>PVKZ01000771.1:0-377229 GCA_004027375.1 Macroglossus sobrinus
CTGGGCTTCCAAACACTCCCGTTAGAGATTGGGGGGTCCTTATTTTTTTACCCTAATTTACGAATGGGAGAAATCAAGCGTCATACAACCAGTTATAACTTTAATTTGCAACCTCGATACACTTCACATTACTAATGACCTTGCCAGGAGCTTAAGTCCTCCTTTAAAATTATTTTGTAATTTTTAAAGTTGATTTCCTTACGGCTTCTCCGGAATTCATCCAGTTCTTGGTGTTGCCTCTCTCATGCCTGTGTGGTCAGCTCTGATGCGGTGACCCTCACAGTCAGCGTCTGCCACCCTCATAGTGTCACAAGACCCGAATGCCCCTTCTGACAACGCCTCTGCTTTCAACCTCTACAATCACCTTTTCTTCGTTTTAACACAAAATTATTTTCTGGGCACCGAAAAGATTTTATTGTTAATAAAATTGATTTAAAACAGCAACCACAAACATACCATTTAAGCCATCACTCCTGGGTCAACAGTTTAGAGAAGCATAATGAATTTTCATGGAGAATGACCTCAGTGCAAGGTTGTCATCAATAAAAAGTAAGATTCATCCCGATCAAAGACGATGGCTGTGTTCCTTCGCCAGTTGTAGACATACTTTCCAAAGTAACGTGCCTGCTCTGCGCCTACAGTGAGCGGAGACGTCTGTGGGGGGAAGTAGATGAGGCTGGAAGGGTCCAGCAAAACAGATTCTGTAAGAATTCCCAGACACGAAACAAACTTCCTCTACAAATGACTTGGTTATTTAAACCACAGTGTAGCTGTGGCCCTGTTAATACCCTACAGTCCCAGGATTGAAGCTGTAGAATGACTTATTCAGTGTTTGGGAGGAAAGGGGACACCCCGTGACCCCCATCGGAGTGGCCAGGGCTATGGCCCCTGTGTGAGAGGACAGGGTGGACGAGGTGCTGTCTCCCTTCCCTCCGCACAAGAGTCAGACTTTTCCAACCCAGCGAACACAGAGGAGGAACTCAAAGCGAGCCCAGCTGCAGCCTGCCTTGTGCTCAAAGTGCGTCCCAAGCAAATGCCATCTGCAGATTCTGTTGCAATGTTATTTGTTCTTTCTTCCAGACATGAACCCACCAGGGATGCCCAGTGCCTCCACTGAGCATTTGTAAGACAGAGTGCTGAAGATCAAGTCTAAAAATCTCTCCCCTCGTCCCCCACCTCAGCCTGCCAGCAACACAACCTTGAGTCATTGCTTATGTTCAGGTTCCACGTGGGGTCTTTAGGACCACCACCAAGTGGTCGGCATGGGGCCTGGCGCACGAGATGACAAAAATACTATCATATTGTTGGCTCTTAAGCTGGCTTTCATACACAGAGAGCAGCAAGAGAAGGAAGAAAGAGGCGGACCACTCCAGACGGCCAGACGGCAGTCTTAATAAGTGGTGGACTTACATACGAGGCTTGACCTGGGCTGCCAAAGACAAATAGATCTTTTCTGCTCGCCAAAAATGTAGAAGTTCATATAGAGGCCTTAAGTGAGTTCATTCGCTACATAGTCCAAACGGACGGTCTCAACAACACCTTACTCTCTCAGGGCTGCATTCTAGAAACAGCAGCTCATGCAGGGATAAGTAGCCGGACATAAATTACGGGGTCAAAGAGTGGGTGAGGAGCTTCCCACTGCAGGAGCCAACATGCAGGTCCACCAGTAGTCTCACTCTGCATGACTTCCTCCAATGCATGTGCTAACCGTCGCTGAAACTGGGCTCTGCACTTAAATCTGCAATACGTGGTAGCAAATTCTAGCCATCTTCAACCTTAAAGTCTCTCCTGCCCGACCGTGTGCAAGGAGCACGGTCTAAGAGGAATTCTGTGGAATCCTGTGGGCTCGTCATGTCACCTCGGTGAACAAGGTTGCCCTCTGTTTTCTATGGGGAGAGCCTCACAATGGATTCTTGAAGAGGAAATTAGGTAGAGAGAATCCTTACGTTCTGTTGCCCCCCTACTGATGCCTCTTTCAGCTGGTCCAGGAAGAAGGATAAGTTTGCGAACCATCAGAAGTGCGTCCCCATGATCAAGAGTAAGTTTGAACTCTGCCTTGGCAGAAGTCTTCAGCGAACTGCTTTGCCCTGAGCCTTGGTTTATTTCATCTCTGGTACGATGGGGCTAACAGCACCACCCCCGAGGACCGAGCTGAGTGAGGCGTATAAAGTGCCTAGCACAGTGCCTCGTTCTTCACACGCAGCCCATCTGGCACAAACTGTTTTGCTGAAGCCAATGAACTTCCTTCCAGTTTCACATCGTTACATAATTTTCCAGGATCCACACCAAATACGTGGATTATCTCTACTTTGCTGGATGGGAGCTTGATCGTTCTGCCTACGTGTTCACGTGCCATTTAGCTAGCGGTCATGGGATTGAAAAGCAAACCATGCCACTTCTGTTCTAGATCATTATCGACTTCATGTGCAAGCATGGGTGATTTTCTCCTGTAAAAGTTGAAGGCCAAATACTGGGTGACTCCTGACTACCCTCATAGAGATAAATTTTCTGTCCTAAACGGGAAACAGAGAGCACCAAATACCACACAGCTGCAACTCTTTCAAGCTTACAAAATACATTCATTCCACTTAATTTCTTCTTCAAAAATTCATTGTGAGGCTGTCCCTATACAATACAGAGGACAAGCTGTGACTGGCTCAGAGTCATCTACACATGCATGAGAGAGCCAGACTCCGTCCAAGGTTCACTGCCCCCCAAACCCCATGCTCTATCTGCTATATTCCTTTTATGACAAATGATAATAACTGATTTGAAAGGCTATCTAAAACTCTCACACAGAACAAAACTTGGGCTAGCCTTCCTCGTTTTAGACCAAGGGCTGAGAAGCACCCAGATGACAAGTCACATCACGCAGGCGCTATGCTGTCATCTACATAAATAGCTAAGTAATGACAAGGCTCAAAGCTATCATGTAGAAGCATCTCGACATGTATAGAGGGGCCAGGTACCGGTTTGGTCATGTTACCTTGATGGTTTTAATCCATCTCTAGGAAGACATTTCAGAAAGGGTGTCCATTACCCATCCCCACCACCCCCCGCCCCCCCCCACACACACACACACTTTGTTTCCTGAGTACGCTGTAAAAAACTGTGAAACTCCAATTTTTTGCCAAGGCTATGGGCTAGAACAGGGGTTCTCAAACTTTACGTGCTTAGAATCATTAGGGGCTTATTCCATCAGATTGCTGAGCATGGGTGTGGGGCCCAAAGCATTCACTTTTCCAGCAAGTTCCCAGGTGCTGCTGATGCTGCTGGTCTGGCAATCACACTTGAGAACTACTGGTTTCTAGGGATCAGCCATATTTATCCCTTCCTTGATCATGGCCCATGCTATTCTACTTTCCTCTTACAAGGTAAAGGGAGACAGGCAGCTCTCTTCCCCACCAAGCACATCTAGAATTGTTTTTCTCACCCCTTCAACAGAGAAATCATGAAGCATGTGAATTTGGCCTCAGAGCATACAAAAGTACTAGAAGAGGTGGGCTTCATGGGGTTCCAAAAGCAGGGAGAGATTAATGGGAAACCTCTGGGTGATTTCTCGGCTATCTCCTCCTCAATGCTAAACCTGGTTCCAGAAGCAGCAGTTAGATGTTTATAACACATTTCCTTATAAGTCAACGTGAAGATGGTTGAAGTTCTCAGGTGATAAACACCTGAATACACACACACACACACACACACACACACACACACACACACGTATACACATACATACTAGTTCCTTTACCAACTCTAGCAAGACCCTTCATCACTGGCAGCAGCATCTCCTATAGATACAGTAACTAATCTATGACCCAAATGTATACTCCTCTGAGAGTCAAAGGCAGCATTATTATTAATCATGAAAGGATCATTGCAGGAAAGTAAAGATCAAAGTATGGAATCAGCCCACCAATAAGACCAGAAAGAAGCAAGGAGGAAGGTGTCTACGTCTGCCATGGTTTTGCAGCTGCCTCCTATCTACAAAGTTCTGTGTCTTAGCTGCGTAAGCTGATGTTCAGCAGGCATTTGGGGTCTTTTCTATGGGGTCTTTTTCTTCTAAGTTTCAACCAACCTGCAATATATGAAGTAGCAAGATGTTTTCCCAGAAGGTTAGAAATCCATTTTGTTCTCTCGGTTATCTTAATCACTTCATGTCACACATAGCTTTTACACTAGTACCGAGCCCACTGATTGGCAACGCTGGCTCATGTTGACATAACGCTCTCCTCAGTATGGGTTTGGCAATGCACCTGACATCGCGGGCTGACTCAGATGCCCATTGCTCCTTTAAACATCACCCAGTGGTCCTCATCAAAACCTTGCTTCCAGATGTCATCCCTGCTTAACTCAGGTGAGCTAGGTCGACTTCCTCCCAAGGACAGGAGGCCTCCGGCTCCTGGAGGGAGTACATTGACTGGGTCCTTTCATTAACTTTTTTCCAAGGCCAGAAAACATGAGCTGGCAGCTGACAAGATGGAAATGTCCCCAGAGAGGCAGTTTATATAACCCACAGTCTGTTGTACCAACATGTAAAAATTGGGTGTTTTCATATTTAAAAAAGTACAAGTTTCTGACAAAAAAAAATTGGTTGTCTTTTAATCAGAGGATCTGGCAACAACGCTAGGACCATCTGGTAAAGGGTAAGAGGCAAGAAGTGTTGGAGAAAAACGAAGTCATGAAAGAGATTGAAGGGGAGACGGGAGGGCTATGGGAACTAATGGAGTGAAAGCAGCATCTCAGTGAGAAGCCAGGCCGTGGTGTGGACATCACAGGTGCTGGGACAATGGTCAAGAGAACTACTTTGTAATTGTCAAAAAGGTACATCAGAATTTTACTAGATACACATGTTGAAGACAGACTGCGAGGTATTAAAATAGGGAATGGTCTATGGCCACACCACCCTGAACAAGCCCAAACCTGTCTGATCTCGAAAGCTAAGCAGGGTCAAGCCTGGTTAGTACTTGGATGGGAGACCACCTAGGAAGACCAGGTGCTGTAGGCATAAAAAATTTTAAAAAATTAAGGGATTGTAAACTGACAAGGTCCTTGCAATCTGTGAGGTCAATCAAGGTTGCCTTGCCTTAAAAAAAAAAAAAATGAACGGGACTAAAATTAGCAAGTACCGGACTAAACATTAAAAGATTAGGCTTCAAAATCAACATCCATTTAAAGAGAATGAGTGGTTGTAAACGTCAGAATTTTGCTCTGATAAGGGAAGGTCATGTTTGGGGGCAGCAAGAGAAGTTGCTAAAGCAAAAGGAAGGATAAATGCACAAAAGGGTGAGGGCGTAGTCAGGGCAATGATATCCCAAAGGAAATCAGATGGCTTAAGGTACAAAGTTCTGATAGAGAGGCCGGAGAACAGATGGGATGGTCCTGGGGGTCAAGTTCACAGCCATGTCATACACCCAAAGGTCATGAACGGCATCGTGAGGAGCGTCTTACCACACCTTTCAAAGGGCTCTTTGAGAAGAGGCTGCATTTGAGCATTTTTGAAGAATCCACAGAAAATAGTGCTCTAATAATATACTTGCCTTACTTACTGAAAAAGTAAACTGATATTTTTTTGAGCAATTGTTATGAACTAGTGGAGAAAACCCAACACTTCAGATCATACTTTTATAAACTTCAATATATAAAAATATGACCGAAGCACCAAGTTTAAAGGAATTTTTACAGACATCCAAATAATAAGTCTGCGATGTGAATATTTACTAAGAATAGCAATAGCTAAGATGTAGATATCTACATCTCCAATGCTTGATCAAATTTGAAAAGTTCTGAGTCAATAATAAAATCATGCACTGCAGCTTCATGAATTGATGTAAGGTTATTTCTTGCATGCATTTTAATAAAGTTCTATGTAAAGTCAACAAGAACAATTGTTTGTGTAATAAATTATGTAGGGAACTTTTAACTACAAACGCAAGACATCGAGAATATATTCATTTTTTTGTTTATTAAAACAAAACTACACTTCTGTGCTTCTTACAATACATTAACAGGCATAAAAATCAATCAGTGTTTCCAAATGTGTTGCTCATAGAATCACACAGTGTTATTTCACAGTCTTTTATAGTAATTCTCTTTACAATTTAATGTTCCTTTGTACAACAGGCAAATAGTTTAACACCTTCCATCAAGGCATTTCAGAGCTTTAGATGCTTAGAAATAAAATCAAAAGTCTCTTTCATATGCAATCATTAGTTTGTATTAAACTAAAATGCCAAATACCAAGTCTCAAGTTCCATAAAAAGTGTTTTAAAAAACAGATTTACATCCTGATTAAGTCTTATAAACTTCAGTGATAGGCCCTGTCATTTCTAAACGCTAGAATTATCTGTGGATAAAAATCTACATTCAATTGTGCGATATTTTCTTCTAGATCGGAATGAAAATCTTCATTATTTATCCCACTTAATCTCTGTGTTAATTTTTCTACTTTCAGTGAAAAACCCAGAATCATTGACGCCTGATCTTTCTATCAAAGGAAAGAGCTCCGACCACCTATATTACCATTTTCTGTGCTTATTGTCTCCAAGGGAGAGAATATACATCTAGTAAATGTAACATTTGATTGTACAAAATACTCGAAAACTCTGACTCAGTGCCATCTGTTAGTTATTGTTCTGTTCCCTTAAAGAACTACCTAACCTAGTGTTTGCCAAAACGTTTTCTGCAGGATACTAGTGAGAGGTTCACAGATGTCCTGAAGGAGATAAAGGTTCGGGGGTCACAAGTCTGGAAATGCTGGCTTAAGCAGACTTAGTTCCGCAGGTCCTGAGTCCTTACTGCGCTAAACTGCACCACAAGTTTCTAGGAAAGAGGATCTAGGTCCAAATTCACTTTTCCAGTGACTGCTTTTCTACGAAACACTTGTGAACATCTCACAAAGCACTCACATTACATGGGGAACAATGGGAAATGCTTTTCTCCTTCAGGTGACTGGAAATTCCACATCTGAGCTTATGTGCATTGCAATCCCACATGAATTTCCTCCACTCACCCTCGTGACTTCAAGAGACATCATAGATGAGAAGGAAGACTCAGTACTTTCTCCATTACTAACCCTACACATTTCATATCAGGTACTTTTGTTTTTCTTAAAATTTAAGAAAGCAGAAATTTCTTCCCCTCTTCTGAATTACTTAGGACATTCTCATTTTGAAAGAGTGCAGTTTTATATTGCTTATTATTGAGATTTTTTTTTGTCTGTTTTTGTTTTTTAACTTGACTCACAGTCTTTCCCTGGAGGGCATGCATTTCAGTTTTAGAGAAATGCAATAGAGTAAACTGTAATAAATTATTTACAAGCACCTAGTTTGTTTAATCTTACGTGGAAGCCATTCGCTTTTGGAAAACAATGAGAATAAATCTTTAAGCAAAACAGTGCTATGTGGAAGCCTTACTGTGATGATGTGTGTGTTTTCGGTAATGAGGCACTGAAGAATGAGTTGTGCTAGAATTAACTCAAGGGTCAGCTTGTCCAGATGAGCAGAACTTTGGTTGAGATTTTTCTTCCTTAAAAATAAGGTTTTCAAAGCACCAGTTAATTACAAAAAGCATGCATATTTATTCTCACAGTGAGTTAAGTGGCAAGAGAGCTCGTGAATCATACATTGCCATTCTCAAAGCATCTGATTAAATTTCTAGAAAATAAACCAAATGTAAGGGGGAAATTAAGCCAGAGAAGCCATTGTTCTCTGCTCAGGCTGGCAAAGCAGCGGCTCTTAGCAGAAGTCATAGACAGGGCAGCAGCATCCACTAGGAAGTCCATCCCAACCTTGACGTTCCAGATAACTAAGGAAGAGTTCGAGCAATTCTTGATCTTTACTTTAGAGGATGTATACAAGAGACTAGTGATGTGTTTGCTGGTCTAGATGAGGAACGCCCAAGGAAATAAATAAGCCTCCTTGTGTGTTGCCCCAAACAGAGAGCTCCAGCCAAAGGAAGCAGAGTCCTTTGGCCATAGTTAGTAAAACGGGATGCTATAAGGTGAAGATCCCACTCCCCATCAGAGCTGCTACAACACTGACAATGGCTTAAGGGGACGTGAGTTTCTAGTAAGAAAGGATAGAATTTAAACAGGGAGTTTGAGAAGAGTGGGCAATCACAACAGTGCAGCACTATCTCTATGAGTTTCTAACGAGAGGTTTCATACAATGTGAAATATCAGTCAGTAGCTGTCTGTCTCCCAACACACACAGAGAATTCATGAGTTACGATTAGTGTTTAAGATTATGAAAGTACAAATTTACTTCTCAGTACTTTTATATTAAATTCAAAGACTATTGCAATATTCATCAGGAAAAATCCCTCATTCCATAATACCCTGGAGAGAAGGAACAATGAGCTGTAAGAAAATGTTTTAATATTACATGATTGTTAAGAAATCACCATAATTACCACAATTAACTAACACTATGCTCCCTGCTCTCAAAAAGGCACCTACCCATCATGAACAGACAAGTTTTCATAATTATTTGCCAGTACGCAGCATCAGGGTTTAGGCATATCACCCATTAAATTTTTTAAAAAACATGGTTTTTCCTCAAAGCTAAATATACACAGATGCCTCAGAACATTTACCAGTCAGTGGGGCCACCACACGTATTGCACAGGTTGTACACAGCACACCTCAGACAGGTACCAACCACCTGGACTAGGTGCGGTGCACAACCTGTATACAGTACCTGTGAGTCCTGGGTTGAGCCTAGAGCCAGAGCACTGTCTGCCAACACAGTCTATCAGGCCAAGCTAATCAAGTTAGGATACATGCTATCTGGTTGGAGGGTCTCCAAGAAACAGCTGTACCTATGAGAGGCAGGTGCCACCTAAGGGGTAGGAAGAGGTACAGACATAAAACAGAAGTTGCTCCAAAATACTTGCTGGTCATTTAAAATTCAATGGCACTTTTTTATATGAGCAACATGTGTCAAAGTCAGTTTTCTGGCCAAGTTTACCTTGAATTTTGCTGGGCAAATTTTCTTCCTGGTGTTAGCTGCTGGATCACATTAAATCTATTCCTGCTCTAATTGAATATTGTATTTTCATGTAGCTCTTTAAACACTTTCTAAATCTGACCACAAAGGACAGCACAGTGATGATACCTGGGTGTGAAGCATGCTAGCCCATCCTTTTGTAAAGCACTTTGGGATGAAAGGTGTTCCCATTTAAAATTTAGCTACAATCTAAAAAGATAAAACTGATTTAAAAAAAGCGGCAAATGGATGACTCAATGATTTTTAAAGAAAGCATGAACTATTAATCAGAAAATATGCCAGTGAATTCCCTGACAGCTTACGTATATTATACAAGATTCGGCTCTAGAATACAACTACATTTTTGTGTCCTTCACAGTAATTAGTCCTTAACAGTTATACTTAAAATGTAAATCTTTAATAAACTCAAAAATAACTTTCTGAGATTCTGTTTTGTGATCTATTGATTAGGAATTGCAAGCAGAGGCTGAGAGCCCCCCGAAGTGTTATCTTAGGCTGCTGTGTCATCTCGGGTTCGGGACGGGCACAGACCCACGGAGGGGAGAAGGCACTTGTCTTCCAGGAGGTCACATCAGGACAGGTCAGGCCCGACCACACGACGGCACCTTCAACTCTCGAGCCGGAGGCTGGAGCCTACGAGGGACTCGTCCCATGCGCGTCACTTGCCAGAGGTGCCCCGAAATAACCTACAGCACCACAAAACTCAGAATATACTCTAGGAGTTTCTGCCGGTTGCATTGAGGTAGAAAAGTGCTGCTGAGTTCTAAAACAGACACTCTCTTTTGTTTGGTCTCTTTGAAAACCTAGAGAGAAAGTTTAGATTAAATTAAATACAAACCAGAAAGAAAGGGGACATATCTGTCACCAGTCTTGACCTGTGTCCTAGTCCCCAAAAAGCAGTAAGGCATATAAAGCCGTATCCTAGCTTTAAGTACATGTACGTGTGGGCATGTACGAGTATGAGGCAGGCAGATTATGAGTGCAGGTGTGGTGTTTTTTGGGGGGAGCTGAAGTTCAACCAGTGTACTATGCTCTAAAATTTATGTTAGAATTAAATCACAAAGAGTCCTTTACAAGGACCACGAGTACTCCATGAAACTCATGTCCCACATGACACATAAAAGTAAAAAATACCTGAGGCTACTTCTAGCGATACCCACCAAAACACAAGAAAATAACTGAAAATCATATGGCATACTTAACATTCCTACCAAATTGTAGTACCATCTTGAAATACACTGACACCTATTATATATAAACAACTTTGGAATGAAGATGAAAACTAGGAAAATTCGGGAACATTCAAATAAATCTATACTGATGGGCCTCACCTTCAATATCCCCCTCCTCTCCAAACCCAAGAAATTCCCTCATAATTAATCCAGCAAAAACTGCTTTACTCAGGGTCCACCCCAACACCAGGTGGTTCAAATACACTAGATCTAACTAGAAACAGAACAGAAGTAAACACAAGTTTTTATACCATAAGCGGTGGACACTTACCCCAATATCCTTAAACATTTTCACAGCATTCTTCACAAGACAGTATGTGGCACTTTCAGCTGTAGAGAAAGGATAAGACCCTGTCATATGTTTAGGCCCAGCAAGATCTCAATATCCATAGTCAGAAGTATGGAGCCTACAGAGATGGAGACAGAGACAGAGACAGAGAGGAAGAGAGGGAGGAAGGGAGGGAGGAAGGGTAGGATAGAGGAAGGGAAGGGAGGGAGGGAAGGAAGGAGAGAGGGAGGGAGGGAGGGAAGGAGGAAGAACAGGAAGGGAAGGAGAAATACCTAAAACATCTAAAGATCAAATGAGAGTGTGTAGAAATTCTTTTAAAGTGCACAGTGATGCACAGATGACTCCTGCAGCAGTGGAACCAGAGAGAGCACAAGTCTAGACGTCAGAAGAGTTCTAAACCCAGGTCTGTCCAGTAACTAGCTATGTGACCTGCGATAGTTTCCTTATCTTTAAGGTGAGGCAACCCTCTCTCTAGACATCAATCTAGATCAGATCTCTAGGCATCTCTAGAGATAGATTATCTCTAGATCTCTTCTGTCTCTAAAAATTATTGATTCAAAGAGGTTTCAGTTCTAAAGCCTGACTGTGTAAGATGCTATTCCCATCCTAGTCACACTGTTCCATAACAGACAATACCGAGTGCTGGCCGGGATATGGAGCAACTAAAACAGACACTGCTGGTGGGAGTGCAAACTGATACACCACTTCGGACCACCTGGCAGTACCTACCGAAGCTGAACATCCACACCCTGGGACTAGGCAGGTCTGCTCTGAGAGATACACCCAACCCACTGAGGACACGCATTCACCCAGAGGTATATACAAGCATGTTCATAGTAACACTATTCATAGTAACTCTGAACTGCAAACAACCCAAATATCCATCAACAGCAGAATGAACAAATAAGATGTGTTAAATATTTATACAATGAACAACTACAAAGCAATAAGAATAAACAAACAATGACATATAACAATATGCACAAACCTTGCAAATTATGGTAAGTGAAAAAACCCAGATATAAGAGCAGTTAACTATCTCACTCAATTTATATAACATACCCAAAAAGATAACAGTAGTAACCTATGGATAACTGGTGAGAGGTAATCAGGATAATTTTGCCATTTTTTTCTCCCAATTTTCTATAATTAGCAGATTCCTATAATCCAAAATGCCATAGCTTTCAAAAGAAGCCAAACTAGTGACATACGTACCGTATACCGCAACGTTTCTTTCTGTTCTGGTCAGCAGGTATTTGTGCAGCTTTTGCAAGTATTCCGGCTCAGGCACCGGCCCACTGAAGTTGTGAATGAAGATGGCGGCGGAGCTGTAGGCCTCCAGCAGAGGCCCCAGGAGCCTCTGCAAGAAGGTGATGAACTGCTGATGTTCCTTGGACTGGCTCACCTGGGAGAGCGAGAGCGAGAGGTCAGGTCATGGAGGAGGAATGGAAGAAACGGCACGCTGACAGAGGAACCTCCTCGCAGAGCCGGCAACTAGAGAAGATGCCCTCTCCCTGGCACTCACAGGAGCAGCCTACTGTGCCGCGTGCACAGAACCTCTCTTGGAAACAAATGCTGGTTTTTTGAAATGCATTCTCTATTATAATCAGTTTACAGTATTTGAGATTTGTGTTCATTGAGAAGCTGCCTAGAAGAAAGCTGAAGAAAGCTGGTCCTGAGGTGAGACCCTCCAGGGTTTGAAGCCTGGTAGACAGTGCTCAAGTGTGAAAAAAGGTCAAGTATATACATGGCAAGACCACTGGGATCATCTCAGTCATTCCGGGTCCCCACTTCCTGCCACCCCCACATGTCCTCACGCCCACAGTCTGGCAGAATAGGGAGTGATGCGGTGGTGATGGGTGCTTTGGGACTCTCACTGTACCCACTCAACACATGCATCTTCAGATACGCCCCTCTGGAGTGTGGAAGCAAAATCACTGCCCCTTCTCAAAACTAATTATGTCCAAAATGGAAAACAGTAAATGTTATCTGGAACCTCTAGAAGCTATACCTCCTGACTGTGTGTGTGTGTGTGTGTGTGTGTGTGTGTGTGTGTGTGTGTGTGTGTGGTAAACTAGGGTTGTTATCCCACTGCAGAGAAAGTAATCTACTTGAAGTGTTCAAAAAAGATGGGTCATTATTATTAATTTCTAAAATTATAAATTAGACAAAATTTATTTTTCTAAATCAGGAACAATAAAACTTTTAAAAATCCAGATTTTTCTCTTGTGCTAGGATTTGTTTTAATTGAAGGAGAAGAGCTCTCACTGTATAAAATTTTTGGAGAGCTGGCAAGACAGAGAATAAATCAAAAAAGACTATCAGGCCAATTACAGCCAAGTCCTAGTTTATCAGAACCTCATTAAATAGCAGCAACATAAATCTCAACTCATCACTGTAACGTCCACCAGAATTCTTCAGCAAAGTACCTTCAGGTAGCAATCTCGCTGCTCTTCACCAAAATCACTGTCTTCGTCTTCTTCGTCACTTCTCCAAGACAAAGGTTCGGGAAGCTTCTTGTCCCACTGCTGCTCAGCAAGACCAGGACTAATATCTTCCTGATCATCTTGCTATGCCAAGGAGATGACCAACAATAAGTGAATATGCACAGGCATACAAACAGCTGCCAGCTAGACCACGGCCAAAGCAGTTTTCACTCATTCCCTTCCCTACTCTTCTCAAGCCATTTACAGCATCAATCCACTCCCTTTTCCAGACTCAAAATCACACAGGAGACAGCAGAGAAGAAAAGAAAGAGTAGGGGGAGAGTTACTAGACAGATTAAATAAAAATGTCTTCGCCTCTTCTAAATTGCTATCTACTTTCCCAGGCCATACCCTCTGTATCAAAATTAAAACAAAAACTTAAGAGAAAAATATGTATGTGTAAGCTACAAGCACACTGAGAGGTAAAACATCTCATCTTAGAATGCCAACTTCCGGATGCCATGGAATTAAGACACATTTTAGAGAATACCGGTTACACAAAAGGAACCAAAATAATAAACAATCCTAAGAGGATGTACTCTCCCCATTCTAATTTTTCTCTTCTCTCCATCTGGACTTGACTAAATATCTTCAACTGGACTTGACTATATATGTAATTATTGGTTGAAATAATTGGTCATAATATTGGTTAAAATAATTAGTAGAAAAGATAAGGAAATGAAGAGCAAGAAACTAAATAAGGACAAATACAGGAAAGCTATTCCTCTTACCTCTGCCACTATAAGAATGCCATACTGGATAAACCTTCCTACTGTTTCATGGCAATTTTGGTAAAATGTCTGGCAGGGCTGAAAAGAAAAGACATTTAAATGTTAATGTCACTGTCCTATACTTAAAAAAAAAAAAAAAAAAAAAACAGAAAACATTGCACAAGGTAGCCACCAGATACCAGATACTTCCATGATATCACCCACCTCACTCCTAAGATTTCTAATGCACACCATCTTGACTGATACATGTGCATGATCATGGGCAAAGCCATAAAAGAAACCTCGTTCACCTGACTGCCAAAAACCAATGCGGCACCACCTACAAAGGGTCCTCCTGAGCTCAGTCTCCCCTTCAGTAGAACAAACTCTCAGAAGGGCTGTTTGCCAGGCCCTGCTACCTGCTGCTGTTTCTTTATTAAACAATTTCTCTGCAAAAGCTAGTGTACAGTAAATATGGTACACAAAGGTAGTGGATGAGGAAACAATATTTAAATAACTCAAAAAAGGCCCAGGAAAAGGATAAGGGCATTCTTGGGAGCCTTATCTAACCTGTCCCCTCCCACTCTGAACCCCAAGGTTTATGCAAATCAGATCCCCCAACAGAGCTGCCAGTATTCCATACACAAAGAACATGGAGGAGGGCTGTACTCATAATAAACATACTCATAAATGTCCCAGAACACATTTACATAAGTGCAAGAGAATACTAGACTGTAAATAAATATGAATTCTATTTGTTGACGATTTTGAGAGGAAAAAAATATCTTTACTGCTTAATAGGTATACCTCATTATAAATGTCTGTAAGTGCTTGAATATAACATAAATGCTCATTAGTACTGCTGGGCCTTAGTTTTCCCCATTTGTACAGTGAGAGAGTTGAGCAGATGATTTTGAAGACTATTTCTGACTCTTCCCTTCTGTGGTTCTACCTTCCACGACTGGGCATGTTAATTAGTTACAAACCTCTGACCCAGTGCCTTATGCGCAATAAGAGTTCAGTAACCTTGGCACTGACTAATGGAGAATATTGAGCAAATGTCCTATCATGCCTCCTAGCTGCATAAAGGGTTCACTGGAGCAGTCACCTGACAGCAAACCCAGATAGTAAACAACATCTTGGTTTGGTGGTCATTGAAGCCCAGGAGCAGAATGTAAAACTTCAATACGGGACCAAAAATTCTCTAAGGGAAAAACAAAGGTGGTTTATGTTGTCAAAAAATGCCAGAGAAAAAGAGAGCAGGTACCACTAAAGAATGGTTACTTACGAGAGAGATGGTGCCTTCGTTGGAGAGTAGATAGCATAGGCTGGTGGCCTTCTGCACCAGCTGCTCCTGGCTGATCAAACCGGGGGACATGCCAGCAGGCCCTCCTGCACCCCTCTTGTTCAGAACTGCGTAAAGGCTGCAGGCTGAGGAAATAAAAGCACCAATGAAGCTGGCAGCTTTAGAGCTCCAAGAAAAACTTCAACTGGCTCAGATACCTTGGATTACCTTAATAGGTTGTTAATACATTAAAAGTTATTGTCTTCATTTGTTGGAGAATTTAAGTAAATCCTCTCACGATTCACTTCTCATGAGTCCATGTGATCTCAGCTCCAACAAACACCTTCCTTGGAGGCTTCAGGCCCCTCTGCTCTTCTCTCTGTTCCCTCCTGATCACAAATGAGCCCCCCAACTCACTTCACAACTATGTGTATATCTCATCTCCCTTAGATCTTCAGCTGTCTTGGACAGCAAGACAGCTTACCTCTCCTCCTTAGTCATAAACATAATACCATAATTCAGTAACTAATTGTTGAATGATAGATGTAAAAATAAGCTATAAACAGTGATACAGCAGATTATATTTTTATTTGAAAACTATAAATATAGCAATGTTCCCTTAAACAAGGTGCTATCATCCAACTGAAGTAGCCACCACTATGTGTCTTAGGCCCTTCTATTTTCCATGAAAATATTTCAGGAACCAACATACCTATGATGGCCTCCATGATAAAGACATGAAGTACCCCGTTGCTGTAGAAGTTAAGTTCAAAGACCGATGGGACAGTTGTGCTGGGAGTAATAAAAAATTCATCATTCCTGCTGGTATGGGTTATTGTGATGCAATTTCCCAGCAGCTGTATGGCATGCATAACGACATCTTCCGAATTTCCGGAGAACCCCAGGTCAAAATCACGAGCCAGGACTTCCTCCTTCATCACAAAGAAGTCCTCCACCAATGTGGAGAGATCGATTCCCTAGAGAAAGACAGGAATGCTCTCATAACCATAGAAAACCTGCTTCCAAAAGGCTAAAAGGCCATTGCAAGTATTTTTTTTTTTTTTTTGCCCTGGCTTTCCTGCAGCTCCCTGTTAGCACATGGAGGAAAGGGGCCAGGACGCCAATGCAGAGAAAGTAAAAAAAAAAAACAAAACAAAACACAAACAAAAACAAACAAACAAAAAAACTGGTTGAAAAGCTGGTTTCTCCAGGAATGTTAAGATACTGATATTCCACATCCAGAGAACATTCTAGCCATAACACATGACATGAGCACATAAGATCCCAAAGAGAAGAAGGCACCATTTGAAAGTAAGAAGTGTTTACTTTTAGCAAGAATTTCCCTCATATTAAATATTTACCTGACAAATATTCATTTGGTGCCTCCCTATATACTGGCACTGTGTTTGGGGTTGAGAGATGACTGTGAGACAGACAAGCCTCTCCCATCACAGCACTTAGAGAAGTGAGAGGGTGGAACGTGCATTCTAAATGCAAATCAAATAGCTTGGAGACCATTAGCTATCAGAGTACTTACTGCATGTCAATGAAATATGTCTATTTATGTTAACTATATTAAGTTGAAGAATATCTTGCTATTATATATGTTAGGCAGTCTGAGTTTTTGGAGGTTTTTTTCCATGTAGATTTCTTCCTCCATCAAGTTTGTCAGCTCCTATGGGCAGAGTCCTCAGTTTATATTACTGTTTACCTTACAGTACAGGCCAGGAGTTGGCCAATTCTATCAGTGAATAAGTATTTGAACAGCTGGCAAAGCATTCTCATGTTTACTATCTAACTCCAGGTGACAATGCAGACATACCTGCCTGTGTCTGTAGAGGAGCAGGCAAGCCACGATGTGTGTGGACATAATGGCACAGGATTTGCTAGCAGCTGAAAGGCAAACAGGAAGCTTTAGTGCACTTAAATCTTAAAAAGGAGTATTCAAAACTATAAAAGTCTTCTAACACATTCCCCATAACTGATTTACCAAAGGGAAGTTGCAACATTATACCATGTTCTGGGCCAGTGGAAATAGTGATCATTCGAGATCACTATTCATTAAAGGACAGAATTTAGTCTAAGATAGGTCCACCTTCAATCCAGGACAATGGAGTTTAGTTACTGAGTGAGCAAGAGACACCTTTAGGGAAATACCAAGACCCAAAGTCTGAGCCTGTTCTATGAGCTCCACAGGATATCCCATTGTGTTTCTTGCCTTATTTCTGGCTGCAGTCTATGATAACTGCAATTCTCTACTCGAGCAGATATTCACCACCACATTAAAACAAAGGTACAAGGGGTGGGAGAGAATAGATTTGAAGTTAAAAAATCTGGGCTCAAAACCTAACTCGTACACTAATTTCATGACTTGGAGGAAATGACTTAAATTCCCTTGCCTCAGCTTCCTCAATAGAAAAATGAGAATTGCACCTAGTTCATTGGGCTGTGTGAGAATGAAATGCATTGTCCTACCACAGGACCTGTAGTAATGTCATTCCATTATTTTCATTTCCCCTTTCAATCTAACCCAGAGGTAGGTCAGAGGTAGGAAGTAAGGGGACAGAAATACATTTGCGAATGACTATAGTCCATAACCCAATAGTCTGATTTTGCAACAAACTATAATCATATAAATCAAATATAAGAATGTCTATGGAACATCTGAAATAAAAGCACCATTTGTGAGTTTTCTGAAATGATAATGAATTCATGAATACTTCACTCACAATTGATGTTGTCTCCAGTACCATATTTATAAAAAACAAAATAGTAACCAGTACCATATTTATAGCCATTAAAAAGAAAATTTATAAAGTGTTTTTTAAAAACATGAATAAATACTTGTTACAAATGGATAATAGCACAATACAAAACTGTAAAAAAATATTTCTAGAGACTAGATAGCAACATCCCTGATTACTTGTGTATTGGGTTTTATCTTTATTTTCCAACTTTTCAACATTAAGAATGTATTATTTTTAAATTGAAGCATGGGCGAGAGACACAACCAGATGTGCTGAAGAAAGAATGTTCTGGCCCAGAGTGAAGCAGGAGTAGGAGCAGCTGGAGTGGAAGGGGTGAGAGAAGGTGAGGAAGGCTCCACAACAATGTCGGCAGGAAGTGCTGAGAGTCTGATCAGACAGGAAACGGGGCACAGAGAAAGATGAGATGACCCCACCAGGCTGTGCACTGAGGCACCACTCTGCTGCCATGAGATTATAAAGTGGCCTCTACAGCATGACACAACACTGCAGTTTAGAGCTTAAGGAACTCTAATTCTGCACTCGCTTCACTCTGCCCTGAGTCGTTCCTGCTCCCGCTCCCACTAAATTATGTCCACACAACTATCCCTCTAAGAGCAGAAGCCTTTGAAGCATAGAACCATTAATTACTGCATTTGTATGCTGCACAGCTAACACAAAGTTTTACATACAACAGCTGCTCCATATTTGCTGAGTAAAAATGATCATGGGGTCAGAGGGGAAAAGGGCATGCAACTATAAACCTAGATGCTATACTACAAATTAGCTCAAGGAAACAAATTTATGAGCGAGAGGCATCAAATCACCGTGCAATATTATTTTTTTAAAGCATAAGAACTATCACATGAGCATCTACTAATCATTAGGCACTGCATGAATTTTTTGCTCAGTCACCTCAAATCCCCACAGCCTCATTTTTTTGCTAATAACTTACCTAGCACCACCTATACATTCGGTAATAGAACCAAAGAGAAGTGGAACCAAACTATAGCTGATTCCAAAACCTGTGTGGTTTGCACTGCACTGTGCTGAATCTGAATTGCAGAACTATGCTACTTACTGAAGAGAATGTGCTCAGCCAGATTCCCAATCAATCTCCTTCGGAAGGATTCATTTGTTACATTTCTGGACTCATTAGTGGATGTGTCTGTACCTTCATCAGCAGCATCATTTGGTCTGAAAAGTTTTTATTTTTGTTTAATTAGACTTCTACAACCCCACTCTTTTACAAAGCAAATTGTATGGGCCTCAGGTATAAATGTATTAGAAACTTTAAATTACTATATATTCTAAATTTAAACCACAAAGATTGTTGTTTTCCTCCATAATATACTTTCTTATGTTTAATACACTCTCCTGGAAAAAACATGTTATTTGTTACAACTAAATAGTATATTGCTACATCATTTCCAAACACTGACTAAAAAAAAAAAGGCATAAAGCAAGATACCTCATTTTAAAACATTTAGAAAATCTTGACACTTGATCACATTAAAGGGCTTAATAGTCAATTTCTCTAAGTTACAATTCCATTTGAATTCTAGAAAGTTCACAAGGAAAACTTTATATACGTATGTACAATATGCATAACCTATCATAATGAATTCAGTTCACAGTTCACTCAAAAGCATGAGTAAATCGAATAACTTCTACTTGATTCACAAAATCAAATAAATTTTATAATGCAAAGAATCAAAAAATCTCCAAAACTATAAAAACACATCACTTCAATATCCATTATAAGACCAAGAGAAAAATTACTCAAGTAAGAAAGTGAAAACAAGAAACATTCTTATTAAAGTAAACCTATTTATCTATGTAATTTAAGAAATAATAGATATTTGATACTTTAGCTAGTATAAAAAATTTCCACAAATTTTACCTTAAAGGAAGTATAGCTGGTAACAATGCTTGCTCCAGAGAAAGTGCAGTGGAGACAGGTTTCTGACTTTGGCTTTCTAAATATTCCTTGGAAGAAAAAACAAAACAAAACAAAACAAAAAAACAGTCATTTACTCTCATTGTCTCACTTACATAAACATATAAAATACACTTGATCTTCAAAAAAGTAAAAGGGAGTTGTTTTATAAAATGAGCCATGCTACAGAAGATGAGAAATACTTCCTACATCCTAATCTACCTTCAGAAGTCCAGAGTGACTCGTAGAATATTGTCAAGCACAAAATCTAAGAATTGAAAATTTAAAGAACAAACAGGATGATGCTTAAGCAAAATTATTTAAAAATTAAAAAAAATATATTTAACTTTTCTCACATCTTTAAGAAATTATTTAATATTCCCAATATTATTATTAGGACACCACCATCCTTTTGAAAGAAAATCTGACACCCTCAGGGTCACCTAATATTCAAAATAACCTCAATCTCAAAGCAAATCATAAAAATATAGTGCTGTGCAAGTTGTGTTTTTGTTTTTGTTTTTGTTTTTTCATTGTGTTTTTGTTTTTGTTTTTGTTTTTTCGTCGTTGGTTTTAAAGTAAGAAATGACAAGCTCCCATGAAAGCATCTAACACATGAAAGACCAGAAAGCATCTAATACATCTGTTGGAATCTTCTAAAGTAAAACCACGAAGTGGAACAGAAGGAGGAGCAGGACCTCTGTTCCTTACTCCTGGGTTCCTGACTCCCTGACCCATTCTTTCTTTTCTCCTTTACTGATTCAGAAATCTTGGGAATTTAAAACTGCCAGGAACTCAGGGACCCGCCACATGAGGGTGGTGCTGTCCCTTGGAATATGTGGGTCCTGGACTCCACTCAGGAGGACAGAGCAACATCCTGGATTGTCAATTTTACCCAGCTCTGAGGGGTCATGTTTTGAAAATTTTCCCCTAAAGGCAATTTTTAAACATATATAAATATATAGCATAAAGCAACATGCAAAATTCTCACGAATTTTTTTTAAAATGGCAATAAATGTTCAACCCGGTATTTTCCAACTATAGACATTTACTGTCCCTTTTGAACAGGCATACTTTGGTAAAAAAAAAAATAATTGGAAATGCCATTCTTGACACAGTCTTCATTTTACAAGAGAAGAAACTGAGGCTCCAAGTCCCAAGAGAGGAGGAGATAGAAACAAGGCTAGCGCCCAGATGTGAGCCATGCCAATGCTTTAATAAGCATTCCAATAGCCACTCACCTTTAAGGAAAATGGTTGTGCAAAATCCACTCTGACACACCCATAGTTTTTTCGTAACATTCTGACAACGCCTCTAGCCACACTCCAAATGCTCTCATTCTTCTTAGGTTTTCCCTAAATTCCAATTTTGAAAGAATAACATGGTAAGAAATAAAGCAAACACATATGCAAACATTCTGTTATCCAAAGAATAAAGATTTTTTGGTCTGTTTTTTGTTTTGTATGGAAACTAGAAGTTTGTTTTGAAAAAGGCAACAATGAATGAAGAAAGTATTCATGGACTGATCTCTCAGAAAATGTTGGCTTTCAAAGATTCTAAAAGACATAATCATGTCATCAAAGAGTGTTAATTTGGTCAATGAAAAACAAAACATTTAACACGAATTCATTTATTAATTAATTTATGAAAATACAAATGTAAATTAATGAAGGATAAAAATGACACCACAGGCTGAAAAACAGTTCTGCAGTTATCAGATAAAAATAAGATGTCCAAGAGGGCACTTATCTGAGATCTAATGATCACCAGAATCCAAATATCTAACATTAGGCAATTGAATGTCAAATCCTGACCCACAGTGGCTTTTAAGCTGACTATTCATTTATTAAGCACTTACTGAATATTTAATATACATAAAAGCACAATGATGGCCATATGATAGACATAGGGCTCAGATGTGACCTCGTGAGACAGTCAGGGTGACTGGAGTCCACATTCAGAACAGACATAAGGAGAAGTCTCATAAGAGATACAGATAATATTCCAGGTCTATCACTTAACTTCTAAAGTCTCCAATTATCAAGTGTCCTTGAGCTTCTGACATGTTTTAGGCGGTAAGCTTGAAATAAGTACATTGCCCAAGTATTCCACACTAAATAAGGACAAAATTAAATCCTTCTGGAACTCTCACAATGCCGGCGGGAATGGCAAGGTGGTAAAAGCATTTTGGAAGAGTGACAGTACCTATTAAAGCTGACCCAACAATTCACTCCTAGGTACATACCCAACAGAATGTAATCATGCGGTCATCAAGAGAAATGTACAAGAATGATCATAGTCAAAACGAGAAGCCAAACTGTTTTCCAACATTAGAATAAATTGTAGTATATTCATATATTGGAATACTATGCAGCTCTGAGAATGAACAGATTTTAACTAAACACAACAACATGGATGAATCTCACAAACACCTGATTGAGCAGAGGAAATCAGAAGCAAAAAGACCACAAACTATATAATATCATTCATATAGAGTTCAAAAATAGGCAAAACTAATCTGTAAGAAGTCGAGATGTACCCTTGAGGCAAAAGTGATAAGAGGGGCACAAAGGGGGTTCCTAGGGTCCTGACAATATAGCTCCTTGCGCTGGGTGCTGGTTACATGGGTGTTCTCACTTTGTGATAAGTGAAGCTACATGCCTATGATTTGTGCATTCTTCTATAACTATTTTACCTACTCAATGAAAGGTTTATAAAAAACATTACTGCCATTTCTCAAATTCATTTAGAGTTGCTCTGTCAGCATAAGCCTACCAGTTCCTCAGGCTTAACTTAAAATCTGCATATAAACAGTAAGCCCTGGAGAAAACAAACCACATAAACCTCACCCACCCCACCTCATTGTGGTTGAGATGGCACCTCAGTGTCAAGAGTTTTTTTCATTTCCCAATCCCCTGACCAAGGCCAGCACTGATAAATCTAATTATGTCACTTCCTGCAGGTGCAAGTAAGTACCACATTAGCATTACCAATCAGGCTGACTTAAGAGGTGATAGCTACTCACCATGCCCATCCTACTATACTTCCTACAATGCTTTAAAATTAGGGAGCACTAAAAAATATGCTTCATTATATAGTCAATAATACTGTAATAACTATGTATGTTTCCAGGTGGGTACTAGACTTATCGGGGGATGGGAGGGGGTGGGGATCACTTAATAAATTACATGAATGTCTAACCGTGATGCTATACACCTGAAACTAATATAAAATAATATTGAATATCGACTGTAATTGAAAAATAAAGAAAAACTTGAGTTTAAAAAATTCCTAATTAATTCTAAAAGTGCTTATCTAAAAGCCAAGACTTGAAAGCGACAATGACCTTGGGCGGGCAGTGCTCTTACCAGCTGTTCGCCGTTGTAGTGACCTTCAATAATACGGTCGTAGGAGATTCCGACAGGTATGATCAGGATGTCTGGGATGGTATTAGAAGACAAAGTATCTACCACAACTGACAAAAGTCCTGCCCGAGCACAGGAGGTTTTTCCACTCCTAGACCGTGTGCCTTCCAGAAAAATCTCCAAGAACTGATGCTGTCGAAGTAGTTCCACTATATGCTGGGATACAAAGAGAAAGCAAAATGTGAATTCAAGATTACCCAATTCAGCAGAGTTAAATCTTAAAAAAAAAAAAAAAATTGTAAAATAAAAAAATAAATAAACCTCAAAACCTATGACAAAATATTATATTCACATAAATAATAAGACAGCTTTATTTTGGTGAGAACAAAAAAGTATCATCAGACCCATACCCAACCTATAATTATGAAAAAATTACTCAGAAAACAGCTTTTTATTTTTATTTTTTTTTTAAATCTCAATCAAGTCTCTTTTTCCTTCTACTGTAATAAGTACCATAGCGGCTTTACGGGTGATGAGAGATGACACATACCCCATGGAGCAGAGCTCTGTACAGAATGTCCTTCCGTCCATCCGGTGTCTCATCTAGTCTCCGTCGTATGAAAAAGCCCCCCAGCTTATGGATCAAGGTACTATAAATTCAGGAATGCATTAATTATTTATAAAGAAAAGTGTAAAAAGAATGCTTATATTCCAAGTTAATTCAAAACAATGGCCATATGAATAAAAAGCACATGTGTTGTGAGAGCTGCTGACAGTGAAACTGTGGACATTTTCCCATTTTCTATATTATTGACATGTTTCAGTCATTTACTTCATTCTTCATGAGCCGTTAAAGCATCACCTCATATTCTGAAGCTCTATTACATCTGTTCCAAAAAAGTCTTTATGCTATCTTATGCTGCAAAGGTGATGCTATAGACTTTGAAATGAAATACTGCTAAATTTTAAAACCTGGCCCAGGATCTCAAGATACTAACTGTTAGATATCCTGAAATTTGCCTATGGCACATTTATTATGAAATGAATGTGATGTTACAAAAGCTACTTTGGAGAAATCTTCTCAAATAAGTATTGCTTAGAGAGTATCTCTTTGAGACAAGGATACTTTTACCACACTGAAACCAAGCACAAGCATCTTTCCAAATCCTTAAACAAGAATCTGCCTCATGTACCCACACATAGGAATAAAACAGTTCTCACAGCCCAGGCCCTTTCCACAGCACTAGTGGATTTTGATATGAATGTGTAATTTTCTAAAACTTACGTCAACCTTTCCAAATTCAGAAGCTCCTCCTACTCTTTTCAAATAGAATGAGACTAATATAAATATAAACATTAATATATATTTTCAGTGTCTTCTATACTCAGAATAAACAGACAACAGTAAGCTGTCCCCTGAGCTTAATATCACTCTTTGAGAATGAACCTTTGTAGAGAAGTTCATAACGAATGAGATGAACCATCCACAGTTAACCCACCCTGAAAAGTGGTTTGTGAATGTGCGGACTGGAGTGCAACAAAAGAAAGCTGCAAATAAATAAGCCAGGTTGTCTATAATCTGTCATGTCTGAAGGACTGATGAAGCTAAGCAATGACTGGCATAGATTCATGAAAAGGACAATTGGGTTACGAGAAATTATCAGGTTATCGAGCACTTCCAAGAGATCCAAGTTGAGAATCTGGAGAAAGTAAGTACATGAATTATTCTGATTACAAAAGAGGCAAACTATTATGGGGCAAAGCCTCTCTAGAGCCTAGACTTTGCTCTAAGACTATGCCTACCAGCAATGTTCTGATGACTTTCTAACTCAGCTTCCCAGCAGACACCGGAAAGAGGTGCCCAGCAGAGTAAACACAGATATTCTAGGACCTGGAAAAGCACATATACCCTGTAGGATTATATCACACTGTATTACAGCGAGTTGTCTCCAGGTCTCATCAGATTATGAGCTATTTGAAGGCAAGGTCTATGTACTTTGTTTACTCTTGTCGACAGCACAGCTGGGTAAGCATCAGCTGACTGCATGAATGAATGGCTTTCCTTCAGTCATTCACAGTAGTCCAGTCAGCCACAGAACTCTGAGCCAAATGATAAGGCAGGCACTCCTTAGGCTGTGAGGCTGAGGATCAGATTTCGGGGCACGCAAAGATAATTGCCACTTTGAGAGGCCTTACCTGCCCAGCCTGCCTGCCCACTTCCCTTAGTCACTCTCTAAATTCATCCTCCTCTTACTCTCTACTACTCAGAGAGCCAGCCTTAGAGATCCTTTATGCTTTAAAGTTTGAAACTGCAGTTTCCCTAACCAACTAAACCTGCTTCTTACCAGTACGTCCTTGGTGATCAGCTGCACCATCTACGTACCTCCCTGGTGGCAAACATCTGGGAGTCTTCCTCCCTCCTCTCCCCCTCTGTTGAGCCCCACATCTGGACTACCATTTGATCCTGCAAACCCAACTTACTAAACACTTTTCGAATCTATGCCCTCCTCTCCAAGAGCACTGCTGTTTTTAATTTACGCCTTCATTATCTTTTGCTCGAATGACTGCAAAAAAGTCAGAATTGTTTTAACTCTTTCTAAATCAGAAAGACTTTTCAAAATGCAAATCTCACCCTGTTATTTCTCAGTACAGGATACACTCTAAACTTTGGCTTAGGAACGGTTTTGATCCAGCTCTCACTACCTGTGCAGCCACCACCTCCAGCCATGGACCCTTCCCAATGCATACTACCTTCTAAACCTACGGAACTGTCCGCCATTTCCTAACCAGACCATGTTTTTGAATCGCTCTGCCCTTTCACGTACTATTTCCTCTGAGTGGAATACACTGCATTCTCCTGAAAACCACTAAAATACACATCTGTAATTGTTATAGTTTTCTCGTTCTTCTAAACTGGGAGATGCAAGTTAACCAATACGATTCTCCTTCCTTACCTTTACTCCATCACCACCACTCCAGCTCCCCACCCTCACTTCCCTGCTGCCAAGGCTGATACAATCATTTGCTCTCTTATTTTTCTAATTGTCTTTTGTCCATTTGATAATTATTAATCATGGCCCATAAAGTTTAGGTATTCACAGTTCACCAAGTATCCCATGTAAAATGCAGAAATAATGGTGACGTTCTTCAAGGTTTTTTCTATTTTTTCAAGTTGTCCACAATAAACATGCATTACTTTTATAATGGAAGTAATCATCTTTACAATAATATGTGTCATAATAAAAAGCATTTGAAATATAAACTTTTCCATACCTTAAATTTAAAAATAAGCTGACCTTACCTGAAGATGGGGATGTTGAGATTATTGCCTGAAGCGATGTATGGAGCCTTGATGTTATGGCAGAAGAGAATGAAAGTGAGCAGCAGATAGTCAATATGTGATCTATGAACCGGTAGAAATAGAAGCGGCAAATTCATCTAGTGAAAGGAAACATGCCAAATTTAAAATCAAAATGTAAAATTCAATCACGCTTTGCAACTTGATAGTTGGCTAGATTACTCAGACACTGGCTTATCAGTGACTCACTCTTTAAAAAAACATGTTCCAGTGATATGAATCTCTCTCAATTTAATATTTACCTAGCTAAAAAAACAAAACAAAACAAACATCAACAGAAAAAACCTACCACAACAAAAAAGAATCAGAGAAGGAGAAGAGCAATCAAAAGTTCAAGTTGAGCCTACATAGCTCCTGAGAGGCAGCCCTGATCATGTAAAAAGAGCGTAGGTTTTGGTGTCAAGCCTAATTTGGTTTGAAATCTTGGACAAATCACTTACTCGCTATCACCTGGAAATTTTTCTTCATCTAGCTGAGTCTTTATTTCCTCATTTGTAAAATAGGGATCGTTCTACCTCATTCTCAGAGTTGCTACAAAGTAACTCATCTCACACGAGGACACTCCCGAGTAGGTTGGAATGTACAACAGTACACAAGAGAACATTCCAAGAGAAATCTAAAAGCAGCCTACAAATGTGGAGCCAATGGAATGAAAGATGAACATATTTCTTGCCTCGGTCGCAGCTTTAACCATTTCAAGTTGACCCTTGTGAATCTGAATGTTCCAGAAGAAGCTGTTGAACAGTTTTAGGAGCACCCATCCAGTCAGTCTGAAAGTGAGAATACAAAAGGAAATGTATATACACATATGTACATATACATATAGATATATACACACACATATATATTTTACTTTTGTCTTCTAAACTTCTGAAGCTAAAGCCTAACAGTGTTTGTAAGTGACTTTGTGTGTGCGTATGTGTGTGTATCTGAATTGTGGCATTAAAGAGCAAACTTTACACATATACTACTTATAGAAGTATCTACTTTTTAGGGAATAAAATCTTATATTTGACTCTAACTTTGCACTGTAGAGGCAAGTCAGCCAAGCGAATATTTAGGTAAGCAGATGACAGAAAATCATTCCTTTGAAGACATGGATATATGAAACCTGACTAGTCTAGAGAGCAACAATGGTAATACAATGACTGCTATCAATTAACAGAGATTAAGGCACCTTAAAGCCTACCACAGTGGGACTTCCCATGGAAGCTGAATATAAAGACTATAAAGTGGAGTTGGTTTTAACATCAGACTATGTTAAAACATCTTTGGGCAGCATCGTGCTAGGAAAGGAAAGTCCAGTGGTTCAGTCCTGTTTGCTCAATACCTTTGCCTTTTAATACCTGATCATTGCTGGCGAGACTGTGGCAACCATTTCTTGAAGGATCTTTTTGGCTCTCTTTCTCACTTTATTGATGGCTTTTGATTGCTGCTGAGCAGAGCCATCAGGGTTTAATTCAGCAGCCACTTCTGCAATTGCCTCTTGCACTCTGATTTGAAAACGGAAAGACAGACAATGTAACCGGTTCTGTGCAACGCTCTGTATTCAGTATTTTCTAATACCATAGTTATAAGTCACAAAACTAACTATACCTTCTCTCTAATACATGGTAACATGAGAGACTAAGCTCAAGTTAGAACTGTTTTCTTTGGTTGTCTATTAAATATTAAGGAAAGCATTCCTAAAACAATGAACCCCCGAGGACTCTGGGAGGTCTATTTAGGAATTTTAATTCTAATTCACTGTGTAACAACTATATGAATCTGAATGTTCCAGTTATGCCGTGAGGCTCACTATAGCAAAGGAGAG
Organism: Macroglossus sobrinus; assembly: GCA_004027375.1. Classification (NCBI taxonomy): domain Eukaryota; kingdom Metazoa; phylum Chordata; class Mammalia; order Chiroptera; family Pteropodidae; genus Macroglossus; species Macroglossus sobrinus. The sequence continues at coordinate 28,227 of PVKZ01000771.1, forward strand.
AAAAAGAAAGATTATCTGTTTAGGCATGTAATTCAGAGGTATTCAAAGCCCACTACCAAAGTGATGCCTGATTTTACTTTTGAAGGCCTAATTATTCATTTATACTGTAACTATTAGTAGAACTATATATAAAACTCTCTAGGATGGATAAAAGAGGGACTTAAATATTGACAAGTATTTTCAAATCAAACCAGTTATTTTAAAAAGGCAGAGCTCAAGATTAAAACTGCAGAACAAGCAGTGAGATAAAAGGAAGATTCAATCCAGTTTTGTGAATCTTCCATGTGATCTCGAGAAGAACTCATGAAGTTAAACCTCTTTAAATCACTTCTAACATTCTAGTTACTCATCAAAATATCTGGATAGAATGAAACACACTTGAAGGTTTTTAATCTAGAAAACAGAATATATAATCATCCAAGCAAATTGCAAATAACTGTGTTTTCTCCTACTGATTTTAGAAGAGTGTATAGCAAAGCTCCACAAAGCACCAAAATTCATTAATAACAAAAGACCAATCTCACAGGACAGTGATGCACCCTAAATCTATTCTTTGAATAGCATTTATTTCAATTTGTTTGAACAGTTTTGTTTTCACAAGTAATTGATACGATTATTATATCTCGAGGCCTTAACAACCATACCACAGGGCCTGTGTTTCTAAGCATCTTTCAATCCATCCCAGTCTCCAGCTCCCCAAATGCAGGCAGATGTCAAGAATGGGCTATACCAGTGAGGTGGAACAGAGACCAACCGTCACCCAAACTTCCACAGTCCAACACCCTAACTTCAGAATGATTTCTTTTACCACTGCACCTGAGTTCCAGTTGGTCCCTTCCATTTGGAACCAAGCTCCCCAAGAGCAAATACAATATCTTATTCTCTTAAAATTTCTAATGATGACTTTCTAGTACAAGAATGTGTGCCTAGGTACTTGATAATTCTTTGACAGAAATATCAAACTCACTTCTCTTTCTCTTTTCTAACTCTGACTTGCCCATCGCGTACTAGAAATCCATTTGTCTGCTAACCCATAAAACAAGACCACTATTCCCACAGGGCACTGCTTGGAAAACCATCTTTTCTCTGCCTTTCCTTGGTTTCTCTTGGAGCTTACCATTTAACCTGGAAATGCAAATGCAAATGCCACTGGAGACAGAGCCCCAGAAAAACCAAAGGTTAATAAAGAAGACCTCACTGTACTCCTACCACCCATCCCTGCATCCCCACCTTACCTACTGCTGTTCAGCACATTTTCAGTCACATTGGTAGCAAACATGCCATTGTGGGCATCTCGCTCTTGAACAAAAAGCACATAAGAAAGACGCCTTGCAAGCCATCCTCGGTGCCTGCAATATGAAAAGCATTTAGCAGAGAAAAACTCCAGGAAACCCTAAAACAAGTTGATTAAATTATATAGTGCTTTCCCTCCTGTAAAAACAAGGCTTCATTTCATCTATTCTTGAGTTTGGGTTCTCCTATAGCAAATTCTCTTTACTAGTTCACGATGCCATGCAGAGCATTTAATTCCTAATTTTTTTCATGTACTCAGCTAAAACTTAAACTTGGAATTTATGTATCAATGTTTGAATACTGTTATTCTGCCAAGTAATAATCCAAATATAAAAACAGAAAAAAATAAAAATAACTTACTTTACTAGTACCATAAAAAGAAGCAATATGTTGAATGTTATCCATATGCTATATATCTTATAGCTATAGCTATGGGCTATAAAGATAATTTGAAAGCCTTTTCCTACCATGAAGGGCTAATTTCTTTTTTTGTCAGTAATTCTTCTAAGAGTAAAGTTCTTACTCTTTTTTTTTTTAACATATGCAACATGCCTAAGGAATAGGACATACTCCTATCAAAAACAGTGGGGAACAGAGATCTCAGAACAAGAATGCTACAAACTATAAGAATGCAAAACATTACTCAATGATTTCAAACCATTAATGACTATATAATGCCTCATTATCATTTTCTCCAAAATGATATTTATATAAATAGAAGATTTTCATTATAATTCACTAATTCTCAAATATCAAAAAAAGCCCTCGATTGAGGAAAAGTAATTTGAGGAAGAACTGATGAATCACGTGTTCCTTCATCTCCCCTGCCTGACATTCTCTTTTCCTTCCTCTCTTCCTTTGTCTCAATTCTCTGAAAACTTGGCGCAATATATTCATGTTAAGTGTTTAATTCTAAAGACTTCTTTCAGGGAAAACTTTGCAGAATTATTACTCGAATGTGCAAAGTCCAAACCCTCTATGAAATCCCTTTGTAATTGACTGAAAGCTGTGTGTGTGTGTGTGTGTGTGTGTGTGTGTGTGTGTGTGTGTGTGCGCGCGCGTGAGAGAGAGAGAGAGAGAGAGAGAGAGAGAAAGTTTACGTTTTGCTCCATGTAACACATAGGAGAGCTAAAGAGCCAGCTCAACTGCACAGGCAGCTTAGTACACTGAACAGTTTAATATTGCCTCGTCACTACAGCACATGATTTTTTTTCCCTTAGCTGCCTCCAGTTGAGGGCAACAAATGGACCCTCTGGCTTTACATATGAAATGTAGAAGAGACCCTATGAGATATCTTTTCTTAGAATCTTAATCATATCAACCAAGAGAAAGAAAAAAAAAAATCAATGGACCAGAATCTTGCCTCTCTTCTCCAAACTTAAGAGAGGGGGAGCAGAAAAGGAGGGAAGAAGAAGGGAGGGTAGCTTGTAAACAGGAAAAAAAATATGTCCCTTGACCTCAGTTGAATTTTTTTTTTAAATGTAATATATATGCAGGTATTGTCATACTCATTCACGATCTCATCATCAAAACCTGAGCAGTAACATCAGAACAATTTAAAACTTAAGTATTTGACTTCTTGGATCAATTTTTCATGGAAATTCAAGTACTTCTCATCACCTGAGCTTTCTGCTGACTTACTCCAGGCATTTACTCTTAGGATTACAAGAACTGGTAGCATTTTTGGCCGCCTTTTCTCTCACACCCCAAAGACGCTCACACGACCTTCCGCCCTCCTTCCTCATCTGCTAGCCTAGATTCACATAAAACAAAGCTGCTTTTCTCTCGCTCTGGGGCCTAATAGTCTATCTCCATATGCCTGGAATTTGGAAGCAAGAATTCTAAGAAAAGTCTTAAGCTAATAATAAATAAAAGAACATTTCCTCAATAAAGGAAAATATCTTCTAAAACTCTATAGATTAGGCAGATTTCAATCAGTTCCACTTTTTTGAAATCTAAAACAGTCATACTAGGATCATAAGACATTCAAACCTACACCTCTCCTCAGACAAATCTTCAAAATTTGGAATACTTTGAATGCAAAATGTATGAATAATCAGTCAGAGAAAGTTCTGACTGATGCCTATACTCTCAAGAAAATATTTATTATATAATTATGGCAGTGGCAATAGTATTAGGTCTCTCAGGTAGCTGTACTGTTTCCAATTTTTAGACAAAGCCCCTTAGAGGGTCAGAAACTCATATCTATTAACTCTCAAAAACATAATGAAAAAAAAATACAGAATGAGATCCATCTTAAATTTCATTAATTAATTAATATGAACTGTTTCTTTTAAGATGTGTTAGAATAATAAGAAACTTCTTTTTACCTTGTATGAGTTTCGTTGATATAAATAACATTCCGCAAACCCAAAGATGGGATACTGGGGTTGAAAAATTTATCCTACATAAAACAAAATAAACATAGACATAAATATATAACTGGCATGCTGGCAAAATGCTCACATTATTTATTAGCATAATTATTAGCATAATTATTAGCATAAAGAGGCATTGCTTCAAAAATCTAAGTGATGAAGAAAAATAATGTTTTATTGAAAAGTACTTTTTAGCCTTCAAAGAAGGTTACAAATTCAAAATTAATTTTTAACACCTTGTATAGAAAACAGTGTTCCTGCTTTTTCTGCTCTAATCTCCCTTACTTTAAAAAAGAGTCGAAGCCACAAATAGTTTAATCATTGACAGAAACACTGTATTCTGTCACATCCTGACACATGAGAATTATTATCCCCATTCCATAGACAGGAAAGGGCTGCCAGATGTTTAGGATTCAATCCTAGATTTGGCTCCAAAGAGAATGGTCTATTTCCCTAAAATGACTGTTCCACTTAATGAAATAACATCTGGTTAAATGTCATCCTCTTTAGAGGTAACCTTGAAAGATAATCCAGAAGTAACTCTGTTGAAAAGAAAAAGTCTATAACTTCATTCGTGTGGACAAAGGTAAACTGTGCACAAATAAATGCTGAGAAAGCATAATGTATCCTTAACAAAAGATGTAAAAATACTTAAATAAAATCTATTTGAAGGAAAGGAAAATAGAATTTTAGAGAAAGGGTGGCAAGTATCAAAAAATTACTATAAAAATATTATCAAACAAAAATATTTTAAATAAATATGCCATGAAAAAATTTGAAGATCAACTTCAGTTCCATCATGTACAAGATTTAGGCAAATATCGATTATTTGTTATACTACTCACCTATCCCCAACCCAAACCATCACTACTACCAAATTATTTCCTATACTCTTTCCTGATTTAAGAACAGCTTAGAGTTAGGGTATTCTTTTGATCTTTTAAGTATTCAAAATTAGAATTTGCTGAGGTGCCAGACCTATGACCTGCTATTTAAATCTTTATTTCTATTTGCCTATTAATCTGAACTACCCTTATTCCTGGACTATAAATTTCCATGATCATTTCATTCTACCAAACTTTTGCAACAAGGCACCTGTGATTTAAAAGAAACAATATTTTTATCAAGGCATTCTTCAGCAGACCTGAAGATTTAACATAAACTTCTTGGGTCCCACACAAATCTCTCCCAGATTAGTAAATCCCTTTATACCAGACTCAGAATTCTACTTCTTGCCAAACCAACCCTGAGTAGAAAAGTCACACAACACAGTTAGCTATTCACACAGGTTATAAGCAACCTCTATAAATGACAGCTACTTAAATGGCAGAACTTCTATGTCCTGATAACTGGCCCATCTCAGAGAGTATTTAACATCCAGGTATACCTTTTAATAGGTAACTATCACATTAGAGCAGCCATATTAGATTCTACAGCCATGTGCTAACTCATCCCTTTGGCAAACTGCCATTAGAAGCATCCCTCTTATACAATAGACTCCCTCAAATATTGACACCAGCAACATAACATTGAAGACTTTGCACAGCTTCTATTCTTTTCACCAAAATACAAACAAACTCTTACACAGTCTTTTTTTTTATCTTCACCTAACCTTTTAATGGCCATTCTTCACTATCACAAGGTCAACAGATGCCCTACCCCCACTGCCCCCGAAATAAAAACCTAGAAAGACTAGAGCAAGCCACAGTGCTGAAGTTCAACATCTAGAAGTTACATGAAGTTTTCCACTAACTCTTTGAAAGAGTTAACTGAAAGTAAGATCCACTCTTCCCTTAAAGTCACACTAAAACTACTAAAGAACCAAAATCTCACCTAGCATCAACTATTGTACCAACATTTACTGAATAAATGAATGGAAAGAAAAATTGAGTCAACATCTTCACCTGAAATATTTGGTTTATAAACATGGCTCTAAACTCTAAAATGAATAAAATCTATTCAGGCTACCCAGTAGCAAATTCACACCAAGTTGGAAATCTATGTCACATACTTCATATGTTCAATAAGCAGGAGCATCCTTACCCAGCTCTGAGGAGTACAAGAATAACAGCATCTTCCAACAAATGGCCTTTTCCGGCTCATGAAGCTTTCTTTCCATTTTAAGGTTGCAGATCTGAAGACAGTAGGTCTGAAACCACACTCACCCTAATAAATATTAAGGAAAAAATAGTCACTGAATGGCAAGAAAATTATACTTATCCAAGTGATGTCCAAAACTAAGATATTTCAGATAGAAGAGAAACTGATGACATATTTTCCTTTTGGTAGTTGTATAAGTATGTGTTTTTCAGAGTGATTTTTATTCAAGGTACTCCCTCTGTGATCACCACTTGGAACATGAGCAAAAACTGAGCACCTAAGAATAGTAATAGCTGGCAAAGACTACTGCACACTCAAAGCAGCATTTGGTTTAAAAACAAAGTCGTAAAAGGTCATACAGCAGAATGAATAAAATCAGATTCTTGGATCCCTATGCCAACAGTTAATCTTACTCCCTCTTCAATTGCACTCTCCCAAAAGAACTACCAAGGCCTTACATAGTTATAATACAGCTTAATTACTTTAATAAAAAACAAGTACACTCACAAAGTATTCCTTTAATCTAACAAAAGAATTTAAAGGCTGGAATTGAAATTATAGTTGTTCCATACGATTAGGGTCAAACCCTGCTCTTCTGTTCTAAACATATTTCTCTTAACTTTGAATTCATTGGTTACTCAAATCTCACTGATAAAGCATTCTCAAAAATAAGCAAAACAAAAAAATCCCCTCTATCATCATTTTTTACATAAAGCAGAGAGTGTTCAAGAAATATTTTAAACATGCCATGTTATGTTGAAATAGGGAAAACAATGCAAGATAACACATGACCTTTGGATTGGGTTTATACTAAAATTTATTTCCTATTTTTAGGTTTTTAAATAAACTTTATTTCCATCACAAAATTTATACTTATTAGATATGATTATGAAAGATAAAGAATTTTTTTAAAATCTCTTTATACCACTTAAAACAACTACTAGTAGGTTTTTCTCCTATGCAAGAGTTTTGCTTTTTAACAGAATCACTATACTTAAATTTCTTACCCAATATTTATTCTCAATTAAATACCATATAAATTTTTAAACATTAGACTTCATAAACATACCTTTTAACAGCTAGAAGAAGTTTCTGTAGCTATTACCCTTTCTTTGATATTATGTTGCCTCCATGTGTCCACCTTTTAAACAACATTGAAATGACATCTTTAGGTTGAACACTTTTAATCTGTATCATAACCTTAAACTTACCCATTCCTCGCTTGCATGCTTACATCGGGCAACGTTGTATTCTGATGAATTTGGCAGGTAAGAAACATCTATTGTGCCAAGGGTCAGTGCAGATTCATCCATGTCACAAAGTGTAACTCCCAAATCATGTACTGTAAAACAATGTATACAATTTAAGTTAATAAAGAATCTAGAGAGTAAATCAAAATTCATGATTTTATTTGATAATAGGATGTCAAATGAACTAATGATGGACTTCCACTATGTTTGGTCAAAGTGTAAAAACATACTTTGATGTGTTAATACAAATTCAGTTAGGCAGCCTTAATTTAAAAAAAAATCAACCTTTGTATCTTTAGACTTAATAAACAAAACATGAATTTGCAAGGGTAAATAATAGATTATTTCAAGTACATGATGAAGAATTATTTCATTTGTATAATAACTGAATAGTTCCTGGGAGGATGAAGGCATGCGTTTATTTATTTTATTTTATTTTACAGCACAATAGAAAAGCTTTATTAGAAGTGATAGTATACTTCCAGATGTGGAAGCATAGCTCAAACGCCACATGTGTCTATTTAATTACATGTAACACACAAGTAGATTTTTTTTTTTAATTATATACTAGGAATTTTTGGTCATACATATTATGCAGTATAAAATGGGTGAAGGCAATGAGGGTGCCTCAAAAATTTCACACTTAAATTGAATTATGCTCTTAATTTTCTTGTGATGTCTTAAATGAAATATTTTGTATTTTTAGTACATTTACAAAGCTCTAAAACAAAACTACTCTGTTTGAAATATCTAAGTTTTCATCCTTTTCAACAATTTTTTTCCTACCCTGTGGGAAAATGCTCACTAACAGTGAACTACTGAAGAAAATTGATAGATACCAACCTAAAATATAAAAACTTTCTAATATAATTCTCAAATTATTTTTAAACAGCTTTTGGCTATTTCTCTTGAAACCTTGAAAGGTCAAATTCCAGGTTAAAAGTGTTTCTAAGAGGGCATGTTCTGACTTTTTTACAATTGCCACATGACTCTGCTACTGTAGCTGCTATCCTCAGCCTAAATGTCCTTAACAATGTAACGTAAGTAACAGTCCAACACGACAGGCGAGAGGAGAGAATAGTACAGTAATACACGTGGCAAGAAAACTCTTCGTTATTATAAAATTCAGCTATCCGTTTCAGTTGCAGAATGTTGCAACTACAGGGGGAGCCCCTTGCAGCCTGGGAAAACGAAGACGCGGCTGGCCTCAGCGATGAGGGGAGGAAGGAAGGAGGGGAGGAGGAAAGAGTTCAGTGCCAATAGGAAGTCCACGCTCCGCTCCTCCCTTCTCACGGCGTTGATCCAAGGTCGAGAAGAAAAAAAAAAAAAATCTGGAGGTACCAGACCATAGGCTGGGGAAAGCCAAGTGTGGGTTCTGAAAGGGACAGCTCTGAAGGCAGACATGCCCGCGTTCAAACGCCCCACTGCTTACCATCCGTGGGACTTTGGACAAGTTGGTAACTTCTATGCCTTGGTTTTCGCATCTGGAATATGGGCATAATATGATAGCTCTTACCTCTTGGGATTCTGAGAGGACTAGAAAACACATAGAAAGCGCATAGCACGGTACAGTGTCTGACACACAGTGAGCGCTCAGTCCAACCGGGGGTCATCTGTCATCGGAATGTCCCCTGCATCAGCTGCTCTCCAAGCACCCCTGCTGCCTCCACACCAAAGCCAATGCCCCCACGTCCCATTCAGGTGCGCGCGGTACCGAGCCCACAGCGGAAGCCCGGTCTCGGCCTCAACCCAGTCCCCCGTGGGGGAGCACAGTCCTGACGCCCACCCCAGCAGCAGCCGGAACCCATTTGTCAGGGGGGACCCCGGAACTCAGGGGAGGGGGCCGAGGGGGGCACAGACCGCCCTGGCAACTTGCAGAAGTTGCGAGGGCTCCCGGGCCGAGGGCGACCACGCACCTGTCCCCGCGCTCCCGGCCGGAGCCGCTTCCCGTCGCCCGCTCCCGCCCTGGCGGTTCGCACCCGCAGCTCCGCCGGCTTCACGGGCTGAAGCTGTCGGCGGCACTAAAAAGTCTCCACCAGTGCCTGCTGCAATGTCGCACCATGATGACGCAACGGGCGCCTGGGAGTGACTGGAGCGGCCGCGAGTCGGCTGGCTCCGGGCCGCTCGTGGCCTTGCACGCGGGGGGCGTAGCGTGTGTGCACGCGAGAGAGTGGCTCTGTGGCCAAGCAGGGTGCACACGAATGCCAAAACGGGCGGTTCTAAGCGCTGAGTCCTGTGGGCGTGTGTGTGTGTGTGTGTGTGTGTGTGTGTGTGTGTGTGTGTGTGTGTGTACGTGTGTATGGACCTAAGTCTGAAGGGTGTAAACTGCTCCTCTGGGAATTTGTATCTACACCAGGCTCTGTTAGGAATGTGCGCCGTTGGTTGTCTGGGTTGCTGTGTGTAAGTGTGGTCTGGCTTTTTATGAGATTTGGAAGACTGTGTAGAATTTATTAGGGATAGGGGAGGAGGGGATGGGGAATGGTCCTGCTGTGTAATTTCCGTAACAATGGTTGAGTGCCTTTTCCTTAAAGGAAGAAAATGAGGAATTAAAGGAATAAGAAGTGAAAGAGTCTGAGTCCAAATTTGCCTGCTGTTAGCCCTTCAAACAAAGTAACACTGGGCACAAAGAGGTTCTTTCACCATATTTGTGGTGCCGTAGACAAGGCCAGTGGTTATCCAGCATATTAACAATTTAGAAGGAAAAAAGATAACCTTTTACATGCACTTAAACAGCAAGCATTAAGCATGAACTAGTAGCTGGGAATACATAGGTGATTAAGATATAGTCCCTCACCTCACACCTCTGCCTCCAGTCCTAATCTCTGCAAACATTAACCCTAACCCTCTCTTCAGAACAAATCTGTCCTTATCCACCCATCAAACTCGCCACACTCAAAATGCCTAAGCCTGGCGCATGAGGCAGCCACAGGTAAACCTCTACTTTTTCCACTATTCTACAGCAGAAGCCGCTTAATTCACCCTCTCCGATTGTCCCTAGCCATAACCTGGACACTCATACTGCTATTGTGCTAATGCCATTCTCCCTTAATCACTATTATTCCTTCTCGAACTAGGTCTCCAAGCCTTCTCTAATTTCTCCAGCCCTCAAATTTGCTATGGTACCACACCTTGGGACTTAATCAATTATGTCAATCTTCCACAAGATAATGAACTCATCATCAATGTAAGTGACTTGTCTTAGTTTCTTAGGTAACACGACAGTGTTTTGTTATGTTAATTACTCAGTAAATGCCTGTTGAAGCTGAGGAATAAGAAGAAAAACAGGAATTTCTTCTCTTAAACTTTCTACTTCTAAGTCCATCCCAAAATGCAGGTGTGACCCTCTTTTAAAACAATCCAAAGCAGTAGAAGTGGTTATTCATTAAAAAAAAAAAAAAAAAAAAAGACTTCTTGAAGTCAAAAACCCTGTTTTTATCAGCCCCACTATACCTTAGCTCCAGGCACACCCCTAAGTACTCAAGGACTATGTTGACTAGAATAGGATGAATTTGAATCCCAAAACATTGTGAAATTTTATGTATAGATTACTGGTCCCTGACCAAAAAAGAAAAAGATAAAAAAAAGTGGGGGAGAGAAAACAGGAAAGCCTCAGAGTTTGAGTCATTGCTAAAGAGAAAGTAATGAGAAATGAAGCAGAGAGAATGTCACAGGAATTCAAAGTCAAGCCAGAGGGGAGAATTAAATTGTCTTAAATAAAGTTTATTTGTAGGCAACTCTTTTGTCACATCCATTGCACAAAGGGTTACTGTACTCACAGGAGATGTGCATTGCACATCTTCAAGTTACTTAATGAGACTCGTTTTGGAAACAAGTGACACCCTTGATAATCTGTTTTATAAGCAGTATCACAATAACTTAAAATAATCCAGTCTAGCCACCTAAGATGTAGCAACAAGGACAGAATTTACTCTCCTGCTAAGACAACTAAAATAAATAAATAAACAAGGCAAAATAAATGAAACTGGCAGTATTGCATGACATTCTTTCATAAGGAGGAGAAAACAAATTAGGTGAGCACTATGATTGGTTCAGCTTACTGTCTAGAGAGAGTTGCCAGGCTGCTGTGCAGAAAGGAGGAATCCAAGAAGAACTAGGCAGACCCCCTGAGTTGAGATAGAACTAGGAGACCAGGAAGGCCAAGGCAGGTGGAGCTGAGGGCAGAGCACCAGAGAGGGGAGAGATATACAAAGAAAGAGGTAGCTCTGGAGACCTGCAGAAAGTCTTGCTCCAGTCTTCAGCTGATTAGGGCATGAGTGTAAGGAAGAGAAAGAACCACCCACACACAGAGAAAGAGCAAACACCAAAGCCTGTGTGGCGCAGGTAATTGTTATGTTCCCACAAGCCAGAGTGGAGAGTACAGGACGGAGTGGAAGTACAGGGTGATCATACAGGACCAGGACTAGGGCCGGATCCTGACACCTAGACTGGAACACCTTATAATTCATGACCCAAAAGGTCTTTCCTCAGTAGTGGGGTAAAATTAACCCTAGAGAAAATGCTGCTCTGGTTCTATCTAACGAATTTCAATTAGCACCAAATGGATTGAACTGTTTTCAAGAACAAAATGTCCCAAAACAAAGCACAAAAATACTTAACAGGAAATCAAAAATATCCAGCACTCATAAGTGAAATTCACAATGTCTGACATACGATCAAAAACTATCAGGCATGCAAAAAAGAAGCAGGAAAAAGAGTCATAGAAATAATAGAAATGATAGAATTAGTAAACAAGGAAATTTTCAAAAAAAATAATAGTCTATGTGTTCAAGAAAGTAGAGGAAAGATTGAGTGTATTAAGTAGAGATGTGAAAAATCTTTAAAAAAAAAAAGATTACAAAACCATAACCTGGGATTTTTAACACATGCAAACTTCACTTATATAGGACTAACACCAAATTAAACATTACTGAAAAAAAAAGATTAAAGAACCTGAAAATATTGCAATAAACACAATCCAAAATGAAATAGAGGGAATGGAAAGAATGAAAATAAACACTATTAATGAGCTTAATATACATGCAATTACAATCCTTGAAGGAAAGGAGAAATAACAGATGAGGAAAGATCAGAAAGGACAGAAAAAAACTATTTCAAAAAAGAATGGCTGAAATTTTTCCAAATTTGGTAAAAACTATAAACTCACAAATTTAAGCTCAATAAACTCTAATCAGAAACATAAAGAAAACTACACTACGTAACACCACAAATAAATTTATTAAAACCAGTGATAAAGTAAAATTATTAAAATCAGTTTAAAAAAAAGGCATTACTGTGCAGAAGACAGATAAGAATGTCAGCAGAATTCTTATCAGAAATTTGCAAACAAGAAGACAGTGAAGCAACATCTTTAAAGTACTGAAAAAACTGTCGATCTAGAATTCCCCCCCCAAATATACACATTTCAAAAACAAGACAAAATAAAGACATGTTCTAACATATAAAATCTGAAAAAATCAGCAGCAGCAGATATTTGCTACAAGGAATGTTAAAATAAAATCCTTTAGGTAGAAAGAAAATAGAGTCAAATGGAAAGATGGGTCTACAGAAAGGAATTAAGATCTCAAGAAATCACAAGTAGGTAAATAAAAATTTTCCTTTAAAAAAAAACACTTAAAAGTAATTGTTTAATGCGACAATAAAAACAATATTTTGTGGGGTTTATAATGTATGTGGAAATAAGATGTATGACAACAACATCACAAGGTCTAGAAAGGGAGAAGTATTCTATTGTAACATTGTTATGTTAAGTATAAAGTAGTCTAACATATTTCAAGGTAAACTGTGAACTAAAGCAGCTATTATAAAAGCAAAATAAATAGCAATATCTAATACAACAAAGAAAATAAAGTGCAATTTTTAAAAAACACTACATGAATCTAAAAGAAGATGGTAAAAAAACTAGATGGGATAAAGAAAAAACACATAGCAAAATGGTAGATTTTAATCCAAACATATAAGTAATTACCCTAACAAAGACTGATTGTCAGACTGAAGAAAAAAGCAAGAACCAACTATATGCCACTTATTTTAAAAAATCACATTAAATATAAAGACAAATAAAAGTCGAAGGTTATAAAACAATGTACCATGCTAATGCTAATCAAAAGAAATATAGGTAGTTACATTAATATCAGACAAAGTATATTTCAGTACAAAGAATATTACCAGAAAGAGGATCATTTCCTAAAGATATGAGTCAATCTCTAAGAGAAAAATCAGTTCTAAACCTTTATGCATCTAATACAGAGCTTCCACATATATGAATCAAAACTAACAGTATTTCAAGGAGAAAGAAAAGTCCACAAGGATAAGCAACTTCAATATGCCTCTCTCAATAACTGACAGAGTAAGCAGGCAAAAAATCAGCAAAGGTCTACAAGATTTGTATAGTACTGTCAACCAACTTGGCCTGATTGATATTCAGAACACTACACCATACACTGTAAGCGCACACTGCACTATAAGATGATACCCGGCAACAGGAGATTGTCTCTTTTCACATGCACACAGAACATTTCCCAAGATAGACTATATTCTGTGCCATAAAAGAAGGCTCCATCGATTTATAAGGATCCAAATCATATAAAACATACCCCGACCACAATGGAAATTAGAAATAAGTAATTTCCATATATTTGGAAACTAACACACTGCTAAAAATACCTATGGTTTGAAGGAGAAATAAGAATGGAAATCAGAAGATACTTTGAACTGAACAATAGTGAAAATATAATATGTCATAAGTTGAGGGATATATCTAAAGTTGTATTTAGTGAGAAATTTATATCAGTAAAATACCTTTATTGGAAAAGAAGAAAGGTCTCAAATCATTTATCCTAGCTTCAACTTTAAGAAAGACAAGCGAATTAAACCCAAAGTAGGCAAAACAAAAATAATCAAGCACAGAAATCGAGGAAACAGAAAACAGAAAAAAAAATAATATTGCAACTGAAAACTGGTCTATGACCATGCTACCCTGAACAAGCCCCATCCTGGCTGCTCTTGGAAGCTAAGCAGGGTTGGGCCTGGTTAGTACTTGGATGGGAGACCACCTAGGAAGACCACCTAGGAAGGTGCTGTAGGAGTAAAAAATAAAAAATAAGAGATGGTAAACTGACAAGGTCCTTGCAATCTGTGAAGTCAACCAAGGGTTGCCTCACCTAAAATAAATAAATAAATAAATAAGCAAACAAGCAAACATACAAATAAATAAAAGAAAAAAGAAACCGAAAGCTGTTTCTCCAAAAAGATGAGTAAACTTGATTAACCTCTAGCCAGACTGATAAGATAAAAAGAGAGAGAAAACACACATTACCAATATTGGGCATGAGAAAAGTGATATCACTACATACACAGTAATCCAGTCTTTCCATTGCCCAAATTTGTTGCCTTTTGATTTAAAGGTGGTATTTCAAGACACTAGAGTCCCTGCTTTCATAAGGGGTGTCTGATTAGATCCCAGAAAAACCTGGTCCCACTGATCATAACAGCAAGGAAGCTTCCAAAAAGCCAGACTTTCCCCACCCTACATTTGAAAAAATGATGGGCACCTATTTGTACACATGCTGCATTGTGTTTTGTTTCATCCTTTTTCCACTTTCCAGTCGTTCAAGGTATGTTTAAAGTTTTTCTGCCACACATTGACATATGTTAACATTAACATATTAACATGATTCATTGACATAATGATCCTGCAAGATGTTATGATCTTCAATTTATAGATAAGAAAAATGAGGCTCAGAGAAATTGAAAAAGTTGCCAAAATTACCCAGGTAAAATATAGCAGAGAAGGGATTTGAATCCAGGCCTTTCTCTTACTAAAATCTATTTTCTTGCTAATAACTCATGCTGCCTTCCTACTAGTCTCTGTTCAACAGGCTTCCCTTTAGGCTGACTCAGATTCATTGGTCAAAACTTACCTGGAGACATTTGTTTAAGTTATTCCTGTATATAGAATATTTTCTCTGCAAGAATATTACAAGGAACATTGTCAACTGACTTGCAGAAATCCAGTGAAAAAATATCTATGGCATGTCCTTATCTCAAATATAACAATTATTCTATCAAAAACTTTTCTAAAAAATAAAGTAAGTTGGGCCTGAATTATTTTTACCAAATTCATGTTGTTCTCACCATCTACCTTGCTCCAGATTCCTTTTATTTATTCATTTATTCAATTAGTACATATAGAACACCTACTGTGTGCCAGGAACCCTATTGTAGGTACTGCAATGAAGGAGACCACATAGTATCTCCTCTCACAGTTTACCCTTAGGAAACTTACACTGCTTCTTTTTAATGATTGTTTCCAAAAACTTTCAAAAATCAACATCAAGTTCATTTGCTTAGAGCTTTTAGAATTCACTTAGTTTCTTTGGGGCAAGCACTGAGACCTGCCTTTCCAATATCTATTCCTACCCAATTCCTAGCTATCAGAAAATGGTTTAATTTAGGGTGATCTTTTGTCCAGCCCTAAACAAAGAATAAACCAAATACCTAAGCTAATTATGATCATTTAGTTCTATAATATTCTAACTGTCCCTGCATCCAAGATGGTCAATGTGACCCAATTCTGGGCACTGAGACCTAAGAGGAAGTCAAAGGAGGATATCTGGGTTTCTTCTTTCCTAGTAAAGAGAAACAAACATGACTGGCACTGCTTCTTTCTCACCCCCACCTCTTCCCTTTGTCTGTTTGCTTGTTTGCTTATTAGTGTATTTATTTATTTGTTTATTTCCTATTTGCTTTGTAACATAATCTCCAAACCCAACACCACCAATCACACAGCTCTGGATTTTGTTAAATCTCTGCGTTTAAGCCACTGTAATCTTGTTTCCTATTACTCCCAGGCAAATGCATTCCTGACATTTAATTGTGAACACAGTTCTAGCCTCTAGAGTAATGTAAACACATGTGGGGAAAAGAGAGAAAATGGCAGTGAAAGTGACCTGAGAGTCTATTTGGAAAGGGCCTTAGGCAAGACAAGAATGGAATCCCTCTGACTCACTCCTACCACATTTGTGGCAGAATAAGGACTTCAGTTTAGACTGAAAACCACTTTATCAGTAGATTAAAGTAGAAATATCAAAAAAGCCCAGCAGAGGCTGTCGGGCTTCTGGGGGGATGAGTCTCATCAAGTCAAAAGCAAAAGGCTACATGACACAACTCACCCTGCACCCCCACCCCCACTCCTCACAGGAAGGCCAGCAGGAACTAGGCAGGGTTCCAGACTTCCAGCCCCTAGTTCTAGGGGGCACCTGGGTCACTGGATTGGATAGCTAGTAGAGCATAGTAATTAAGAAATTAGTTTTTAAATCAATTTATTTTTTATTTTTTTTAGAATTATTAGTTCATCCTTAAGAAATCAAAAGTGTTTTATTTTTCCTTCTCCCAGGAATATAGCCAGGCTCTGGATTTAAATCCTAGGGTTCCCCAAGCCTGTGAAGAAGGCTGAGTAATTGCAATTAACAGGTTTTTTGTTGTTGTTACTCAAAGCAAAAAAAAAAATTTTTTTAAATGAGAAACTGTTGACTGGGGGTTGCTTGCCAAGAAGACAAAACCTACAGGGGCCCTTGTTTTTCGTGTGGAATTGAGCTGGATTTTGTGAGAAGAGGCTGTCCAGGAAGGGCATAGAGGTCAGAATGGCCCAGGCGCTGAGAAGAGGCTAAGGGTCAGGGTTCGGACTGTGGTTCCTCTCTGAGATTCCTCTGACAGACACAGGGCATTGGGGACAACAAGGAGGGCAAAGGTGGGAGGACTGTGAAGAATCTAGAGTCCCGGGATCCTCGGTGAAGGTCCCACTGGCTGAGCACGTAGTGGAGGCAGTGGAGCTCCACGCAGCATGCAGGGCCTGGGCAAGAAGCAATGATGGAGACCCGCCGAGCTGGGTCCGGCTTCCTGCACAGTGCAAGTGCCCGGGGAAGGGAGGGGAGGGGAAACCCCAAAATGAGCACCACTGGGCTTCTAGGGATCTTCAACATGAGCAATTTAGAGAGATTAATTAACCGTCTATTCATTCATAACACATTGACTGACAGTCTGTTTTGTGTCGAGCATCTTTTCTGGGCACTAAGGATACACAGATGAAGAAGTCACACATAGATCCTGCCCTTGTGGAATAGTCTGATGGCTCATGGCATGTAAGGAGGAAAACAGCAGAGAGAAAGAAATAGATAAATAAACAAACAAAATCACAACAAACTGTAGAAAGTACAGTGAAGTTCCAAAAAGTGTGCATCGCAGAGAATAACAGAGGTGACCGGAATTCGACCCGGCATTCAACAAGCTGGTAAAGAGGGCCTCACTAAGGGAGGGGCAGCAATGCTGAGGCTGGGGTGAGAGAAGGATGTTCCATGGACGATGCCCAGAAAAGACCTTTCCTGGAAGGGGAAACGATGCCTGAGGGAGGACAGAGCTTGGCAGAGAGAGCTGGACATTGTGGACTGGAGTGGATAAGGGAGAAAGTTGCAGAGAGAGGCATCAAGATGCCAGAGGGGCCAGAGAAAGCAGGGCTCTTCAAGCTGTATTAAGAAGTTTGGAAAATTAAAAATACAATTGTGATAAGTGTCATTAATGTTGGAGGAATTCACATGCCCTTTATCCTATAAACGTTAGAGAAGAATGAATGGAAACAGAAGCCCAGGTCTGTGGAGTTGAAGGAAGTGACTCAGGAGCTATGCTGTGGGTAGGGGCCTGCCTGGGACAAATTGGAAGTAAGGAATCTATGTAAGAGGAAAGTAAGCCATTTCGTAAGCTACCAGTTAGTGAGCACATATCGTATGCCAAGCACTGTTCCGAGTACTTCTTTGGCATTATCTCAAGCAATTCTCTGTTATCTGCCATAACACAATCTAGAAACCATGCCCAGGACAGTCAGTAGTGGGACTTTAATAATACTGAGACCTACTTAGAAAGGTCTTGGAAGAGCTGAAAGGATGAAAGGGGTGGTGAGGCAGCCCAGAGATGAGCAACAAGAGAAGATCACTACGCTTCAGGGGGCTGCACTGACAAACAAGGTTATTAACAGAGCCAGGAGGTAACAGCTGGGACCAAGGAGAGAGGGGCTGCCCAGAAGGAGCCAAATCCACAGAACTGTCACTGCTGGAGATGCCACCTGAGAAAGAAGGAGATACCCTTTCTGGCTTTTCCCACTCTCTGATCTCCCATCACCTGCCAGCTCCTCTGACTGGCTGAAGCAAACAGCAAGGCACCCTAAAGAGTGAGTTAGGCCACCCCCCGCAAGATATAGAGTAGAGCAGGGAAAGATGGGTAGTGGGTCTGTGGGTAAACAGGCAAAAGATACAGCTTACCATCCTCCCAGCAGCCCCATAAATGAAGAACTATTATTGCCCCTATTTTTCTTATGGGAAAACTAAGGCACCGGAAGAGGCCCTGGTAGGGGAGAGGCAGAACCCCAATTTTAATTCAGATCTATCTGATTCTAGAATCCAAACACATTACAGATATATTATTCAGCCAGCTTAAGTGAGAGCCTGGTCGTTAGGACTAGGCCATGCGATCCCAGGTTGAAGAGCATATCTTAAGGTTAAATTTCATTCTGTAAAGATATTCAGAACGGGCTGGCTTCAGAATTGATCCACTCATTAGGACATCCGTGGGTAACTCCGAGTTCTTCTAGCAGAATGTCTGAGGCTCTGCAAGTGCTTTGGAGTCAAACAACTTGGGTTCCAGTCTCGGTTCTGTCACATACTAGCTGTGTTACCCTGGGCAAGTTATTTAACCTCTCTGAACTTTAGTTCACTCGTTTTTAAAGTGGATTTGCTAGTGTCCACTTACTTATTGCATAATTATGAGATAAAATGGAATAATATGTACAAAACAATTAGCATGGTGCCTGCCACATGTTAAGATTTACTAAATAGTAGCTCTTATTATTATTGTTGATAGTTTCTTCTTGCAGAGACTCCCGGGACAAAAGAGAGATTCTATGGCTATGAGCTTGAATTCTGGCATAGAATTCATCCTAAAATCTTTGGAACACATATGAATCCTTAAACTTACTTTACTCTGGGAAGAGTGTCTCTGTATCAGTCAGGATGGGCTAGGTTATGATACAGTAACAAATGTCACATAGTCTTAAAACAACGAAGTTTATTTCTCGCTTATGGTGTATGTAAATTGCAGGCTATTAGAGGGGCTCTGCTCATAAAGCCCCTGAGGGGGGCTCCATCATGATCCATGCTTTCTTGACAGCTGAGGCTGGCTGGGAACAGGGTGTGATGAGCCGCACACAGGCTCTTAAGTCATACATCATTTCCACTACCATTTCCTTAACTCAAGCATCATGTAAAGCAAAAGGGTGAAGAAGTGTACTCCAAGGTTGTACCCCAAATAAGGTAATTAAACATTCATGAACAACCCCAATGATTATCAGAGCAACCTCAGCGAACCGTCTGGTTGAGCTGGATAAAATGAGGGTCCCAATCTGGAATAAAGAGATTTAGTTGCTTCTAACAGGCCAGACTGCACTTCGTGACATCCTAAAAGTTTGTCGTGCTCAGAATTGCATCTCTAAAGACAACATGAATTTTAAGAAAAAGTTTTATTCTTAAATATTGCTCAAGACCACTACCCTGAAAATCACCATTGGTTCTTGGAAGATATCCAAGATTTGTGGAGCTGAGATGCTGGCTTAAAATAAAGCATCTTATCAAGATGAGGGATCCTAATGTGGACTAGAGTATGTGTCCAGACTTACCTAGAACATATCTATTGTTATATAATCTGACGTTAGATTATTAGCTATTGATGTTTTATTGAGAAAGTTCAAGCTCTAGGTGTGGTGAGCAAGGTTTTTTCTCAGCTTTTACAACCCCACACCCTCCTGAATTTTTTTCTCACCTACCTAGATGTTTTTTCTTGGCATCTTCCACTAGCTCAAGGTCTTCTTTCATTCTTACTCCATACTCTCTACTTAGTAGACCAGGAATCTGGAAGTAATTCTTTACTTCTTCCCACATCCAACACAACACTAACTTATAGTAATTTTATCTTCTAAGTCACTTTAAACCCATCATCCTTTTATCTCCCTCTCTACCTGCATTGTCCTAATTCAGCCAACCACTATCTTCCCCGGGAGGCACAACAATGCACTACCTAGACTTTTCATGTTTGCTTCCCACTCATCACCCTCCCAAACATCCCACACACTGGCCAGAATGAACATTTGAAAATGCAGCTCTGTCAAACACTCCCATTTCTTTGCCTGATCCCCACTTCGACTGATTAAAATCCTTTCAATTATTCCTTACAGTGTTTTAGTGTCTGGCACAGTTCGTCCTTGCTAACTTTACTACACTCACCTCCTCCCACTCATCATTTTTCTCTCTGGCTTTGGCCACTCTGGCTCTCTTCCAGTTCCTTGGCACAGACTCTGCTCTTTCCTTGCACAAACTGCTTCTTCTGCCAGCAGCCGTCTTTCACATAACACCCTCTTCCTCTCCAACTCACGCTTTGCAATAAAATCTCACCTCCTCTTAAAAACCTTTATTGACCCTTAGACTAAGTCAGGCGCATTGTCATATACTTTTCCTTCATGGGACTTATCACAATTATAATTAAATACTTACTATAGAATTATCATTTGCTGTCTACCTCTGTCTCTTAAATGTCCTTGTTGACTTCTCCTATACTCTTCCTCTGTATTCCTAATACCTAACAGGTGCTTTTTCACAAAACGGATGCTCAAGATCTATTTGTTGAATGTTTAAGTACAAGACACAAATAGTTAACTATTTAATAAAGACAGGAGAAGTGGCTGTTACAGCTGTTGACAGTCCTGGACAAGGTTGGCACTAGAAATAGAAGTCTTCAAGAAGGAATACATGAATCGAGTTCTGGGGGCTCAGGACTCTACAGGTCTTAGAGAAGCCATGCAACCAAGCTTGACAGAGGCAGAAAGCAAATTTCCCACTCTTTCCCCAGACCACTCCCTGGGCCAGAATAGAGGGAGTAACATAAACTACAAGGGAGGATAGAGGCCCAGGTCTCCGATGATGACCAGGAGGTAGTGGCCCACCATAAAACAACATCCCACAATTGAGAACAGGACAAAGTAGAGATTGGGAGGCAAACACACACATTTCCAGCATTTGATGGAAATAATTTGAAAACACTGGAAAGGGAAAGCTAGCCATGGCTGAAGACAGACATTTCTCTCTGATGAATTTTTTTTTTTTCATAAAGAGGATGAGGAGAAGCCGGACTATGCATTTAGGTTATTCTATTTCTAATGAGTTCAAAGTGAGCTAGAACCTTACTTATTGAGTCCAACTGGGAGCAAGATCAATTTAAGTTCAAGACTCATTTTTAGAATGCTTTTGAAGAAATTTACTTTTATTACCTTTGAAGACATAGCTCTAAAGTTTTCTTTTGGAAATTTTACTCTCTTGGAGCTTCTAAATGTACTCCTTATAACTGTCTTTAGCTTTAACTTACAGATTTCCCTAAAGAAGAGTTTCTAAAGTACAGTGTTATCAACACAGTTATCTAACATACCTACTGTTAAGCAAAACCTGAATAGACATAATCCAGTTAACTGCAATTTTAACAAAATCTTTTCTGACAATCACCATATTACTCCATTAAGTATTTGA
Organism: Macroglossus sobrinus; assembly: GCA_004027375.1. Lineage (NCBI taxonomy): Eukaryota > Metazoa > Chordata > Mammalia > Chiroptera > Pteropodidae > Macroglossus > Macroglossus sobrinus. The sequence goes on from PVKZ01000771.1 coordinate 49,884, forward strand.
AATGTATCACAATGATGATCTCCAAACATGAAAGTAAGATATTGGATAATAGGCTTTCCATAATCCAGGGTCACAGGGTCCAATCTCTTCTCTAAGCTCCACTTTGTTATCTAGCTGATTGGCTGGGTCATTGATCCTGACCTTTCACTCAAGGAGCCTTATACTTCACTCATTCTTATTGCACATCCAAGTCTGCCTAGATAACAAACATTTCTGCTCATTATCAAATTATTTTAGTTACTTTTTTCAGAGGCTTTCAGTTCTGGTCCAGGATTCCTTCCATAAATCACTGGAACACATACGCAAATGTAACACATACACATGAATTATAGAATTCCTAGTAACCACTATAGGTACAGATGGGATTAATGAACTTTAGTATCCACAAAACTGGTTTTTCTCTAGGTTATTTATAAATGATGTTTTTAGAGGGTAGTCAATCTAAATTTCTAGGTCACCAGCTCATTAACTATTAAACAAATATAATCCAGGTAAAGGGTGAATTATATCTAAAGTCCAATCAATTAATCAAATCCTAGAATGAATGAGATTCTAACTTCTCAGAGATAAGGTTTAGTTAATTTTAAACTCTACAGGGTTATGACATGCTTTATATACACAGCATAAATTTTTTAGTGGTGATAGTAGTTATAACAATAAAATTATCTACTTGGTCAGTAACTTCATTTTATAAACCATAGTAACTCTTGGCCAAATTCTAATTAAGCAGAGTAGTCAGCTGCTCTCCTCTGCATGTGACCTGAAATCTGTTCTTATTTGCAAAACCAGAGGTGACACATATAGGAATCCTGTTATTAATTAGGCCACCATGTTGTAATCATGACCGCCATTCACATATCCAAAATGATAATTATTTTAAACCATTCATTACAGCCTGACAAACTACATTATCCAGAACTGTGAAGGGTCTTGGAATGTTGAATGTAAACTCAACCTATGGTTTCAATCTCCCTCTACTTCATTTCCTTCATCTGTAAAACAAGGCTAATAATACTAAGTACTTTATAGGGTTGTTTGTGAGAATTAAGTGTTAAAACATGTAAGGCACTGGGCCTGTACCTGCCACATGCTGGGCAGTTATAAGAGTTCCTAGGAAAATGTCTGGTCTTCAAAAAGGAAGGCTTCATTTGATCCACATATTTATTGCTTTCCCAGGCCATAATCAATAAATTGTTATTTTAGAATCACAGGCTTCCCTCACCCAGCCATAACAAGCCTACCTTTTCTAGTTACAAAACTGCATAGTTTTCTTTTGATAACTATAAGATGGTCCCCGACTTATGGGTTCAACTTAGAACTTTTTGACTGTATTATGGTGTGAATGCAATACATACTTAGTAGAAACCACACTTTGGATATGGGATTTTGATCTTTTCCCCAGACTAGTGGTATGCGATTTGTTACTCTCTTGGTGCTGGGCAGTGAGCCCAAGGTCCCAGTCAGTTAGAGGATCATGAGGGGAAACGACCAATATTCCACAGTGTACTGCATTTCTTGGATATTATATTCTGAACACATTTAAGGTAGGCTAGGCTAAATTATGGCATTCGGTAGGTTAGATGTATTAAATGCAATTTTGACTTATGATAGGTTTATCAGAATGTATCACTGTCGTGAAGCCTCTGTGCTTTGATTTAGTCAGTGAAATCTTTAAAGCAGTAGCTCCTAGCTTTTTTGATTCAGGGTACACTTTGAGAATCTGATGAAACTCTCTAGACTCTTTCCCAAGGAAAAATCTGTATGTAAAAGTTAATATTCAATTTCAGAAGGTTCCTAATACACATCTGAGGTCATTCATGGACCCCAGATTAAGAATCGGTGTTTGAAAGCATGATTTGGAAGATACCAAACTTGGATTTCGTTCCTTTAACAATGTCTAAAGCAAAATGAGACAGAAACACGTATTTGCGCATTTTAAAGGAATTATTCATTACTGTTAGCAAGCTATGTACTTTCCAATAAAAAGTTCTGATGATGAAGAAGGAAGAGGAAAATAAAGAGAACAAGAGGAGGAGGAGGAGAAGGAGGAGGAGGAGGAAGAAGAATCATTCAAAATGGATAAATGTAGGTAAACTAAGGTATACTTTTACCTTTGAGTGAGCCAAGTATGTAGCAATGCTTTGAAACTAGGACTGGATAGCTGTTATTATTAGCAGCTCTGGAGACAGAGTGAGTAACTGATTGTGTCTTAAGCTTGCTTTTAAACCTCAAACAGGTAAAATATTATCACTGGGGCTCTCCACACTTGTTCAAGGATTCAGACATAATAGAAATGCTAATTATGGGAACTGAGCTGTGAATTCTGAGTGACCCTAGGGACAAACTGATTATCTGGTGGTCTTATGTTGCTGGAAATTTATTAGAGGGTTTTAAGATTACATTAACTGATTTTCACCTTAAGTGCTCCACCTGGAGAAGCATTAAAGGTTCCCGATAAGGGAACCTTCAGAGAAGTAGTGGCATTGGCCAGATCTTTCAGGTGAGTCAGGGGTACTGTAAGGAGAAAAGCCCAAGTGGCTGTGTCCAGCAGGAGTGGTTGACTTGTGGAATCTTGGTTGCCACAACCAAGAGCTGCCATTTGACTAGGACGCACTAGGCCTCCATTCACCTCCTATTTTCAATAGTCACCAGTGCCGGAGACCAATGAGGAAGAATAATATATTTATAACAAGGGTCACAGAATGAGGCTAAGGACCAGTTACATTTCTGCCTTATTATAGTCTCAGATTGCACCCCTCCCTCTAAAAGCCAAACATCTTCTCAGGGTCTGCAAGTGTTGACACACTCTTACCCATGCTGACCTCTGCTCCCTCTTCCTTTCCCATCTCCCTTCCCTCCCTCTGCCCTTGTGCCCAAAGCCATCTCTCTGTTCTTGGACCATCCCAAGCTCATCTCTGGTGCAGGGCTTCTGTGTTTATTGTCTCCTCTGCCAGGAACATTCCTTCTCTAGTTATTTGCATGGCTGACTCATCCTTATGTTCCAGTTTTAGCTTGGTTAGCAACTTTCTGTCTCCTACTTTGTCATTTTCTTCCATATCATCCTATTTTATTTTATTCATGTCATTTACTATCTAAAAATAATGTGTTAATTGGTTTTCTTCATGTTATTCATCCGTTAGAATGTGAGCCCCATGAGAGTAGGCACCTTCTATGTCTTGATCGCTGCTGTAGCCCCCAGGCATAGCACAGAGAAAGCACCTGATATTCATTTATTGAATGAAGAAATGAATGCTTATTATAATAGCTACCATTTATTGTACATTTACTCTGTGCCAGTCACAGAGCTGCTGGTTTTTATAAATACTATCTCACCAAATTCTCACAGCGACCCTCCAAGGTAGTTATTTATCTGCTCTCCTAGTGGTGCAGATTAGGTTGCAGAAAGGTTATGCAGCTTTTCCAATGTGAAAGCTAGCTTGTTTCAAGCCAGCAAGTAACCAAGACCTGATTTGAACCTAGGCATGTTTGATTCCACAAGTCATACTCTAAATCAAAAGTCAGCATGCTTTTCCTGTAAAGGGCTAGATAGTAAATATTCAAGGCTTTGCAGTCCATATGGTCTCTGTTAGAACTACTCAACTCTGTTGTACTATGAACACAACCACAGACAATCCATAAACAAATGAATGTGGCTGTGTGCCAATAAAACTTTATTTACAAAACAAATGGTGGGCAGGATTTGGTCCAGGGGCCATAATATGCAGATTCCTTCATTATGTCATTATTCTATATGCTATGCTAAAAGAAGAGGAGGGTTACAAAAAAGGAGAAGGAAAGTAAAAGAAAAGCATTAAAATGTGTGCTCGGTGTCTGGTGAGCCCTTTTCAAATAGGAGAGATAGCAGATGGACAAACTAAGTTAGATAAGACAAAATCAACAATAGGTTTTCCATAGGAATTATAACTCTACTGATTCAATTTCCCAGCTAAATTATAACCATCACTTAAGACTACAGTAGAGTTTAATTCAGATAAAGTATTCCATTTTAACAAAGGTTCCGTTCATATTATAATAATACATGATTTCACCTGTCACTACCCAAACAGATCCACACAAACTTGTATCCCAAGCAGGCCCAAAATAGTCAATATTAAAGGGCAAAGTATACCAAATCACTCTAACCATTCACACTTCCTCTTTCAACCTCTGAGCCTAAAAAAAGTTCAGTCTTTCTTTCTCAAACAAATGTATGACTTATTGGCAAGGTGAAAGCCATGAATCACAGGTCTGTGCCAGCCCTGAGAAATCTCTGCTACCTCATTGGGAAGGTGAACATTACTGGTGTTCAGTTATTTATTCATTCAGAATGGCTCTCAAGACTGAATATCAACATTAAAGCAAAAGATCAGCTCACCAGTCTAGGTCTGGGATGGGAGACAGAGTCAAAGGCATTCTATATTGTTTGTCTGTGTATGAGTGACAGGCAGGTGTGGGACTTGACCCTTGGGGGGAGGGGGTGACAAGGCTTCCTCATCGCACCCTGCTTTTCTCTCCTAGGTCATTAGAAACACATTACACAAAATATTATTTACTCATACCCTGAAGAAAGAGTCCTTCTGTAAATACCATGTGGTTCTTAAACCAAAAGTCACATTTTCTTCAATTTGTTTGCAATTTTCTAAACATGGGCTTTAATATTTGAGCAAGTGGTAAAGATTAAACTTTAATTAGGTCCCTGAACCTTCTCCAAGGCCCATCGATGCACTTTGACTATGCACTTGTAAAATCCAGTTTTCAAGAACCCTGCTAAGTTAGTGTAGCCAGAACTCTCACCTTTGGTATTTAATCAGCTTCCACATCCTCCACCTTCCCCCAGGTGCTGTGTAAACCCCTCTGTCTTAAGCAAAGAATCCTATTAAGCATGTTTAGCCAGAATCCCCTTACCACTGATATTACTGCTTAGTAATTTTCCATCCACTGACCCCGACCCTGCTCTTCAGCTAAAAATTCCCACTTGCTTATGCTGCATTCAGACTCGAGCCTAATCTCTCCTCTCCTATTGTAAAATCCCACTGCGGTGGTCCTTATACCTGTCATATGGTCCTGAATATAGTCCACCTTACCATCTCTAGCAAGTATTTCTGATTTTTCCTTTCTAACACATGAAAGCAGCCCCAGCATGGCAAAACCAGCATCTGAAGGAGAATCGAGAGATGCAAGATCTGTCCCAGCCCTGCCACAAACCAGCAGTGATGTCTTGGATACCCCTTCCCCCCATTTCTCCTTTCTGAGCCTGTATTCTTATCTGTAACAGAATGAGTCAATCTCACACCTTGTCATCCATCTTTTTATTATCTTTTATTATTAATATTTGTTATATTTATTATCATTTATAAGCTACTATTTAAGATGATTCATATTATTAACAAAAATGGATTTCTACTGAGCATTTAGTATTTACCATATGCTTTCCATGCATTCTATTATTTAATTCTTACAAACTCTTTTGTAGAAGAACCCTTGTTATCACAGACTGCAAAAATGAAGGCTGAGGTTCAGGGAGGTGACATAAACTTTCCAAAATCAAACAGAGAGTAAATAGCAGAGCTGGGATTTGAGCCTGAAACCTTTGTTTTCCTTTTTCCTTTCTTTCCTTTCTTTCCTTTCTTTTCTTTCCTTTCTTTTCTTTCCTTCCTTTCTTTCCTTCCTTCCTTTTTTTCTTTTTCTTTTTTTTTTTTTAGAACTACACTATCTTCCTTTGCCTTGTAACCCTGGGTCAATGTCTGACCCAAGAGGAAAAAACAGATTCAAACTCCCTTGCCCCAACCTCCATGAAGCTTCTCACCATGTCAGGCTACCAAATACCAAGATGTCTTCCCTGGAGGAGATGGTGCAGGAGCTGTCATGGGCAGTCAGTCACACACAGTCTTTGCCTTTGAGAACCCAGGAGAGATGATCAAACCCACAGTACAATCAGTGCCTCAGTGGGAATACTGCTGATAATTCACATAGCAGGAGTGATCTCACCCTCAGTTCCTTATTGTCATTTCTGTGCACAGGCGAACATGAAACAATGACATCTGCAAACCTGGTTATCGGAGAATCTTTTTCTTTGCTAGGGAGTGGCAATCCCTTGAAGGAAGGACCAAGTCAACAGTGATACAAAATATCTGGGGGCTCTCCTTGAAATGAACAGTTATTTTTAATAATTCATATCGGGCTTGAGACATGTGGTGGGATAAGGACAGATTCCTAGAGAAAGCAGAGCAAGGCTGGTCAAGTGAATATTTTGTTCACATCTGATTCTCTCAGGGGTGGGGGAGAGAAAAGAGGAACGAGTTTAGTTATTGAATATCTACTACGACCTAGGTATCGGAGCATTAGGTCCTGCCCACAATATGTAAAGTTGATGTTTTACAGATGAGGCTAGTAAGAATCTAAACAGAGATTTTATTTATTTTTTCACTCTTCATCAATGCCTGTGTAGACACTAGCCTAGCTCTAATTCAGAGTTGCATAAAGTAGATGGCATTTTCTCAATAGAATATCTGTAAAATATAGATAGATAGATAGATAGATAGATAGATATAGATATACATACACATATCTTATTATATATATTATATATAATATAATATATAATTATATATTAATATATATAAATATATCTTAATAATTAATAATTATATATTAATATATTATATTATATTATATATATTATATTACATATAATATAATATATCATTAGATATGTATATCTAAAGATATATATAAATATACTAAATCTAATACAGTGCCTAGCACCAAGTAGGAGCACAATAAAAGAGGATGAATTAACAACTATTAATGTAGTTTTTCAAACTGTGGTTTTTGTTAATAATATAATCCGATTCAGTAGTTGTCAACTAGGGGTGATTTTGCTCTACAGGGGACATGTGGAAATGTCTGGACATATTTTTGGTTGCCACTAAAGAGGGGAGGAGTACTATTGGCATCTTGTGGGTTTGAGGCCAGGATCCCACTAAACATACTACAATGCACAGGACAGAGCCACAGCAAAAAATGATCTGACCCATAATGTAAATAGTTCTGAGGCCGAGAAATTCCTATGTAATCCAACATGTCTTACAGATGAGGCAACCATGAGCCAGAGAGATAAAGAAACTTTTCTAGGTCCATACAATTAGTTGATGGCAAAGCCGTGACAAGAAATATCCCCAGAGACTTTCTACAATGTTCATGTCAGATCTCAAACTGCTGACTAGCCAGAGGATTCTTTCTGCTATGAGAGGGACGGATCCAGTGGAGAATGCTGTGTTGGCGAACCAAACACACTTGGGTAAATATGAATGGACAAAGCCTGTTGTGCCCGTCTGGATAATCTTCTCGATAAGCATCCAGGGCAGGTTCCAGGGAATGAGGAAACCAAGCCTTGGACGGACTGCTCACCTAGAGGCTTTTGCTGCTCACCAGCTTCACTAAACTCCCACTCCTTCCTTTTGTTGAGTTGCAAAACAAGACACATTATCAAATCAAAGAAATCATTTTCTTTTAATAAGTAAATAGGCAAGTTAAAAATATTAATGATTACATGGTCATATTAAGTCAAGATAGAAATGGCAAGTGAGTGATTCTCTCCAAAATGTATTAGTCATTTACATTATCATTTTCACCAGTAACAACATTTTGGCTTTCTATGTGCTAGGAGCTGCGTTGGATCTCAGGGGAAAGGTGGGCAGGAGGAGAGGGTGTTCACCACTATCATTTGTAAGGCATACCCTTGACCTCAAGAAGCACTCAGTTCAAGCATGAAAGTCTTGGCAATTGCGAAGCCAACATTGCAAAATGGGTAATATAAAACCCTCCTTACAGCTAACTGTCTAAGCCTAGCATGACTCGCTTTTTTATTTTTTTAAACAACTTTTAGCACAGAAACATTTAACTACAGCTCAGGAATTTGTATTTTACCAACTTTATTATTAGGATTTGGCCTGCCTGGTGGGCATTTTTTTTTCTATTCATTGATACCCCAGAATATATCTAAAATGACAGGATAACCAGATGCAATCTGGGACTTCACTGAGCCACTAAATCCCCTAACTTAAGTAGGTAAATAGAGGGCCCCAAAAGCTGGCTGGCTGGCATCTTTTCCAGCAGTCTTGAAGCTGTCGCTAAGTAGAAGCTGGTGACCTGGGTTAACACACTTTAAAGATTGACTTTTATCTTAAAATTTCAATGAAAAATTAAACATCCCGATAACATTGGGTACTAGTGGCTTTTATTTCCATTGCAATTGCTTTCTGAGACGGATAATTTCTCTTTAGATTTTCATGAGTTTGGCCCAGAAATCAGATACTCAAGGCATTAAACATACAGGAGCGTGAGATGCCAAGAAAACAGTAGTGTCTATTTAAGGATTTGGCTTCCACAGCCAGCTAAGTGTCTTGGGGAAGTGAGTGGAATTTAAATATACCAACTCTGCCACTCTGCTACAGGCTGGGAAATGAGACACTAAGAAGGGCATCCCAGAGGTTCCCACTTGGACTTGGGCATGGGTGTTAACCTTGCTGGCAAGCAGCTTGCTGGGCAACGCTTCCCAGTGCACTGAAGTAAGGAATGCTAACTTCTATTCTGCCCTGCCATAATATTAAAATTAAAGTGAACATCCATGGACAATCTAAAAACACCATCATCTGATAAAAGAATGTTTGAACATTTTAACAAGCAGGAAGGATATACTCTCAAAATAAAGAGAACCTCCTCAGATTGAATACCGATAATTATATTAAAGACTCACTACTTTGTCAGAAGGTTGGCCAGACGGTAGGCCAGGAAGATGGTCAGCAGCTTGAGATCTGACATGAACATTGTAGAAAGGGGTGACTATGAGAAACAAGGACCCACGAAAATGGAGACAGAGCTCTTCTTGGACCTGGCAATGGGAAAACAAGGAGGATCGAACAGGGAGTGCTCCCCACCCTTGTCCAGCTGCAGGGACCGTGGGAGATGAGCTGATCTTTCACTCACTGGTTCCCTGGTGCCTAACTGGGGCACCAGTAGGCCTGACCCTCATCCCCTCTCCTTAGGACACATTTTAGTCGTCTAGTGGAATGAAGCTCAGGGTTAGCCCACCAGGCAGGATGGAGGTGAGGCCTTCTCCACTACATCAGCCAGAAATGGCACACATGATTAGATCATAGAAAATGTGCCCTCTACTCCTCAGATTTTATGGGTTCATGAAACAGCACTGTGTGTCCCTGGTGCTTTGCCATCACTCTTTCAAATGTCTGCTTACTGTACCATTACTCCTGCTACCCATCTAATTAGCTCCGTGACTCAGGGCAACAAGGCACAGCCACTACCCTCAAGAAACTCAAAACCAAGTGGAAGAGACAGGTAATTAAACAAGCAGGTTGGTGTAGCATTACAGCATGGAAAGTGCCACAACAGAGCAGAGTGGCTTATTATTCTCAAGGCAATTCCTGCCCCCCCCCCCAGTTCTACCCCCTCACCTCTTCCTATCCTTGACCTGGAATGCCTCTGGGTCTCCATCCTAATTCTTTCGCAAGGGACTCCAGTGGCCACTCATAACGCTCACCTTCCTGCCCCCAACCCCCACAGCTTAAGAGCCCAGGAGAGATGCTGGAGTGTTTTCATTGGCACTGGCTCAACTTGCAACCAGGAGCTCCATTAAACACCTGAAATGCTGCTCAACCGGGCTCCACCCACGGTGATGGAATTAACAAGGCTTTGGGTCCTGTGACCTGAACATTGAGAGTGGGTTTCTCATTGCAAATATCCTGCTATTTTTCTCTTTTGACCTTTGTGTGGGAGGGGATTTGATTTGGGTTACAACTTTCTATTCAAAGTCTCTTTGGAAATGCTCCAGGTCTGGTGCATTATTTACTGAAGGGTATCTCTGTTCCTTCTCAACATCCAATCCTCTATGATACTCCCACCAAACAGAGGTTTTCAAACCCGGCATTCAAGTGAAGACAGTCGTGTGCTTTGAAGTATCAACCCCATTGCCTGTCTTCCCACTGTGACTGCTCTCTTCTGGAATCACTTGTTAAAACACGGATGTCCCTGGGAGGTTCTGCTGAGCAGCAAACAGTAGATGAGCATGAGCCCAGGGAGGAAAGAGGAGGTGGAAGGAGAATTAATATGCTTCTAGAAGTCAAGGGTACAGGGCTACCCACGGGGGAAGGTGGGAGAGAATTGAAGACACTGACATCACCATTCTTTCACGGGCCCGAGGCCAGTCATTTCCTTTCAGCATTCTCTGTGGGCTTAGCCTACTCATCACCTCCCAGAGCTTCTAGCTCTGTCTGGGGAAAATGCTAACCAGCTCTTCACAATTGCTGTCACTAAAGTCCTGGCCAGAGAGCTCACAGAGGACACTGTGTGCAGTGCAAGAGGAACATGGTGCTCCTGGGGGAAGCCAAGGGGTAAGGTAGAGCGTGGCCTCAGAGCACTCATGGGCAGCCAAGGAAGACAATGGGCCCATCCCCAAATCCTCATCCCCAAAGCCTGTGCTGGAAATTTGATAAAAAGTGACCGCCCCAGGTGGGTTAGTCATCCAGGCTGGACATGTAAGAACTTGTGGGGGAAGGACACAAAGAACCAGTTTTTCTATCCCCAGTCCCTGTGAAGGGGCTTAGGGAATTTTATGAGAGGAGTGACTTCAAGGGAGTGAGGCTGCTGGGCCCCAGCTAAAGAGTAGGAAGGAGATGCTGAGAGAAAGGGGATTTGAGAAGATAGAACTGACCAATTCTTCCTCCTGACCTCTTTGAGTTTGGACCCAGCCTCTCTCCATCAGAGGAGACACGGAAGAGGAAGTCAGGTGGCCATCTATATCACAGGGAGTCGAGAGAATCACCAATGGCAGAGACAGGCGACTCAGTCCTAGGAAACGTTCAGTCCATCCCCTCACTGAAAACTCACAGCCCATGAGTCTCAGAGAGCTGCAGGCACTCAGCCAGGGTCGCGCGTACTGAGCACCTACTGCATTCTGGTCAAGGGGGCATGTTAGGTGCTCACAAGCTGCTGATTCATCAAGGAGGCTTATCTCTACTAGTTCTGCATTTCCTTCTAAATTAAGTTCTTTTGTTCTTTTTCTCATCACAGTTGGGAATAACCTGTTTAGCTGTGAGATTTTTTTTTACGCCTAAAGCACCTAGTATTCCTAGGTGGTCTCCCATCCAAGTACTAACTAGGCCCGACCCTGCTTAGCTTCTGAGATCAGATGAGATCGGGCATGTTCAAGGCAGCATGGCTGTAGATGCTATGTAATTTGTTTAATGCCTCTTGCCCTCTACCCTCAATCCAGCTGTAACTTCCATGAGGGTGGGGCGCTCTCTGCCTCATTCTTTGCCATAAATCAGTGCCTCATGAACAGTAGGCACACACCGAGATTTCCTAAACTCAGAATACCTATTCTCAAAAGAACCCTGTGAGAGAAATATTACCCCCATCTTACATACAGATGAGGAAACAGGTGCTTAGACAATTTAAATTACAAGCAGAAAAAAGCAAGACTCAGCAATGAGTCTGAATGACTCTTCTGATGAGGATTATCAGACTTGGGAGGTTTCTTAAGCTGGATGCCATGATTTAGGCTTCTCCAGCTGTGATGTTCTAGCACCAGATGCCCCAAGACCACTTCCCCAGAGAGGAGGAGAGTGAGAGGGTCATTTTGGAACCGAGAGCAGCTGAGAGCCCGGAGCCCCAGGCAGGCACCCAGTCTGGCCAAGCCAGGTGCTAGGTTGGGGTCCAGGTAGGGAAGACGAGGCTGAGGACCACCAGCACTGAGGAGGCCCCCACTCCGCAAATGAAGAGGCAGATAGCAAAACAGAAATATCTGTCTGACAAGAATATGAGGGGACCAATCACCAGAAGGTGATGAGTCTGAAGCTAAGGGTCTGTGAAGCCCCAGGTATGTGGGAAGGGTGGGCTCCGAGGCTAGATGTATCAGAAATTGAGTCTCAGCTTGCACACTTACAAGCGTGGGCCAGTTAATTATGTTCTCTTAGTCTTAGTTTGTTCTTCTAAAACATAAGATGATGCTAATCCAACTACCTCACTAGGAGGATAAATGAGACGTGCCAGGGAAAGCCCTTAGCACAGTGCCTGATCTAATATGCGCCTCCAGCCAATTTTAGTCTCCTCATCCACTTTCTTCAAGGCTGGAATAAAAGCCTAATTTGGAACCCCTTTCAGTTTTTCAGTGGAAACCCATAAGTATTTAAACCTGACAACAAAGGTAGATGAGAGGCTGATGGAAAAGCAGATCCTGATAAAGAGAATGAAGCCCAAAACCAAAAGCATCTCAGGCCAGTGTCTGTGCCTGCTTAAAACTGTGTCCTCCCAGGCGTGCTCACAATGTGCATGTGGCACACAGGCAGCAGGCTCAGCTGAGTGAATGGGTCCAACGGGTCAGGTGGGAGACCTGCCACGTTCTGACCATCAGCCCGATATCATTCATCTAGTTTGCAATGACTCATTTGGCACAGAGAGGCATCTCAACATAGGAGTGAAAGCACAGGCTCTGGAGTCCACCGTTGACTGTGTTGTCTCTTAGCTTACCGTTTCTTCAGCTGTCTCATGGGCTGACACTCACCTCGCGGGCTTGTTGTGAGGACTGAGTGAATACACATGAGGCATTTAGAGCAGTGCTGAGCAGGTGGAAGACTCTCTGACAGTGTTCTCCATTGCTACCAGAAAGAGTCTGCACAGCATCAGACACTGCTAGGCTCTGGGAGCCAGGCTGGGAGCAAGGTCCCCGCCTCCACAGAGCTGCCCATCTAGCAGAGGCAATGGATCAGGAAACATGCGATCATGAGACAATATGATTATTGACCCAATAAGGTGCCTTCCAGGGGGCCCTCATGTGGTGCCAGAGAAAGCAGCTTTACTCAGAGACCTGACAAATCTGTTGACGTGGCCAGACCAGGGAGCAGGGAAGGGCGGAGAGGCCTCTAAGCAGCAAAGATAACATGCAATAAGGTTGCCATGGTGGGTGCAAGAAATAGTGACCACAGGGTGGGGCAGAGATAGGGAACAGTGAGGCCAGGGGCCAGAAAGACAAGCAGGACTCAGACCACTCTTCCAGATGACAGTGAAAGGAGGAGGTGCTCCCAAAGGAGCAGAGAAGAATCGGGCTCTGAAGGTGTGTCCCCCTGCACTGGGCTTGTCTTCCACTTTTTGACTTTTCCCTTAAAATTACGACGGGGAAGCATGATTCAATTAATCAATTTTTTTACACCAATTACTCTGAACCGTCTCAGGAAATTCAACAGGACCTCCCCAGAGAAAACTCCCTGTGGAACCACAAAGCAGTCAGCTTAAAGAAGAATCCTCCATCCCGTGGAGAAGCCATGTGGGACGGCGCCTTGCTAACATCCCACCCAGCCAACAGCCAACAAAGCAGGGATGATCTTGAGGATTAAGACAACAAGGACGGACACATTTGGGAATTAAGACAGCCACTAAAACTAGAGGGAAAAAATGCAGTTGTCATGGTTATTTTTTAACCTAAAGTGCAAAGAGAAAAATCAGGTTTAAGAACATCGATTTGCCATAAAAACACTCTTTTCCACTTAGTGCCAAAATAAAATTATTGCTTTCCTTGGTTTTGCATCATATGCTCCCCCTCCTCAGCCACCTCCAGCCAAATCTAACAATTGACAGAGATGACAAATGCCATTTTTTCATCTCTCTTTCGTCTTCTTTCCAAGTGGTTAAATGCCTTCCGCCACCACAGGAGTCCAGCTCTCATCCATAGCAAGGAAAGCCTTCGACATAAAGCTCTGTCTGCCCCACTCAAACTTGGAAAGTACCCCAGAGTTGGGAGTATGATGGGGATGAGAATAGACAACACGCACCAAACACAGATCTTGAACAAAGTGGGAAACAAATTCTCACGTATGAGGTGCTTGGCCCTACTCCCCTTTCTCTGTAACCAACATCACGAAGATTGGTGCCACCACGTAGAGACTTTGTAGGCTATGTCCCACCAATGTCCCATTGGCAAATCAGACTTGATGTTTCGAGCTAAAGCAATTAGACTTCTCATAAAGTATTCAAAACCCTCTAAGAACTTTGGGGTTCTGAGCCAGAGGGAAGGAGGCCAAGGAGGCCAAGAGAGTAGCTAGACCTCAAGAAGGATTTTATGGGAAACAAAAGCACACAGACATGAATGTCACACCACGATCCAAGCTCATGCCTCTCTCCAGCTGCAAACAGCTTACATCTTGGCTCAGCCTTTCCAGAGAATTCCAAGATTCTGAGTTCTACTTTCTTCCACTTCCTTCCTCTACTTTCTTTGCCTCTCTGGCTTTTTGCTTTGCTACCAACCCCATTTTACTCCAATTTCTAATGTCATGACATTCTAAGAAATTAGTTTCTCTTCCCCCCAAAAAAGAAATTTTTTAATACCTGTATCCTTGACTCTGTGGTATCTGAGGTATTATTTCCAACCAGTTGATGAGCACAGCTGATCAAGACTCTGGAGAAGACAGCCCCAGCCTGAGTGACAGTGAATAAAAAGCTCCACTGAATGCCTTTTGTATGGCCAGAGGCTGAAGGACTTTAGGTGCTCGGCAATAACCTCAAAAAAAAATTCCCCAGGCAGCAGCAAACTCTCCCAGCACAGTTTTGAAACACCCCAGGAGGAGGGAGCCTCTTTAATCAAATAAATAACCAGCCAGAGATAAGGCCTGCTAGGCTGAGCTCAGCCAGCCAATCACATGCCTCCTTCTGACCGCAAGGACAAACAGACCCAGGCTTCTGGAGTGAGTTTCAGGGCTCATAATAATTTAATGATGCTGTGTGTGGTGTCTTCTTGGCTGTGGGAGTTTTCTGACAGGGAAGTGAGGCTCTGAGCTCAGGGACCTCATTCTCAGGGGAGCCATGTGGCCGAGGGGCTATAGGTGAAGATCCTGGGTGATCATAGTAGGCGCCCAGCTCCTGACCTGGACAATTCCACATTGCCCAGAGGTCCTGATAATGTCAGGCCTGAGCGAAGCTGAGCCAGGCTGGGTCACCAGATGAGTACATGTGACACCAGACATGCATCTCATTGACTGTGTCCCTGAAGAGTCTGTGGAGACCCTAGTGACTGGCTCTCACATGTTGGAGATGCTTAACACGTATTTCCATGGCTTCTTCCCCAGAAATGACTTCAACTTCTCTATATGTGTCATCCCTTCGAGCCCCCTCCCCTTCCATTGCTTTTAGTACTCTGTTAGGACACAGAGGTATCACGAAGAAGGGAGGTTCTGGGGGTTATCCAGGTCTGGTAATGAATAATGACCCTACTTGTTTCCAGCCCTGTGACTTTGAACATGTCACCTAGCCCCTTTCTCGCTGAGTTGAATTAACTGGGAGAATTCTACCTCGTCCCAATAAGGTCCTCATAGGCCCTCAGGAGATATAAACAAACTCTTAAATGGCACTGACATATTAGAGCTCCATATTTAAAGGAAATTAAGGGGATCCCCTTTGTTATGTGAATAATAACCTAGCCATCAGCAGAGTCGATTTTAGGACATTTCATTACCACGCCCCTGCCCCACAAATAACCTCTTTCCCTTAGCAGTCATTCCCATTCCCCCACTATCCCCACTTCTATCATCTCTAGGCAACCAACAATCTACTTTATTTTTCTCATGAACTTGCCAAATCTGGACATTTAGTATAAATGAAATCACATACTATGTGGCCTTTGTGGATGGCTTTTTTCACTTAGCATCATGTTTTCAAGGTTCGATTTATTTCCTTTTATTGCCAAGTAATATTTCATTGTATGTATATAACACGATTTGTTTATCCATTCATCTATTGATGGACACTTGAATCATTTTCATTTTTTTGCTGTTAAAAATAATGCTTCTATGAACATTTATATACATACCCACAAATTCACAAGCACATAGCAGGGAAACAAAAAGGAAATAAAGAAGATGAGAAAATTAACCTTTGGAGGACTTCTCTCCAGCCAAAAGTTAGAATCTCATAGCAGTAGCTGAGTATGGTATTTGCAGACTTTAATGATGCATAAAGCACCATCACACATTCCATCTTATGTAGTCCTCCCACAGCCCTAGGCATGAGGGACATATTATTTTTATTGCCATTTGAAGATGAAATCATGAGGAATAAGAAAGTTTGAGTAACTTGCCAAAAGTTACCCAACCGAGAATTAAAGCCAGAATTATTAAGCCCTATGTTCTTTCTACTCCAGCTCCTCACATACAAAACATCTTTTTTCTTCTCTTACATTTTCAGTCTTGGCTTCTAAGATGTGTAGTTCAAGGAGAGAAAAGAATCAAGAAATAAAAAGAGCTTCATTATTATTTATGAAGAACATGGCAATGGGGAGAACACATAGTTGTCGCTGTCTGCATTTAAAAACTTGTATGTAAGGCTCAGAAATGTTAAATGTTTTAACTGAAGGCACAGAGCTAGTAAACCAGCCATTGATGATTTAAAGGCAGATATGGGATTCCCAAACACAAGCTAGATTAACTTGTTTTTTTCCTGTCATCTAACCGAGAACAATAGAGGTCTTGGTTGTTCAGGGGGCAGGAGAGGTAACTTTGGAAGGGACACTGCAGGTGAGGGTAGTTCTGGATGAAGAAGATACCATCCATAGCAGGGTGTGTAGAAGGATTAGAGAACATGAAAATCTGAAGATGTTGAGAAAAGATGGCTATGAAGAGAAGATGAGCAGGGAAGAAAATAGTGAGAATATGGGTAGACTTCTGGTGAAAGGCCGGCCAAGTTTCTAGTTTGTCCCATGGTTAGAAATGTTTCATCCAAATCCTTGAGGTCGCTTGATAAATAATATAAACAGGCACTTGATAAACAATAGGAACAGATGTTCAGGGGGGAATGGTGTGGGAAAGACAGCAGCCAGTGATAGCAAGTGTGATAGCAGAGATAGAGGGTCCACCTGGCTTCTCGTCACCTATCCAGCCTCAACCAAAAAGCACAGCCTTGGTGGAGCAGTACTCAAGGGGGATCCTCCTGGAAGCAGGAAGGCAAAACCCTCAACAGGAAGAGATGAGGCTGAGCCAGCCAGATGAGCAAAGGTGACGGGCCCAGCCCCAGCTTGCCTCTGCAGTGGTGATTCTAGTACAAAGTGCTTCTCACTTGGGAGTGGAGGTCACACAATGGACAGCAGGGGTGTCAGAGGTCTGGGACCTGCCAGGTACCTCATGGCTCCTAGACTTTGATGCACTGTACCAATATCATGCCAACTTCATTTGATTTTCTTGGGCCCATTACTTGTAGAATGCAGTGTACACAAGGGGAAACCACTATCCAAAAAGTCAGTTAGAAAAGCTCTCTAAGAACTCCCAAGCTAGTTTCAGGACCCGCAGATTCCTGAGCCATCTACCAGATCCACTTCTGGAGAAGGAAAGGGTACCTTTAGATCTGCTTCAGAGCACCAAGAGTGCTGGGCATCAGGAGGCAGAGCAAGGCAAGCACCTGTCAGTAGGTTGAGCTCAGTGAGAAAAAACAATGTTGACATCTACCATGGCCAAGTCCTGGATAGATGCTATCTCTCTCATATCTTCTCTTCTCAAAAACCCTATAGGGTAGTAATATTTATGTCCCTTTCAGAGAATAAAAGAGTCTAGCTAAGAGAGGTTGACTACTTTGTTTAAGGTCACAGTTAATATGTGGTGGAGCAGGGACTTGAGCCTAAAACTATCTTTTTATTATTTCTATTACCTATGCTCTTCTATTATTTCATGTTACCACTCATAAGAGAGTTCTTAGATTTATTTTCTTTCTGTCTCTCACAGATGCCATTCTTCCTTCAGTGATTTTTTTCATTTTTGTGTGTATTGATATATAACATATGTGTCTAGAGTCATTCTCACACGTATCTGTGAAAATACATACCTGTGTACATGTACTCATGTGTGTCTCCTTGCTTTTAGCTAGCTGTGTGTGTTCGGTTGCTTTCACAGAAGGGTACACAAGTGGCTTCCATTTTAATTTCCTCAAGGCTGTGTAAAAGTTTATTCTGAGATAATTGATTGATGGCCATTTTCCTATTGTATGTCAGCTCCTGAGTAGAGAAATTGGCTCCTGTGATGGGGCATCTCAGGATGGTTCTGTCATCCCATGGAAGAGCTATACACACTTACACACACACACACACACACACACACACACACACACACACACACACGTTTGCCAATTGAGTAGGAAGACTATCTAATACATCACAAATTCAAAAGCGTCTTAGCTGGACTTGTCTGAGGAATCAACTTGTAAATTACATGGATATCTAGCCACTATGCTATAAACCTGAAACTAGTGTATTATGAAACATCAACTGTAATAGAAAAATAAAAATTTAAAATACCTAAATAAAAGAACCACTGTGGGGAGGAAAAAGCATCTTAGCACCAGCAGGTAATGTAAATGAGAAAAATGGGTGAGGGGTAATTAAGAGCTAGTGGGGGCTGAGGTCGAATGGAGGGTACATATCCCATCTAAGGATATTTACCAGCCAAAATTTGCCATGGGAAAATGTAGTCTCGGTCTTGTCAGATTTTGTTATCTTCAAGAGAGACTGGAAATATGGATTTTAATGTGCAGTTTTCAATACTTTGAAAAATCTGGCAACTGTTCAAAGAGATTAAATAATCCTTAGGCCCAAATATTTACACATTTTGCAAATTTAGTATGAGTTGCCAGGTTTTGCCTCCTAATGTAGACCAAATATGCACTCACATACATGTACTTATTAACTCCTCCAGGCGAACAAAGCTTCCAAATAGACTTCAAGGGCCAGTCCTCCAAGTGGCTTGCGGGTTTCTCTCTTTTGCTCTCTTAGTTTAGAGACATTAAAGTGTAGTCAGAGGACCCCTGCACCAGAAATCTCCACACAGAGATTTCCAGGCAACTCCCTGGAAGCCCTAGGCACAGAACCTGGGAATCTGCATTTTAACAGGATCCTCCCAGTAATTCCGAGATGCAAGGTAAGACCATATATCTTCTCACCAGTTTCTCCTTATGAAGAGCTTCTCTCTTGTCCTTCATTCTAAAGATGATTTTCTCATCGGGACAAGTGAGCTTGAACAAAGAGGGCAACATGAAAGTCTTTTTTACACCTGTCAAATTCCTGCGAATCAAAACAAAGAGAGAAGTATTTGTACAAATACAGATCCAAATGGATTTTTCTGTCACAAAATGGTGACTGTAATAAGAATCGAAATTTTAAAAAGGGAGAATCCGAACAAGGGAATGGAGAACACTGATGGCTGTGACAGAATAAGAAACGTGTATTTGGTCTCTGACCCTCTTTCCTGTCACACGCCTTGGACTCTCTGAAGTGGTGTGTTCTTTTGGAAGCTGAGATGACCAGCGCCTGGATGAAGTTGGTTGCCACTGGGCCTGAGGTGATTAGAGGGCTGGAACTTTCAGCTGCAGCTCCCACCCACCCCCACCCCTGTCCAGAGGTTGAATTAATGGTTACTATTCAGAGGTTTAATCAATCATGCCTAAGTAATGAAGCCTCCATTAAAAAAAAAAATTCTAACCGAAAGGATTCAGAGAGCTTCCTGGCTGCTGAACACATGGAGGTGCTGGGAGGGCGATGTACCCACAGAGGACATGGAAGCTCTGTGCCCTTTCCCCACACCTTGTCTATCTATCTGTTCCTGAGTTGCATCTTTGATAATGAACCAGTTATCTAGTGAGCAAACTATTTTCCTGAGTTCTTTGAGCCTCTCTAGCAAATTATAAAACTCAAAGACGGGGTCATGGGCATCCCAACTTATAGCTGGTCAATCAAAAGTACCAGAGGCCTGGACTTGCAATTGACCTCTGAGGTGTGGGGCAATCTCGTGCGATTCGATTCTGGCTCCAATGTCAGAACTGAGTTGAATCGTAGGACACCTAGCTATTGTCGGAGAATTGGTTAGGGTGGAGAAAAAAAAAAAACCACACATCTAGTGACAGAAGTATCGAGAATAGAGAGGAAATAGGAATTTTCTTTTAGGGGCCTTCATTTCATTGAAGAATATTCTTATTTGCAAGTATTTTCTATGACTGGCTTAAATAATTATGGAGTTATTTTTATCTCACATGGCAAGGAGGCTGAAGGTAGTCAATTACTGGAACTAGATTAGTTACCCAACACCTTTCTGCTCTTTTGTCCTTAGTATGATGGCTTTCTGTTCACAGATGTGTGGCCTCTATAGTCAGGACAAGCTAGGTTCTGCTGCAGTAATAACCCCGAAATTTCAGAGGTTTAAAAAAATCCCATACATGCCACATGTCCATCATATATTTGCAGAAGATCTCTCTGCTTGTTAAGAGTTACTCAGAGACCTGTACCGATTCAGGCCCCAGCTTGCTCCATGTTTCCACAGTTGCTGTGGCAACGAGAAAAGTCTGTGAATGATGCACAGAAAAGGATGTGAATTTTGCCCAGAACAGATACAGAATTTTTGACAGAAGTAGGTCACATCGCCAAGCCTGTTTTCATAGGTGGTGGGAAAAGACAATTCTACAACATGCTCTCCAAGAAGGACCACTGGAAATATTCACCAAACAGCACTAATGATTACCATGTGGCCTCATACTTGAAAGATGGCTGTCACCCTTTCACACAGTCTATGGTCAAGAAGAACAGAAGAGGGAAAAGGAGTAAATAGATTCAGTGCCAGGCTTCTGCCCTTTTAACAGCAAAAGCATTCCCAATATGCTCCCACCCCTGGCAGATTTCCATTCACGTCTTATTGGCCAGAATTCTGTGATATGACCCCCATGGCTGGAGGGGAGGCTGGCCACAATGAGTGTCCTATTTTTCCAGCTTCAATTTAGAGGTGGGGCAATGAAGAGAAATTGCGGGTCAGGAAAAGCACCTGCCACACATGCCCCTACCCTCTTCCCACTGTCCTTGAAATCTTATGAAATGTTCATCTTATGCAATGGCAGATGATGTGTGGGTATGAAGTGGGGGCTACTCATTGGTGTGTGAGAGTCTGGCCCCAGCACCAGCTGCCCTGAGTCACTGCCTATCAGTTCCCCTTAGAGCCCAGCTGGACAGACCATTCATGAACTGCCTAAATATTTTCTGTACTATCTGGGGGCATTCCTAAGGGTCTCTGAACCTGACTCTCAGGTTTGAAGTTCTTGAAAATAGAATTTTCAAAACATGAGAGAAGACGGGAGGATTCGGGAACTTCCAGCTAAGCCTAGAAGCAGCAAAAGACAGATGACACCAGCCCACATTTGGGTGGGTCTCCCTGCTTTCCAAAACCCTTTTATATTTATTTTCTCTACAGACAAACCCTCCAGGGTCAACTCCATTTTACAAAAAGGGATCAGAACTCCAACAGTTTGTCTCAGATATGGTGATCTTAACCTCTGTGTGGCCTTGGGCAAGTCACTTAAGCAATCCCAGTATTGCCTCATCTTTAAAAAGAAAATGGGGAAAGTGTCTGCTCCATAGGATGACTCTTAGCACTGACTGAATTCAGATGCATAAATTCTCAGAACAGAGAAAGGCATGTGCTGAATTCACATTAAATATTAGCAATATATTGTCTCAGACTCTGCGCCCACCAGTGATGCCTGACAAGTCTGCTGCCCGCTGAAGAGAGTCAAGTCCCGACTCCCCTTTTCTCAAGCCAATCCATCTGGAAGTAGCTGGTCCAAACAACCACGTCCAAAGGTTTTTGTTCCCACCAGGGAATTTACACTGTGACTTTCGCCTCTTCTCATTTCAAAAGCAGAGCAAATGGTCCTGCCTTTGGTATAAACTTCTCGTGCCTCCTCTGTCCTTGCACTGGGATCGGGTCCCTGAAACCACAAACTCTGGAGCCAGATGACCTGTCTTCAAATTCCAGCTCTGCCATTTACAGGCAGGGTGGCCCTGGCCACATTCTTCCACCTCTTTGTGCCTCGGCGGTCTCATTTGTAAAATGGGGATAATAATAGTGTCCACAGAGTTACTGTCAGGACCACATTAGTTAACATGTGTGAAGTTTATAGAACAGCTCCTGATGTATCTTAAGGGCTATATTCATATTATCATTATGACTTATTTTTTTTTACTATAGAATTTAAAAATTTTTAAATTTTACCTAACATAGCATAGCATTTGCCAGCATAATCCTTTTTAGGTACACAGTTCAGTGCCATTAAATATATTCACACTGTTGTGTAGCCATCACCGTCATCCACCCACAGAACATTTTTTATCTTCCAAAACGGAAACCCTGTACCAATTAAACAATTCTTCATTCTCCTCTCCCCTGCCACCCCCATCAGCAACCAGCATGCTACTTTCTGTCTCTCTTGATTAGGTACCTCCTATAAGTGAAATTACACAGTATTTGTAACTGGTTTATTTCACTTAGTATAATGTCTCTAAAGTTCTTCCATGTTGTAGCACATGGAATTTCTTTCCTTTTCAAGGCTGAGTAGTATTGTATGTATTGATCACATTTTGTTTATCCATTTATTCATCTACCTTTTAGCAATTGTAAATAATGCTGCCATTAACATGGATATACAAATATCTCTTTGAGGCTCTGCTTTCAATATTGGGAGGTTATATACCCAGAAAGAGAATTGCTGGATTATATGGTAAATCTATTTTTAAATTTTTGAGGAACCACCATGCTGTTTTTCATAGCAGCTGTACCATTTTACATTTCGATGTTTTACCAAAAGTGTCTAAGTGTTCCATTTTCTACATTTTTACCAATACTTGCTTTTCTCATTATATTTACATGTCCTAATGAGTGAGGTGGCCATCGCATTGTGGGTTTGATTTGATCTGTATTTCCCTAATGTTAGTGATGCTAGGCATCCTTTCAGCTGCTTATTGGCCACTTGTATATCTCATCTGGAGAAATGGCTCTTCAAGCCTTTTGACTATTTTTAAATCAGGTTGTTTGTTGTTTGTTGTTGTTGTTGAGTTTTCGTCATGATTCTTAAGCATGGATCCCTGTAATCCACATTATTTGTAGTCTGGTAATATTCAGAAAATAACAATTGCTCAATTTCCAAATGCTTTCCAAGGAGGAAAAAAACAGCCTCTTAAAATTGCAGACAGAAAATTAAAGGAAAGGCCACGCTATTGAATTCAAGTGCCTTTTATTCTCTATACTTGTAAAAAACTGAGAGACCAGCGTATTAGCATGAAATAGTGTTGGCTATCAGAAATAAAAACACCCTTTGTTGATGAATAGATATTCAGAAAACTTTATTTGAATGGCTGATACTCTGAGGAAATTAACATAAATCTTGAGATATAAGATTATTAGTAATAATATGAACTGATGAGAATGACAAGATTCAACTCAAAAGGCCAATAATTGGAACTTATAAAAGTCACCATCATCTCCAATCCAAAAGTTCATAAAAAGGATGCAAGACTTCTGTGTATGAGAGACAGATTTCAGGTTTACATGATGTTTATGTCTCGATGGCTATAAGAAGAAAGAAATACATGTATGAGCATTAAAAAATTCAGGTAATAGTAATTTATTTCTATTGAAAAAAAGAATAATTGAGCAATTTGCGAATTAGGATTCTGTTTGGTCCTTTGTCACCTAGGCTAATTATTTCATTGTTTCTACCTTGATATACATGTTGAACATATGAAAACATCACTTCATTTTATGGCAGGAAACAAAGTTCACAAAATATAATTTTCCACACTAAGTATTCTGTGAAAGCAGAAAACACACGCAGCTAATACATTTTGTAGTTTTTCTAACTAGATTGAAAAGTCTGGGGGCAGATATCCTGCTTTGGGGGCTTTATTTTCTTCCACAATGCCTAGCATAGATCATATACATCATAATATGACCATGACTGTGGCTAGCTACTGGGCTAAGCACTTAATATAAAATGTGGCTAATAAACTTACAAAGTAGATATCATTATGCCCATTTTATAGATAAGAAAACTGAGGCCCAGGAATGTGAGACAGTAGTATAGTGAATATGTTTTAAAAGAAATACAGCATCTTTATATAATGTCAGGGATTTTAAAATCCTCGACATTATATAAATGAGGATCCAAAATCATATAAGAGGGGGAAGTGGATGAGGCTAAAGATGTGACAAAATGTGCCATGAATTGATCATTATTGAAGCTGGGTGATGAATATGTTCATGGTCCATTATATGATCCATGATTCTATATGTGCATATTTTTTTCTGTAATTTTTCTATTTTTTCATAATGCATGGAAAGGAAAGACTTTCTTCCTACCACTGCATCATGAATTATAGAGCTTAACAAATATATGGTGGCTAAATAAATGGCTTCGCCCATTGTTTGTGCCTCGTCATGAAGACTGGTAGGATTTCAGTCATTAGGAATAACACATAAACTCACACATACTTCTATAGATTGTTTTTTCAATGATTCATCAGAATATAAGGACCTTCAGTATCATAAGCTTAAATAAGGCCAGGGACCTGCATAGTCACTATCCAGCATAGAGCCTAGTGCTTGGTAGGTGCTCAGTGAGTGGGTGGATGAAACAGGTGGGAGTGAGAAAGGCCATAATGATGCAGAACACCCAACACATACACATGTGATAATGCCTAACGAGGATATCCCAAGTTTTCCTCCAGAAACTCCTCTTTGAACCTGAAGCACACATTGTTTCTGACCATCTCAGACTGCTCCATCACAGTCCTTTTATTATTGCCAACTTGACCACAAGCTTCTTGGAGATGAGAACAACATTCCTCAGGTCCCTGTAGCCTCCAGGCTTAGCATAGGGCCTAGCACAGGTCCTGACACAGGTGCCCAGGCAAACAGTGCATCCATGGCAGCGATAGAGGTACATTGCTTATCTTACCCTTCAGGAGAACTTGCTGCAGGAGCACAGTTCACTGTCAACCTCTAGGTCTGGCCCCTTTGGATCTACCACACTTTGCCACCAAGGCCATACTTCCCCCCAGGCTGCTCCTAGTCAAGGGCTGGGCATGATGGGGGCACTAGAGCCAGTCCTCTCATGCCCCATGCAGCATTCTCCCATCAGCCCAGCAGAGATGTTCTCAGGGCTGCACTGAAGCTGCTCCTACTCAGGCCTGTATCATGCTCTGTGCTCTCTCGCTCTCTTGCTCTCTCTCTCTCTCTCTCTCTCTCTCTCTCTCTCTCTCTCTCCCACTATCTTTCAAAAGAATTTCTCCCATTAGTATCTTGCATGTCCACCACTGCTTTAGCACCTACTTTTTGGATCACCCAAACTGTTAAACAGTTAAACAGTTTAAGTGCCTGATCATTAATTACCAGAGACTTCCATGCTCCCTTTCTGGTACGTGAAAAAAATTCTATTGACCTCTAAGTTTACATTTGAAGACTTGGTGTAAAATTCTATCCTAGAATCATTTAAATAAACCAAACTAGGATGTTCACTTCAATGCTGAAACCACAGGTTGTAGTGTAATGAATCATATTCCCTGTGGGAACTATAGTTATACGTGGCATTGTGACCTTGAGCAGGGCACCTTCCCTCATGGTGCCTCATTTTCTTTATTCTTAAAATGAGGCAAATAAAATTTTCCTTATGTTGAAGTAAATTTCTAGACTTACGATGGAGATGCTTTTGCCCAAGGTGTCACATTATCAAACCAAATCCTGGATAACTTTCCTTTCCTTGTGATGCACAGCCAATCCCCAAGCATTTCCTGCCCCTAAGAAGCCAAGTTCCCATACAAATATTAAATAGGTGAGTCTTTGCCACTTGGTATTAACCAACCCTTTTGGAATCCGATGATAGCCATGGACTTTCTCCATAGGAAATTCATATGTACTGTGATCACCCCAAGCTTTACAGCCTCCAGGATCATCTCTTCATCTGTATCTAAACAATTATCTTAGACAAGTTCATAACTTAATCATTCCTGCAAGATGCAAATGTCATTAAGCAGAATACCTAACAGCTCAGTTTGAGGCACATGCCTCAGGCTTACTCCTCTTTAGGGCCTTCCTGTTGATCTCATGCAGGTGTCAACCTCAGAGCCACCCAACAAGGGGTCTCCCAGGGGTCCCTCCCAGAACAAGTGAGTGCTGCCCCAGAACAGATTTTAGCTTCTGGTCTAGAATGCATAATATGCTATATTTTTACAACATGGCACTAACCAGAATCCCTCACTCCACACAGACACAAATTACCCGCAATTTCAAAGTCCCCAAAGAGAGACCAGCAGTGAATCAGCCCCTCTAGTAACCCATCTGAGAGTCCCTGGCTTCTGGAGACTCTTGAGGGTGAGGACCGCTTTGTCAAATCCTGGAAAGCCAGGGCTTGAAGTTCAAAGCTTCAAGATACTACGCCTCCTGGCCCAGGTGTCACTGTACACCTTTCCACAATTCTACCCTCCCAGCTGTTATAGCCAGCCAGCCTAATTTTACTACCAGGATGTCTATGTAGGGAAGTAAAGGGAAAGAATTCTAGGGAGCAATGGGTCAGGGATGGGAGGATCCTGAGTAGAATCCCCTGGCACTGTGATCCCTTATGGAACAAGATGAAGTTCCCTTTTCATAAGTGAATTTTCTCTGACCTCTACATATACAATGGCAACCCCCACCCCCCACCCCCCCACCACCACCACCTAGAAGAATGCCTGGCCCAATAAATATCTGTTAAATCCATTTAATGGATAAATAAATGAATCACACGTGACCATATTTTTGGAACCTGGCTCAGGCTTTGCCTCCTCAGACGGCTCTGAGGATCATACCCTTTTTTCTGTGGCACTCACTTATTTTTTTCAACAAGTTTGTATTGAACACCTACAATGTGTCATATCTCATACCAGGCCCTGGATCTATAGGAAAGACTAAGAAAAGTCTTTGCCTTCAAATGACTCACAGCATAGTTTAGCACATACTAAGCGTCCAGTATGGGTCTCCAATTGCTTCCTTATGACAGTTTTTTCCTCCCCAAAGAGCAAGAACGTACTGAAGAAGGGAATAGGCTGACATTGCCAGAGCACCTAGTATATCCTCAGCCTAGTGACATGTGTTCTTCTGTAACCAAGTGTGTCTTTTTAACATTGAAGGAGGGCCATCAATGAACAGATGATGCGAGGGGACAGAGAAGGGACTTGAAGAGCACAGAAGTCAGAACCCAGAGGTTGAAAGGGAGTAGGGAGCCATTTCCCATCGTAAATATACAAGGAAGCTTGGAGGAGTTGTGGGAAAAGATCACCAGGCTTGGAGTAAAGAATCCAGGTTGCACCCTGAACCCATGTGACCTCAGGCACACCGTTTTCCATATCAGAAAAGGCAACTGGTTGCCTAAATGACCTCTAGATTTCTTTACGTGCAAATATCTATGATCCTTTCTAACTGACAAAGCATCTTCCTCTTTTACTTCCTGTGGACCCTCTCCTTATTGAAAATGACTTACAGTGTTTCCACAAATGTGGTTTTTACATAAAGGAGAGTGCATCAAACCTAAACTTCTACTTCTTAAAGAAAAATCATTTGAAAGATGAGGTGCCATAACAGAGCTCAGTGCTTTTTTTATTCTATTCTTTCCAACTACCCCAAGAGCCCTCTCTCATGCTCTGCCCTCCCCTCCATCACTTCTCTATCTTGGAGCCCTGCCATTGGCTATCCTGTTTCTTCTCTTGCTCAAGTGATTCACCTGATTGGCTATGAGGACAAAGCCCAATCGTCTCTTACAATCACCAAAGGCTTTGACTTCTGGCCCTCTGGCCTTCCATAAGGTAGAAGCCAGCAAGACTATTCTCTCAAGTGACTTTTTCCTCATCCTGCTGGTCCCCATGGCTGAAGAAGATGGATTGAGCCAGGCAAATAAATATTTGAGCTTAAGACATTCATTGAGCAATTGGCTCTCATCCCACTCCTGCAAATGGACAGGCAGAGGTCAAGGTTCCTTCTCCACCCCTAACCATTTCCCAATTGCACGTCAAGAACCGCCTGGAAAGTAGTGGCTTTTGAAACCATAAGAGGCCCAGATCAATGTGTTCTTAAGGCTCATTGGGCAAACACACTGCCCAACCTCCCTGACCATGAGGCTTCCTGATGACCACTCATGTAGAAAGGCAAGAACACTGGTCCCTCAATTACAAAGGTCTAGGATGCACCAAGAATAGTTCAACTAGTTGTCCATATCTCATTTACAGTCACAATAAAACAACATGAGCAGAATCATAGCCCCCTCACTAATCATGTGCAGGTGTTCCCAAACACAACCTCTCTTTTCAAAGTATTCTTTTACCACTGGACTGAGATATGATGGGCAGCTGAAAATATTCCTAAAGAGTACTGCAGTATCATTTTGACTGCTCTGCTTAGCATTTAAAAAGCAAACATCATTTTGTGTTTGTGGGTTCTATAAAGATGTCTAAATCAATAGTCTCAGAAATTCTTACATATTCTATAACCAAGAAAACAGAGTTAAAATCAGACAATCAAACCACTAATATTTATTATCTACCATTTACAAAGCATTGTGCTATGGGTTGATACATAGAAAAATAAAACTTAGCCCTGGACTTGGGAATGGTGAGTTGGTCACTGAAGGAGTTTTGAGCACAAAAAAGTTATAAAACAACAAAAAAATAATTTAGTGAAAATAGCCAGATGTTGTAAACTCCCACTGAAATGAACATCTGAAACAAGTACCTTGCTAGATTGGGCCCCATCAAGTTCTAATGTCAGAGTTAGTAATTTTACACAGAACATGAAGAGATAAGGACAGACATAAATAATGTTGGATTTTATAAAGCATCATGCATCTTGAATCAGTTAGGAGAGCATTCAGCTGCAAGTGACAGAAAACTAACACACAAATAGTGGTTTAAACAAGTATTTTGCTCTAATGACCTCTGCTTGTGGATTTTTCTCCTCATGTCTTGAAAATGGCAGCTGCACTCCAGGCATCATGACCACATCCCAAGAAGAAAAAAAGAGGCAAGCGTAAACAGCACAAGTCTTCTCTTCCTTAGTTATTGCATTTTTATTTGGGAAGAGAAGTGTTCCTTAAGTATCTGCTTCCATCTCATTGGCCAGAACGAGTCACATGGCCACCGCCAGGTTCAAGGGAAGCTGGGTATTTTTCACTTTCCAGGCTCTACAGTGGAGAAAAGCAAGGGCAAAAATTATTTAAATAAATTTCACTGGACCAATAGTATTTGTCATATACTTATCACATAATAAGCTTGTAATGGCTGAAATGTACTTGATTTTAAAGGGTCATATGATAAGAGACTATTTCTCTGTCTTTTACTGAATGTACAACATGACCTTATTTTTACCTTTTTTACAAAAAGGTTTTTAAATATAATTTTATTTTAAGAATATATATTAAAGAATAATTAGATATACATTTTATAGTGATTGTTTCTGGTGAATTACAGAAATTTTTATTTCTCTGTGCTTTTTTGTCTATTTCATTTTATTTTCTAGTTTTCTATAACAAAAGTGCATTATTTTGTGATAAGAAAATGAAAATTTTTTCTTAAATGAAATGTTTGTGATTGTGATATAGTGTCAAATAAAAAAGCAGTATATATGACATGTTCGCAATTTTCATAAATATATATGAGAGAATAAAATAATATATATATGAGAGAAATAAAAGCCTGAAGAGTTGCCTCTGAGTACTAGAGTATAGATTGTTGTAATTTTCTTCCTTCTTCTATCTGGTATAAGTAAGTAATGGATGAGGGGCAGCTGAAAATATTCCTTAAACTAAAGAGTACTACAGTGTCATTTTGACCACTCTGCTTCACAATGAGAAATATTAGAAACAAACAGCAATCATGAGTTAAGCAGCTGTCCACCTGGACCTGAGAAAAGGCTGCTTTTGAGCGTAAACTGAACAAAACAAGGCTTTGAGAATGAAAATTGCACTAAAAAAGGGGGAAAAAAGGCATTCTACTAAGGAACAGGCCTTGTTTGTTAAGACCAAAAAGGATAGAGGAAAATGCTTCTGTCACCCTCTTTTTTCTTTCCCCCAAAGCTGAGAAACTTTAAACCCCTTTAACATTCTTTAGGGGATTCATAATTCTGAGGCTCCTAGCCCCACAGAGGGCTATTTGTTCCTTTCTGGTGAGTCAGCTGTAAAACGTGGCTCATTGTTTTCCTGGCAGATATGGTCCCTGGAAGGAACCCTTCCCGGCCTTCTTTCTCTCCAGGAGTCTGGAGAAACTAGAGAATGGAAAGACAGCTGGTGTCTCCTCCACCTTTCAGGTGGCCCAGCCCACAGACAATGCAACTGCCATTTCCTCTCTCTCTCTCTCTCTCTCTCTCTCTCTCTCTCTCTCTGTTGTTGTTGTAATTGTGTTATTTGTTCGTGGTTTTTTGCTTTCATTTCTTTCCAGTAAATACTCTGCTTTCTCCCAGAAAGCAAGAGGCCATCTACAATTCTCCTGAATTTGCAGAGCCAGGGGCTATAATTCCAAAAGTCTAGGAAATAAACAATCCGGTAAAGAGGTCCTCCTACAGGATCAACCTTGAAGAGAGAGAGCCCACTTCTTAGGCACTCATTCATTCACTCACTCATCCATCCATTTGGTCACACTCATACAGTGAGAACAATATACTAAATGTGGCCTTCAGAGAGTTTATATTTTGGGAGCATGAGGTGAGTAGTTAGAAAATATGGAAAAAGAAATATCAATAGATACTTTTTAAAAATGGGCACATGATATAAAAGATATGAAGCAGGATAAAGTCACAGAGGAGTAGTGTGGGTAGTCAGGAAACGGTCTTTCAAGAGGTGACATTTTGTGAATTGATACTTGAATGATGGGAAGCAGGGAGCTGTGAGAAGCTCAAGTATGATGTAGACAGGCAACAGCAGGAGTCAAGATCAAAGCAGCAGAAACATGAAGTCTTAGGGGCTATAGGGAGGAGGACAGGTGGCCGTTGACGGGCTACTGAAAAGACAGAGCAAAGGGTGCAAGCAGCCACCTAGCCATCATCAACTATTTTCCAGCCCTGCTGGAAGGGAATATAGAGGATTCCAATGAACACTTCTTATCTTCTAGGTGTGTCTAGTCTCGGCCAGGAGACAGAACCCTGTCTAACACAAGTATGAAAAAATTCAGACTAAGTTGCGTGGCTCTGATTCCATACAAAGGCATTTGGAGCAGGTGAGATGAGTGTGAGCAGACGTGGTCAGAGGATTTCAAAGGGATGAGGGAGATAGACCTGGAAGAGGGGAAGGATTGGATGAGGATGGTGCAGGTCACAATGCAGGCACTCACCCACTCCTCCTCCCCTTGCAAACACCTTTAACCATCCACTGCTCTCTTTCCCACTAACTTTGGCCTCAAAAAACCTTCCCAAACTGCTGTTTCGGACAGATGCCTCTAGTTAATCAGAGTTCGTACAGGAGGAGAAATCTCAGCCTAAGCCAGAAACAGTGGGTCAGGGAAATTGTGGAGAGAAAGTGCTTCCCAAATAGAGACCTAAAGATCATATTTAAGCAAAGGAGTTACTTAAGTGAAGATTGTAAAGACAATGCGTCCAGCCAGAACAGCATGTGCAAAGGATTGGAGGTGTAAAAGGAAAGAGCAAGCAACTCCATATGGCCAAGGTTATAAAATCAGGGGGCAGATGGGGCTGAAGAGATGATCAAAGAGGGCGGTGGCAGCCATGGGAAGAGTTTGGACTTTACAGGACAGAAGTGGATACACTTTGAAGGGCTTAAGCAGGGGAGGGGAGTGATCCTAGTCTAGCTCCAAACATCTCTCTAGCTGCTCTGCAAACCAGGGAGGACCCGGGATGGGAGGCTGCTGCAGGGACAGAGATGAGAGGTAGCGAGGGGGCTGGACGAGGGTGGTGTCCAGAGGAATGGAAACGAGTAGCTGACTTGGAGGCAATTGCTCAAAAGTGGTGATTAAACATGAGCGTAGAGAAGAGAGTCAAAGATGGGGTACAGCTTTCTCACATGAGTCCCCAGCGCCCCCACTGACAAGGGAGAAATGAAAACTGTTAAGCCCAACTGAGCTATGCATTCAGATCTAAAATACACACAGGAAGCCAACAGCACCTGACACTTTGCCAAAAGATGTCCACATCCTTACTGAGAACTAGACACGCAGCTGTTTCTCACTTCCACTTTAAGTCTCAGGCAAATTGTCCACAAAGGCCTTTATGTCTAGGCCATCTCATTAGTAATGGCACTAAGCAGCAGCCCAACTCTTGAAAACCACTTGATATATTAATCTGCCAGTGTCCCATCTTTGTGGAGGATAATCCAAAGGTTCAAAGATGCTGGGAACGTTACTCAAGGTTACATACCAAGTTGGAGGAGAGCAGAGAGTTGGATCCAAACATGCTCAATTTGTTAGACCCCTTGCTGCTCAGACCCCACATAGATCAAGCATCTTAAGTAATCCTGCTGCCCATCTTAGCATATTTAAACAATGGTGCCAAGTGTAGGAGAAAATGACATGGCCCCCACCCTCTAAGTGTTGGGTCAGCGCCTCTAGTCAACCCCTTCCCACGTTATAAACAAACCTTAGAATTCAGCCTGGAGAGTATGCAGATGGGCAGGCAGTGATCCACAGCGTCCATGTGCATTTTGCTTCCCGGCCACTCTACCTTGCCCTTCCTTGACTAGCTTTTTATAGCTAAACGAAGGTAAAGTGAGGCATGTTCAGATTCCTAAATGTGACATTTAAATAGCACCTCATTCTTGCTATCTTGAGCTGTCAGGTGAGGTAGCACCTCTGAATCTCAACTGTCATATTGTCCCCCGCAGCAGGTGCCTGAGCACCTACTGTGTATTGGCGCCTACTGTGTATGGGCACCGCTCTTATCTATATGCATCTGTGTTCAGGCTTCTAATAAGCACTTGATGCAGAACAGAAAGAAAAAAAAAGATATTTTAGAATTTGCCTTCTGCCTAACTCTAGGCCCTTTTTGGCCAACCTCCTTGTATAGAGCATGCAAAGTCAAAGGAGCTGAATTGCTGTGCAAAAGTAAATGATGAGACATCTAGAAATCTGGACATGGGAAAAAGGCAAGGGGGAAGGGGAAACTGGAGGCACAGGGGCTGGGAAAGCCCCAGACAGGAAATTCCCACCTGGAGTGGAGCCCAGAAGGCAGACAGTGGCTATGATGGGCTCTCTCCATCATCCACATCATCATTCATTCATTCAACAAATACTTACAATTTACCTAAAGTGTTCCGGGTGCTGGGACAATACTACCAAACTCAGCAGAACCAAATCTGTTCTCAGGTAGCTGATGTTGTGGCAGAGGAGACAGATGATAAGAAGGACATCAGATGTAGGTAGTGATGCATGCTGGGAGAAAACCTAAGTCTGGAAAGGGAGCCTGTGGAGTGGGTAGTATGTGAAAGGGGATAGAAGAGGTGTTTGGGCAGGCTAGGGAAGGCTACACGGAAGAGGTGAGATTTTATCAAAAACCAATGGAAACAAGGGAGCTAGCCCTGCAGATATTTAGGGAAAAAGAGCATTCCAGGCAGAGAAACAGAAAATGCAAAGATCCAGGAATGGGAACACACTCAGAGCATAAGAGAAGAGTCAGGTTGGCCATGAGGCTAGAGCAGAGTGAGGAGGGGCTGAAATTAGGAGCAGGAGCAGGGTGGGCATCCTCCAAAATACAAAGCTGCTAGTTTTTGTGTTGTGGTTGAAACAGGCTCAACCAATAGAAAAAGAGGGCCAGTGAACTTTGGGGGGACATATGCATTTTATCTGTTCACTCCTCCAGCACTACGAATAAGGAAATTGAGGCTCAGGAGAAAGAAAGGAATCATCCGAGATTCCAGGTTGATAGATCCTGAATTTGGTCCTATAACTGTTCAGTCAAGCCTCCGCTTTTCCCACTCCAGCTAGCTAAAAGTGAGCAGGAAGGAGGAAGAGAAAGGAAGTCAGAATTGTGAGCAATCCAACTGTCAGTTCGTAACACCTGGGAAGGTGGCAAAGACCCAGGGAAGGGGCCACTGGCTCTGTGCCCAGGCAGAGAGGACCTGGACAGCCTCACAATTATCTCTCTGCCTAATCTGGCAGAAAGCCCTGCACACTGGGCTCATAGAAGTTTCAAGGAGAGTTCTCGCACCTGTGGCTGGGAAAGGGGACAACCCAACTGCATCCTGCCTGGTGGACTCCTGCCCCTGCAACCTTTAGGAAGGAGACCACCTCAGAGGACACCACTGTGAGTAGGTGATGACCCCAGAGACATATACCTTCTCAGGACCCTGAATAGTGCAAGATGGTGTCTAACATAGAAAGTTACCTTGGTTATAGAAAAATTAGGAAATTTACACCTTTTACACAGCTTAGTTGTGAACCAGCACTCATTACTATTATGATAGCTACCATTGATTATTCATTCTTTCACGTATACATTTACCCAATGGGTTTTGTAACAGACACCATTCTAGGTGTTAGCAGTACTACAATGAAAAAAGGGACAATCTATTACAAAAGTAATAGATACATGGTATATCTACACAATGGAATATTATTTGATAATAAAAAGGAATCGAGTTCTGATACATGTTATTACATGGATCAATCTTGAAAACATTATACAAAGTGAAAGAAGCCAGACACAAAAGGCCACAAATGATTCTATTTCTATGAAATATCCTGAATAGGCAAGTCCATAAAGATAGAGAAGGTATTAGTGGTTGCCAGGGGCTGGAAAACATTGTTTGGTAAGAGACTTTTTATTTATTATTTTAAAAATCTAAAATCAATTCTGGTGAAGGTCAAATAACTATGTCAATCTACTAAAAACATTGAATTATGCAATAAATGGATAAATTGTCTAGTATGTGAATTACATCTCAATAAAGCTGCTAAAACGAAATAGAATATAAAATTTTACATTTAAATTTTTTAATTAAATTAAAATTGATGGCAATTAATAGAAGTAGAAATAGAAATTTTAAAATTAAATAAATATGAGTTTCTTACTGAATGACAACTGTCGTTATTTTCATGTATTTATTATGATGTAATTAATGTTGATCCCTGTGAATGGTCCATATCACAAAAGAAAGTGAGGCATGAACAGGCCAGGGCTGAACTCAAGCTCGAACTGAGAAGGCTACCAAGAAAAAAAATATATAGAATTTCTTGTTCTTTCATTGTCCCCACACTTTTTGGCTTTCATTAGTTCAGGGGAGTCAGAAGATAGCAGATCAGATGGAATTTTCCTAACTGGGAACTGTTGAGAAAAGTTCTTCCAAGCTTGTTTGGGTGCTGAGCTGTGTTTGTTTGATTCCAGGGAAGCAGAGCCTGAAATGAGCCCTCGGGAGCAGTTTCTAGGGAAAAGATCTCAGGGCACAGGGTGAGGATTTAAAACAGTGAAACCAGCAGGAGAAAGCCAGTAATGGATCTTGGGAAACGAAGCCCGATTCCACCAGGTGACTCACAAGTCTCCAGATGAGCCATACACTCTGCTATCTCACTTTATTCCACTTCGGTTTTTAAACACCAGGTGCAACCATTAAATTGATTTCGTAATCCACAGATGTGCTACATCCCAAGGTATGGGAAAAAAAAAAACAAAACACTAGATCACTTACTTATTTAGTTACTTATAGACACATATAGTGTCCCACCCAAGCCATGCCTCCGTTAATAGTCATATTATTTTTAGGTATGTTTCCCTCAGCCTTGGCCAGTTCCCAGTTAAGTGCTCTATTAAACTGGGTTGGTTGTTTTCAGATCGCTACTATCAGTTTGCACTTAACCACATCCATTTGTGTGGTTATTGAAATTGTGTCTGAGGCTCACTCTTAACTAGGTCCACTATGGCTCACCTATCTCCCTAGTGGCAACCCTAATATACAGCAGGTGCTCAGTATTGTTTAATGAATTCATTTTCAAAAGAATGACTGGTTTGGGGCCACTTCTCCCAGATGTAGTCTTTATC
Source organism: Macroglossus sobrinus (assembly GCA_004027375.1). Classification (NCBI taxonomy): domain Eukaryota; kingdom Metazoa; phylum Chordata; class Mammalia; order Chiroptera; family Pteropodidae; genus Macroglossus; species Macroglossus sobrinus. The sequence goes on from PVKZ01000771.1 coordinate 85,739, forward strand.
GCCTTTCCTCTTTACAACAACTCCACGAGTGAACAAGGAGGGTCCAAACCCTGCCTCCAAATCCCACAAGCTGTATGACATCCGACAATTTTCCCATTTGCAAAAGAGAAATAAAAATGGCTCGCCTCAAAGAATTCATGTAAGGATTAACTAATAATATCTCAGTGAACACCACCACCACCAACAACAAAAGTTTCCTATAGAAAGCCCTGAAATGAAATATGGTCAAGTGAGGCAGGTGTTATGGGTTGAAGTGTGTCCCCCGCCTAGGAACAGATTTGTTGAAGTCCTAATCTCTGGTATATTAAAATGTGACCTTACTAGGAAATAGGGTAGTTGCACATATAATTAGTTAAAATGAGGTCACACTAGAGTAGTGTAGGCTGCTAATCCAATGAGACTGCTGTCCTATCACAGTATAGCCACACAGAGAATGCCATGTGAAGACAGAGACACACAAGGGAATACCATGTGATGGCAAAGCAACAACAAGAATTATGCAACTGTAAGCCAAGGAATGCCAAGGACCTCAGGCAGACTCCGGAAGCTAGAATCAAAGTAGGATTCTCCTACAGGTTTCACAGGGAACATGGCCCTGCCAACACCTTGATACTAAACTTTCAGCCTCCAGAACAGTGTGACAACAAGTTTCTGTTATTTCAAGCCAAAATAAAAAATAATAAAAAATAATAAAAAAGGAAAAAGAAAAAGAAAAAGAAAACTCAATGCATAGTAACCAGTGTTGTGATCTTTCTACAGATGAGAGCAAAGCAATATTATTAGAGTTCAAATGAACCAATTAACATTCACCCTTTAGGGATGGATGTGCTTCATGGGATGGACCTTGTACATATTTCAAAAGTACACTGTAACAACAAAACCCAATTGTAAATTTTAAATGTTTCAACTCATCTCTCCAGTAGCAAAATGCAGTAATAAAAAATTATTGATTCATCTCAATTGAAGGACAGGAAAGCTGCACAGGTAAACATTCCATTCTTGCCAACACAAGTTTTAAACGACCTCTTCCAAATATCTTCTTTGCAATTATCAGGCCTTCTAAATTATCCTCCTTAAATTTGTCACCTGGAGCTTTTAAAAACTTGTGGGCAATAAGCCCTTGAGGGGGATTTTCCCAGAGTACCTTGAATAGAGGGCATGGGAAAATTGGGCAAAGACCTGAAGGTGGCATGCAAGTGCCTATACTTGGAAAGCATTACCCATAGTCATTCGGATCACAGATTTTTTTACAGTAACCAGCTTGCCTTTCAGGGTCTAGAGTTGACCATTCATGTGTGTGTGTGTGTGTGTGTGTGTGTGTGTGTGTGTGTGTGAGAGAGAGAGAGAGAGAGAGAGAGAGAGAGAGAGAGAGAGAGAGAGAGAGAGAGAGAGAGAGAGACCTGTGGTGGGATCTCACTTAAAATGGCTGAGAAGTTTTCTTGGAGATAGCACCCACACAAATACTTGACTGGTGACTAGCCTGGGCCCCGCCTGCCATGTAGAAGAGACAGCATAAATCTTTGTTCAAATGTCCCCTTCTCAGTAGGCCTATTCTTAAACCTACTCCTCACCCCTGAAACTTCCTATCACCTTCTCCTGCTCCGTTTTTCTCCATTGTCCTTATCACCACTGCAGATATTGATTATTCATTTATGTCCATCTCCCTCCATTAGAAAAGTCTACAGCAGAGCCTGGCAAGAATACATGTAGGTACTCAATAAATATGTACTGAATAAATAATCAGTATGTGTCATCCCACAGCAGATTGTATCTATACTGCACTTTACTCTTCACATATGACTACCAGTGCCCAGTTTCACTTGGGCTTTGAGGCCAGGTAGCATCTTTCAAAACCAATAACATTCAAGCAGCAAAAGTTTAACTCAGCAAAGCATTCCTTGTTTATGTGAACTCCAAGTTTCCCAAAGCCTACTTGATCCTGCTCACCCAGAAAAATAAGTCCTGGACGTAAAAGCAACCCAAGTGTCACTGGCAATCATTGCAGCAATGCTAGAAGTCTAATATGTTTTCAGTGATCCCTGAGCTTCTCACCTGAGCGATGTGCTCAAAAGTGATTTTCCTCTTCAGATTTCCTTTCCCAAGTCAGACACACAGGAATACACAGTGATGAAGCAAGGATTGGACTCTAGGCTCAAGAGCTAAATTCTAGTCTAGCCTCCTTCACTTCATAGCTATGAGTTGGGTGAGTCCCCTAATTCTCTGAACTTCAATTTCCAAAAGAGAATATAATCCCGATCATCTCCATATGCTTCTTTCGAGCTCTGAAATGTCAGCATTCTATGAAATTCAAAGTTTTGGCAAAAATGATGCCAGAGCCACCCAGCATTGAATGTTCTCTCCTCCTCCACTTGACCCATCTTCTCTCTCCATTTCTTCCCCCGTACAGACAACCTTCTGTCATACTTTAGGGCAGTCTTGGTTACAAGATTCTTGAGTAGGTCACCTGAGCTTTAGTTTAATCATCTCTGAAATCGAATAAGCACACAGACCTCTTTACATTGTGTGAGAGTGAAATGAGCTTATAAACACAAATCACCTGCTTCCATGCCTGGCATCTCTTTTTTACGACCTCTTTAGGGTTCTGTTATGATGAGCTCAAGGAAAGAGAGAATACATGAAAGCATGAGCTCCAGCCTGGCTTCAGTGATGTCATCAGGATGTCAACAAGCATTTTGTAGATCGTTAGCAATGACTATGTTTTGCAACATGTGTTCTCTTACTTAATCTTCACAACACCCCTGTTGTGAGTTAGAGATCGGATCCCCATTTTACAAATGAGGAAATCGAGGAACAGGGTGTTAAGTAGCTACTCACAAGCTGGTGTGTGAAGGGACTGGAAACAAACTTCCGGTTTTCCCATGCACTGCTCTTTCCTCCTTTCCAAAGCCATTTGGTGCAATAGGTTTGAAGGAGTGAGTCATTGCCTGTGAATGCAGGGCAGACATGGGCCAAATCGGAGCAGCTAACATTGCCCTTGGCCCTGATTTATTAAGAGGTAAAAACACATAAGCCTTAACCTATAAGCACCCACACGTATAATGTACTGCATCTTATTTCTAATCTTTTCGAAAACCCTATAAGGAAACTGGGGCTCAAAAAAATTAAGGAATTGGACTGACACCCAAGCAGTGACTGGTAGAACCAGGGTTTCCACCCAGGCCCTTGGCTTCATAGCTTCTCCTTCCTACTCTCACTTATTTTGGATGTGGGCCTTACGGGTGAAATTTAACAGCCAGTATTATCTGAGTACTTAACCTGCATAGAATCCTGCTCTACGTCTCTGTCAAGGCTGGACAGCAGGAATTTGGCCTCAGCTTCCCCTCCTCTCACCTGAGCACCACCTGAGCCCACCAAGTACCCTCCTTGCTCCAAACTCTCATGCTCCTCATCAGCTGTCCCACTTATCGCGTGTTAAAATTTTTGCATTTTTGGCATCACTCTCTGTACTTCCTAGTAGAAAAAGGACACCTCAAGAACAGAGACTCTGTGGGGTACATCTTTGTGTCCTCCATGGCACCTGGCATAAAGCCTTTCTAATAAAAGCTTAAAAATAAATAAATTTCCTCTCAGTGTCAGGGGATGGTAATGAGGAGCACATTTCACTTTAATGGTGAAATGTGCTTATCAATCTTTAAATGAAATGGGCTGTGAAATTCAAGGTTAAGCAGTAAGTAACTAGGTGGTGAGTGACTTGAGAAATTGATTCAAGAATGAACACTTAGATCAAAGGCTCGTTCATGACCACAGTGGAAAGACTTCAGTAAGTCTAATAACCATTTATATGTATATGTATATGTATATGTATATGTATATGTATATGTATATGTATATGTATATGTATATGTATATGTATATGTATATGTATATGTACATGTATATGTATATGTATATGTATATTATTTATATATTTATTTATATTTATATATATGAATATTTTTGAGGTTGCTCCTTTGTCTACCCCAAGAATCAACAGCTTTCATCAGAGTGGGTTAAGACCTACACCCTGAGTCTGCTGTAGGTGCTCACTCACATATCTGACAAGTATTGAATCAGCACTTTCTCAATAACCATTTGCTAACTGGATTCATGATTAGGGGTCAGAAGTATGCAAAGGGTAGACCGTTAAAGTTGGGTCTATCAATTTCACTGGTCTTTGTTAAAGTCTTTGGAGTTTTTCTAGGTGGTCAAATTCTTCTTCTCAGTTAGGATATCACTTAGGACAACACTCACAGGACAAAACTGAAAAGTGACAATTTTATACAAGTTTGGCACTGCAAACTGGGAGTCCTGAACATTGATTAGACTGTTACTAACCAGTCAGAGTGGCCTTAGCCAAGTCTCCAAAAGCAAGGTGGTTTGTGGCAGTTCTTAACCTGTATTCTGCCACAAACAAATGACAGATGGCTTTTCTATACAAAAACAGGATTTTTTTAACGAATGGAAAAGTAAAATATGACAGTCATTTATAAACACTGTGTGTATTAACAGCATATTCCAGAACATTTTTATAACACTACACACCCCGCATTCTTCCAACCTCTTACACACCTCACCCACTTCTGCCTTCTCTTTCATTTCTACCAAAAAAGCAGATGAGCAATTCCTTCTACTTTAATGTATAAGTTAATCATTTCCAAACATGAGCATTTTGATGTATGTCCATTCGAAACATCTGTGCCATACCTGCAGGCAGAGGGAGAGCATACTGAGCTCAAGAACCACAATGTGGATGGAGATATCCCTGGCTTGGCAGTCAGGTCAGGTGGAGAGCAAATCTGAGTTCTGCTCATTGGCTGTGTGGCTTTGGAAAGTCAAATGAGCCTCTGTTTTTTCATCTGAAAAATGGAGATAATATCCCTTTTTCATTAGGTTATGAGGATTAACAGGGCATAGGGCAGAAAAAGCTGCTGCTGTGCTTGGCTCATGGTAATAAATTTTAATACCCATCTTCCCTTGATCCCTCTCTCCGGACCTCAGGTTTATGGTCATCAGGATGAGAAGATCAGATTCAATCAATGTTGGAAGGACCTATGTTGGCTTCCTTCACCTTCTGCCTCCAACATGGCTCCCAGCTACCTTGGGAGAATGTCTTTATTAAGATGAGGAAAAGAGACAGAAGTACTGTTAGAAAAATAATGTATCAAATATTTGCTACATAAAAACTGGCCAATATTATTAAAAAGAGCTTCTTTGCAGACACTTCTCTCTGAAGAACAGGAAAGGTCTGCTTTATATCTCTCTAGCATCCACAACGGGAAAACTGAAGGGAGTAGCCTGAACAGGCCTGAACAGGCCTTTCGCACCCTCTGGATAGAATTAGGTTGTTACAAACTCTTGCTTCTTATATTGAGGCACTGGTATCCTTGCAGGAATGCAGCAGGAGCTAGAGACACCCAAAGACACAGGGTGAGCCAGCTCATCTTCCTGAAATGCCAAGTTTATTCTGATTAATCTTTTAAATTTAATTTGTATTTTTCATGCTGTTTTTTAAGTGGCTATATGAAAGCTTATCTTAGTTCTCATTAAAACAAACACAAAAATATTACAGTGTCACAAAGTTTTTGTGGATTTTTAAGATAGGGGAAGGGACATAACACATTCACATATTCTACTGTGAGGGGGAAATTTTTAGAAATACAGGACAGAACAATCTCCTAAGACCTTACGTGGTATGTGTCTATAAGCTCCAGGCCTGCCTCAGACTGTCAGAGCTTTCCAAAAGCAATTAAAGAAATTAAAAATATAAAGTGGGGGTAGAAAATTCAAGTTCATATTGGAAAGAATTAGCTCCAAAAACAAGCAAGCCAGGGACAGCCAATAAAGTAAGCCTCCCAGGCACCACAGCTGCATAACCCTAGGGGAGTATTTCCATTTTATACCCAAAATAAAAGGCTTCAGCCTATAAGGCTGAAGGCAAATAGAAAATGGGTCAACCATTCTTATGAGATATTAAAGGAAATCCAGAAGCTAAACATGCTCCCATCCAAAGAAAGCTCACAAATCAAGTAAGCATCAAGGATGACAAAATTTTTATCATTTCTGGACACTGGTTATTTTTCAAAAGCAATTCATTGTACAAAATTGGGAAAGTGCAGGGAAGCGCATAAACCAGAAGTGAAAACTACCCATCATTCTTGTCTTAGTCCATTTGGGCTGAAATAACAATACCAGAGACTGAGTGGATTATAATCATAGAAATTTATTTTTGACAGTTCTGGAGGCTGGGATGTCCAAGATCTAGGTGTTGACAGATTCCGTGTCAGGTGATGGGCTACTTCCTGGTTCATAGACAGCCATCTTCTCGCTGTGTCCTCACACTGAGAGGTGGTAGAGGGTGAGAGAGCTCTCTGGGCACTGATTCCATTTTGAGGATGGACCCTCATGACCTAAGTGCCTCCCACAGACCCCACCTCCTAATATCATAGCACAGGACGTTAGGATTTCAACATATGAATTTTGAAGGGACTCAGACTTCCAGTTGATAACAAATTCCTCTCCCAGAGATAATAATTGAATAACTATTAGCATTTTTGTATAGATAGATAGATAGTTAGATACAGATATAGATATAGATAGATAGATATAAATTAGATATAAATTAAATATAGATAGATAGATATAGATATAGATATAGATATGTAGATACATATCCATTTAATCCATTCTATCACTAAGGAAGATACTGCCATGTTAAAAGCAGAGGTTTTGAAGCCAGACTTGTCTGAATCCATAATCCTAGCTCTAAACCCTTAAGCTTAAACCCTTAAGCCTTCTTAGTTTCCTCATCTGAGAAATGAGGATGATAGAAGCACTATTTCCCTGGATCACTTTGAAAAATCAATTGAGATTTTGCCTGCTAAGTGCTTCACACAGTGTTCCAAAACTAATAACTCTTAGTAGTGACTTTCAGTGGAAGCATTTCTGCCAATTTAGCCCCAAACTTCTCCCGGTGATAAAGGTGCAATCAGTGAGGCCCTTGATAAAAATGGGGAGTTCTCTTACCCTAGAAGGTGGAGACGAATCCAGGCAACGTTTCAGGAGTAGGCTTACATTCAAGTCACACCAGGAACCTCACCTGCATTCTGTCATTTACTGGTTGGAACCTGGCAAAGAATTCCTCTAGAAATTTCATGCCGGATTTGACAACTGGGTGCTCCCCTGAGGAAGACCAGATACCGACGGGAGTGAGTTCTCTGCCCTCCATGAGCCCAGGCTGGACAATCACAGACCCACAGGACAATCTTGCCCCCTCCATCCCAGATCTAGGAAGAACTCCTTACAGAAAGTTCCAGAGGATCAAGGAGCCCCTGCACCATGAGTGTGAGGCTTGGGGGTGGTAGGGACCATTCATGAACTATGCCTTCTCAAAAGTCTCCAGAAATATCCACCCATACTATGTTTTCAGGGGGAAAAAAATGGTTTTATTTGGTTTTATTTCTAACTAGTTAAGAGAGAAAAAGAGACTCTTCTCCTTGGATGTTTTCAAACTTCTGGAATTTACCACCCCCTGAGAGGGCGCCAGCTTCCTCTAGGCCCCCAGGGTTTATCCAGATGGTGCCTCAGGACAGTGCCATCTATAAGAAATGAGAAAGCATCACTCTTACCACCCAATGGAGCTGTCCTGGTCCACACACCTGTTGCAGGACCAACTCAACAACTCTGTTTCTTTCAATCGCTCACAACATACCTGAAAACGTAGAAACAGCCAGTATCTAAGAGGCTCTAAAACCTCCAAGAGGAAAGGTTCACGCTCTCCCGTCACCCATACTTCTGCAGCAACTCCCCTCACCCCACTCCCGCCTCTCCACTGTTTTTATAAATCTGAGAAAAATCCCCTTTTTCTTCCTTCCGGTTTCTCTTGTTTTCTTATAACATAGGAGGCTGTTTCAGAGATTGAAAAATGGCCACTTTTACCCTGAACCTCCCCTGCCCTCCCACCAATCCCAGAAAACAAAATTCTCTGTTTGAAGCCAGTGCAGACCTTTCCCTATACTGGCCTTGAGAAAGAAGGTGCCAAAGAGTTGGCGGAAGTGAGAAGAGACTGAGAATAGCCCAACCTGTCAAGGTCTCCCTCAGGACCCCTCCTGTCTACTGCCACCTTTGGAGATTAAAAGGAAACTTTTGAAAGGCAGAAGAAAGCGACAAAAAGCCTCTTGTAACAATGCTTTCACTGTTACAAGATCCCTCTAACAATATAGGGACAGGAGCCAGATGATGCAAGAATGGAATGTTCCATATGTTTTCACTCATTTCTCCGCCAAAAGTGTATCCACTTTTTTTTGGGGGGGGGACATCCAGGACTATTATGTTTACTACACTTTCTGGTCCACAGTCCACCAAATGTGGTGAGATCCGATAGGCTAGCAGAGAAACTGCTTGTTTCTCATGCAAAACCTGCAGTGTTTTTTAGCTTGTATTTGTTAGTTTATCTTCTGCAAGAAATAGCACAGACTCCTGTATAGAAACACTTTTAAAAACAAACTGAAGCACCAAGCTCTATTTGTAAAGTAACAGAATGTCATCTCTACAAAGCATCTTGAGAGAAACTTTATTCCAAACCCCTCATCTGGCAAATGAGACACCTGAAACTCAGAGAGATGTGACTTGCTCTAGGGCAGACATGGACGTGGTGACCAGGAAAAGGAGGTGGCTCCTCATAGAATGTTACGGAAGCCAGGGCTGAGATAACACTTCAGCAAACCACAAGCTGCCTCGAGAATATGAGAGTTTTTAAAGATTTTGTTGTTTTATAATTTGAAAAGAGCATTAAAAATTCAGAACTATGTTGGATTCTTCATATCTATTTCATCATTTTGTGTTTAAATTTTGAATTATAATAGGAGAGGGGGTGACATGAGCTTTTTAGGGTTCAGAGCTCTGCAGTGTCAGACATGGCCTTGTCCTATACCTCCCTAGGCCCCCAAATATTTATTTCAAGCATCCTCCTCCTGCCCCCAAACACTCATATTCACAACTCACTCAGATGGCACAACGACTTTCTGTGACATTTTCCCTTTTGAAGAGGCTGCCCATGATAATTCTGTTGACCTTCAGCCGTGAGATGACCTGGCAGCTGGAGGGCAGCAGGAGAAGAGGAGGTACGTGGGGATTTGCCCTGTTCACCCTGAGTGGGAGGCGTTAGAACTAATTGCACACAGAGAGAGAGGAAGATGGGGTCAAAATCCCTCATCTTAACTAATTCATCTTTAAAACCCCTTTTTCCAAATAAGGTCACATTCTGAAGTGCTAGAGGTTAACACATCAACATATCTTTTGGGGGAGACACAACTCAACTCATAAAAGATGCCTAATAATGACATCAAATTTAACAGGCTCAGAATGAAGCTCTGGATTTTCCTTCCAGCCCCTTTTTCTCAGCGTCTTCCCTGTGTTAAAAAGTGGCAACTCCATTCTCCTCATTTCAGAATGAAAACCGGGGCACCACCCTTGAGTACTCTCTGTCCCCCATATACCACCCCACTTGTTCATCACCATTTATGCATGCAAGTGCTAATGGGATTCAACCAGATGGGGCTATCTGTGTTTTCACTAGAACCTCACAAGTCCAGACCACCCCTGCCCCCTCACTCTGTGAGGTCATGTTCTAGGCAGTCCTTTAGGTTTTTTTTAAATAGTGTTTAGGGGAGGGAGGAAGAGGGGTAGAGAGAGATTGAGAATTCTATATTATTTTAAAATTATTATTGTTTTACTTAAAGCAGGAGTTGCAAACACAAGTGCCTGCAGAATCCAGACCAGACACGGACGTGAGAAGCAGAAGCAGGTAAAGGCACACACACAAAGTCTCTAGTGAGTGGTAGGGATGGTGACAACCAGAGAGAGTGTGACACCTCAGCAAAGGACAGGAAGTACTCTGCGACTGCAGCTACCAACCAGTACAGAGAGGTGGGCACAGTATTGCCAGAGCTTTTCATTCTTCAGGTTAAGTTCAAAGTTAAGTTATCATGTAAAAATCTACCAATTTTTAAAAGTTGGGTCAAATTCCTAAGTCTCCATGAGGGCCAAACAAGTCACACTATTTGCTGGTTGCATCGGCCCATGTCCTGCCTGTTTACATCCTGTGTCGTAAGAGAATGCTCTTTTGTAAATAGTTACAAATTAGGTTAGTAGTGGGAAATGACCCTGAAACAAAGTAGGAAAGGAGGAGGGAAGCCATTACCAGAGGGGAAATGCTTGAGCGAAAGTTGGAGATATTAATCAATGGAACACAATGAAGACACTGTGATTAATCTACTGAAAGGGATAGAGAAGAAGAAAATTAAACTGGAAGCATAAATTAAGAAGGATCATTGAGGGACCCAAATACTGATGCATGGGGATTTGATTTTATCTTATGAATAATAGGAATCATTAAATATGTTTGAGCAAGGAAGTGACTGACACTTATTTGGCCATAGAAAGATTTTACAAAATCTGGCTGCCCCTATAATCTCTGCTTCTTAAGTATGAAACTATGTCCTCCCTTTAATTAAACCAGGGGACTGCAATCCCAGGAGGAGCCGTGGAAGGCTGCTGCCCCTTTGTGCTGGGACAGCTGGAACATGAGCCCAAATCAGCGTCACCAACTCACTGACTTGCCAGTGTCCTTTTTTCCTAGAGCCACTTTCTTGTTACCTTCCCTCACTCTCCCTATCCCCCCCCATCTCTCCCCTGCCCCCCCCATTCTCTCTCTCTTGCACACCAAAGTGTAAGCCACCTCTAACAGGCCACCTTGAAGTTACTTAATACGGGTTCCAAAAAGCCTGCGACAATGAGGCCCACTCCATGGGATGATGCTATCACCTCCCTTGAAATCACACACGTAGAAAAACAGGGGTTGCCCGGAAAGATAATGGTTTCAGTGTGTTCAGAAAAGGAGACTGGCGTGAAGTCATGGGCCTGAGTGATGCGGAGGAGAGAGTTCCGATTCCACTCAGGATAAGCTTAAGCACAGACGGGGGAGGTCACCGTCTGCAATTTTCCAGTGGCCATTTGATAGGGAACTTCTGCTGGTCCCTGAGAGATTCCGGTGGGTGGCTTACTGTCACCTTGCTGTTATCCCCACCCCAATCCCTTTCACCAGCTGGAAAATAAAGACTTTTGCTATTGGTCACCCCTCCCTGGACAGTAAGGAGGCTAAGTGAGGTGATTCTCTGAGGCTCCAGTTTTTCAAAGTCTACTTGGGAGGAGGTGAAGAAGGACAGATGAGAAACAGAATCTTGAGCTGTCCCTCTTCCTCAGTGGTCTGGGGATCAGGACACCCTTGGCTGAGGTTTATAACCTATCCGCAGCTGATCCTGCAAATCCACCACATGGAGTCTTTCGTTCTTTCTGGTCATGTGAATTTAACTTTTAAGTAGTGAGGGACTGGGTCATGGAATCCAGTTGCATAGTGAACAGGCCACAGTGCAATGCGGTTATTATCATACATATACTAGTCCACGGAGAGCAGAGGGGAGCAACCGCGAACAGAGAGTAAACTGCTGGTAAAATAGCAAGAGAAGTTTTATTGGAGAAATTATAGTCTACATAGTGTCAACAAATATAGGGATTCAAGAAGGTCCTGAGATCTATCTCTAGAGATCATGTAAGTTCTACTATGGTGCCATCAGAAACGAGCGTGGGCAGGATACCAAAATTTCATAAGCAGTAGACTTTCCATGGTATTTTTTAAATAAAGAGTTAACATAACAGTAACAACAACACAAGAAAGGACATAGATCACAGTCTTAGGGGTTGCCTCAAGGGGATTTTTGTCTTTAAAATTTAAATAACTTTCTAGATTCTACAATGATCAAGTATGACTTCCACAGTAAGAACACATTTAAAAAAAAAGAGAGAGAGAGAAAGGATAAAGGCAAGAAATATGAAAGCAAGAGGTCAATAGAAGATGAACCTAAGAAAATATCTCAACCTAATCCTAGCCATGCAAATCACAGCTCAGTCACCACTTAAGGCCCATCGCTACTTGCACATACAATAAATGTCTAATGGAAGCCTTTTTTTCAAGATGAAAACACAAGGCCATCTTTGCTAATAGCTCCTAAGTTGCTCAAATTTTAATTATTAGGCTATGCAGTTTTCTTTTTATCTGCTAAAAGAAAAAAAAAGTCATTGCACTATATTCTCCCATAAAGGATCTCACAGCTGTGCTTACACAATTCTGGATGGTCCCAGAATATCAATAGTATTATTTGAGCCAACCTATTGGCTCACTGGGTCACTGCCAGATAAAGCCCTTTGACTGTGAATTGTTAATGAGCTGGGGAGATATTCAGTGACCACAAAATCACTAAATCAATTGGCTCTGTAAAGACAGCCTGTAAAGATGAAAGAAAATGGGAACTAACCCAGAAAGATAACTCATCTGTGTCCCAATCCGCAGGTGAAAGGTGCTAGAGGTTGACTTAAATTTCTCCTGCTTTACTCTGATTTCCCAAACACAGGAGCAGACACAAACTGATAAGACAGAGCTGATGGATAAATGGTCCCATAGGATGTGATTTAAATGCAAAGTCAGTGTCTGTGAGACCGTGCTGAGGGCCAGAAGTACCTCACTCTTGTCACTATCACACTCTTGCAGGTAACTGTGATGGCATTGTGTTAAGGTGGGCCCCCAGCTCTCTATACAGGTGAGTTCCTGGGTCCACCCAGTAGAAGGCCTAAGGCCTCAGATGAAAGATGTCCTTTAAGTGAAGGGGAAATGAATCCCATAGAAGAAGGAGCCAGATAAAACAATCTTCCTACTGGGATTTTGAGAAAAGATGATAAGATGATAGCAATAGTTACTATTTATTGAGTACTTGTTAGGCTTAAAGTACTTTATCTGCCTTATCTCATCTAGTCTTCACAACAACCCTTGGGGTAAGTGTCAGCATTACCACCTTTTTCCACATAAGGAAAGTAGGCAAAAAAAAGAGATTAAGTAACTCACCCACAGACACACTTCTGGTCTTTCTCTCTTTCTTGCTCTGGCTCCTATCCACCACACATGCCTTCCTACCACTACGGCCCCTCCCATCATTACTGAAACAAGTACATCACACTTCTCAATACTCACTGAATTTTCTGATGAGATATTGGCAATCTTAAGGGATGTGATTTTTTATATTTGTCATGAAATGTGTCAACTTTTGAAAAATCTGCATAACTCAGTGAACTAATATTTTTCAAAAGACTAATGCATAGTATTATAAATCACTCATGGGTAAAAGAGCTGTTAAAATGTAATATAAACCAATTTGTATTTGAAGGAAAAGGAAGCCAAATTTCTATTAAACATGATCACCGTACTGTATCCACCTTGAACTTCACCTTCTAATCTCAGCAGATCAGACCAAGGATTTGTCCATCTAAAGGCTGGTCTGGCAAAAGAGCTCTGTCAATATGGTACTGGCTTAGCAATCCGATCCTCTCTTAGGGTGGACCAGTCATCTACAGAGGAACTCAGCAGGCAGCAGAGCTGGCAGAACGTCTGCTCTGGGCATGAGAAGAGCATTGTGCCAAGATTAACTGGTTTGGCCAGATAATCACCCAAATCCCCGCCTACCTTGAGTCAGAAGGTCTAGCTGCTCTGAAATGTGTGAAGTCTTTGCATTGAACCCTATTCCCATGATCTTTGTAGGGCCTGCTCTTCAGATTTCAACAGCAGAAGACAGAAAAAAGAAAATGAGCCCCTTCACTGTTTGTTTGTTTGATGTTTTTTCCCACATAGTCGGCTGCCATCAAAGAAATCACCACACTGTCTGCAGTTCTGTTAGGACAGGGCCCAGAAGGGTGGCTAGGGTTGTCAGGCATAACCTTGCAGTGTTGCCAAAGGAAGCAGGGGTGGGAATACGAGGTGAAAAAGGAGGAGCAGCGAATCTAAGCACTGCAAAAAGTATTTCTTAAACAGCAGTGCAAAATAGTAGGGAAGGTTGGGGGACCTCAGCTTATCTATAATCTCATTCAGTCTTCTGCGTGAACAATTGAGATTTTTTTCAGTCTTATATAAGTTACTTTTAATCACTCAATTATTTCATTTTCAACTAGATTGCGGCCTTAAATTCTTATAGAAAACCTACTGCCTCCATTGTGCATAAACTGGTTCTTCCAAGCAAATTATTGGATTGATTAAACAGAGCCCTTACCTAGGCTCTGGGATGTCTCTTACACTTTCCCTGTCCACAGCCAGTGTAGAGGCTGCAAAGGAATAGATTCAAGAACTGTTTGGTATGTCTGAAGGAAGTTTCTCCTCTCTTCTTTCTCTCCTCTCTCCTCTCTCCTCTCTCTGCCAAAGACGGAGGCCTGTATGGCTAATTCTAAAGGTTTTTAAGGACTAAGACATCTAACCATTGCTAGAGTGATATCAGCAAAGATGTCATTCTTTAACATCCCAGAATCTATGTTTCTGAGTGCAGCCTTCTCTAAGGCAACACATACAACACATACAACTGGACCCAGTGTATACTCTCAGATTGTTTCCACATCAGTCTCTAATCTCGGTCCTTGAACCAAGGCCAAGACCTTTGCTTTTTATTCATTAAGCAGTCAGTTAACAAATATTTACTGGATATTTATTAAAAATGTTTGAATTGATAAGATTAGTGCTATTGTTATAAGCAGAGCGAGTATCAGCCTATTAATAATTTGCCTGGTTGACTGATATCAAGAAGCACAGCTTGAGACTATCATAGAAGTTAAGTCAGGATGTCGTGAGGCCTGAATAAGAATGGTGACAGGTAAACAGAAAACAATGGAATAGTGTAAGAAGTAAAGTTAATAAGTAATTATAGTGTGATGACTTTAAAACCATACAACTGTGGGTTAAATTCAAGCACCAGCACTTACCCCAGCAAGTGACTTAATCTGCCCAAGTTTCTGTTTTCTAACTTGTTAAACAAGAATAATAAAACCCACTGTCAAATAGATAGATAGATAGATAGATAGATAGATAGATAGACAGATAGACAGAAAGACATACGCACACACACACACACACACACACACACACACACACACACACACCCCTTCCAAAAGGTAGTTATATATATTTGATTGCTATCTGTTCACCAAAACCCATTTTCTCTATTCCTTGGGCAAAGAGCTGCAGTTAAATATTGTCACATGACTGAGTTTTAGCCAATGATCCGTGAGTAGAATAATATTGGCACTTCCATGCCTGGCCTTTTCAGATTCCTTCATACTCTTTCTCTACTTGCTGCCTCAATACAGAGATCTTAGCATTCAGAGGAGAACAGAGCCATAAGATACAAGAAGCTCAAGTCCCTGGATAACCAGATAACCATGGGATGTCCACCTACCAACTGGGAATAACACATGAAGTTTTATGTGTTAGAGACTTTCTATGAGTGAAAAATAAATTTCTATCATATTAAGCCACTAAGATTTGGGACTTTATATCATTCTATTCTTGCACAGAACCAGATATCATAATCCCTCAAAGAATGACTATTAAGATATTTGTAGTATTATGAGAAATACAAAGATCTTCAAGTTCTCAGTTTAAGAAGACATTTACATAGCACACACTAGACATCCTATGTATGATGCAGACAACAGAAGTTCAGTCTCCAGAGGCAGGGGCATCTGAGATAGCTTCACATAGCGGGTAGTCTTGAGCTTGTCTTGAAAGATTGAGTATGAATTGTCTGGATAATGAAGACTCCATTTATTCATCAATCTTTAAAAACCTCAATACGAGATCCCCCATCAACCAGTCTCCATCCTCATGGTCTGTAGAATACTTAGGCTCTTACCCAATACGTCTTTGTTGCTCATGTCTTCTGACAATGATGTCCAGTGTGGTCTGGCCCTGATTTCCATGCAATGGCCTTCAGTCACACACAACATTCTGAAATCACCTAATATCCACTTCCTATCCTCAGAATGCCTGACCAAAGAAAAGAAGAAACTCCAGCTTCAGAATTTTTTATGCTTTTCCACCCTGTGTCCATCACAGCTCTGGGTTTGTGGCTTGAAGAAAACGGCTAGTAAATGAGACTAATTATTCATGTATATTGCTCTAGCGTTTTCTCTTGTTTTTGCAGCTGTTGATCAATTAATCCATTTTAATTACCATTTCCTTCTGGCTATACTAGCAAAAAGCTTCATTTCAGAAATCAAAAGACTAATCAATCCAAAGGAAGGGTTCTGTGTTTTAATCATTACTATGCAATGAAAGTTTGCAACATAAACTGACTGCTCTAATTTTCCTCTATCAAATAATGAATGCTAGATGATATGATGGAAATTCTGCCATGATTTATAACTTGCTTTAATCAACACTTTTGCCCTGTATTCTTCAAAAACTGTTAGGATGCCTATTTTATATGAAAAGTAAACACTACCTTTGTAACTTCCCAAGTTTTCAACTTTCCCAAAATATTTAACCCAGATGTTGTAATTCTCTAGGTTCAGAAACACACAGTGTATTCACTGAGATGTCAAGTAGACTGAAAAGTGTCACACATCATTCTGCTGCTTTATTTAACAAATGAGACCCACACTTGCAGACTCAGGGAAAAAAAAGAAAAATGTACTCAGAATTTGGTACGTGTAAAACTCATATCATCACACGGTCAAATATGCACTTTGCAGAGAGTGCTAATGGAGCTGCAGGTTTTGAAAACCCCCCTCACCTGACCCCAGGAAACACTTTGGTTCTTAGAGCAAAGAGGAAACACTGGCAGGTGCATACACTGCAGTTATACAGAAACCCCCTTGATGTGGTACAGAAATGGCCTTCTTTTCAGATACAGTTAAACAATGATGCCTACAGGAGCTGCAGTAACCACAACTAGTAGTGAGAACTAGTACAGACTGCAAGTATCTGGGTGAAAGAACATCAAAGAAGCACATTTTGTGGGCTTCAGAAAGAGTCTGACCAGGTCTCTATATACTAACTGGCCAAAATCCAATTGACTTCGGAAAGAAATAGAGAATAAGACACCAGCTGAGGTTAGTGTTTGAGGGCAGTTGCCTTTCAGTCTGGAAGAGTTCTTTGGCTTCTTCTAAAGAACAATTTTGTGTCCTCCATTCATTCAGTATATATTTTCTATATCGACTATGAGCTTGGTACTCTGTGGCAAGCTAAGGATTTAATGCTAAACAAACCCCAGATGTAAGACTCACCATGATGGAGATTTCAGGCTGGTGAAGGAGGCTTTGTGTAAAAAAGTGAAACTACATGGTGATGAATGCCATGTATAAGGACATTGTAATTCTCTCCTAGAAACAGTGTTGTTGCTTATGCCACAGATAACAAATGGGTTTCAACTCACGGGCTAATTCTAATTGATTACTAGTGTGTCTGTTTGAAGTACTGTGTTGAGAATGCTTCTGAGGTTTTGTTTGAGGTCAGAAGGAGAAGAGTTTCTTGATTAGTGATGTGTGGCATGGATGCAGAAGGGGGAAGTGGAAGTACAAGTGACATGTATCTGATGTGCCTTGTTTCCATCTAGAGCATGTAGGCATTTGATAACAAAGTGAAGCATGATTACAACTGCACAGTCCTCTAACAGTATGCAAACCGTTAGAGGACTGTGTATATAGCTTATTTTTTCTGCTGCTTCTTCCCTCTACCTATGTCTGGCTATCTGAGAACTGGACTGGCTAACATCTCTACAATAAACTGTCACAGACATGAAGAAAAATGAAATTCACTCCATCTCTGACATAATTACAAAGGCATCAGGCTTGGTTGGACTTTGGCTGGGAGTAAAGAAGCAGCTATGAGTGGCTCATTGGGTAAGAGAATGGCTTTCCATGAAGTTCCTAGAAAGAAAATTCAGTCAACCAAAACAGACATGGGCCCTTAAGGGCCCCAAGTTATCCATCTTGATGTTATCCATCCGTGCATGCGTTCTAGTTTCTATAAATCCAAGAGACAATTACTCTGATCTTAATTGCAAATCTATAATTAAAGTAACATTAATTTTTCAAACAGGCTTTATCCACCAAAGATGAAAATTCTCATGGCATGGAAGTCAAACAGGAAAACTTGCTTGGGTGTCTGGGAAAAGAGCTTTAAAAAGAAAAGTATGCACAGGTTAGGGAATGTATTATCCCCATCCTACATCAGAGCCTCCTCAAGTGCCGTAGCCCTTGCCTAAAATATTCTGCCTCACACAAGCATGTGTGTACACATACACATTCATCCCATCAGCACCCACCTTAATGCCTTCTCATCCTTCAGGTCTTTTCAACAAGATTTCCTTGACCAGGCTGTCCAAATTAGATGCTTCTTCTCTATCCCATTATTTTTTTTCACACAAAGCCTGTTTGTGTCATTTCTTACTTAATATTCTTATATTTACCCCAAGTAGATCACACACACACACACACACACACACACACACACACACACACACACAGGCACACACACACGCACACATGGCTAATTCTGTCTTGAAGCTAATTTGCCATCTTGACTCTTACTATCCCATCCCACCTCCCCCAGATTTGTATTCTGTTTCTGGAGTGAGATGCCCTTGATGTTATCTGTCTCTTAACCAGCTCTGATGCTAGAACCTCTTGGCACCTGGTGATCCCCCCTCTTTAAACACACATTCCTGTCTGGGGATGGGAAGCATGGAGAATAACCATGTTGCCTTGCTGGCTCCCAAAACGAGCCCCTCTGTATGTTTCTTTAATAAACTCTTAATGTAATGATGGAGTTGTCAGCTTCTTCTGATAGATAGATAAGTAGATAGATACATATAGATACATATATACTTATGTATCTATCCATCTATTTATATATGCATATATATTTGATTACTACCTAGTACATATGGATACTCATTAAATATTTGATGATTGAGTAAATGAATGAAATAATAAACGGATGTTACTCTGAGACATTTCGAGAACAGAACAAATTATTCACCGTGACTTGACCAGCAATGCGATCCCTAGTCTTGATCTGAAGAGAGGCTATTTTTTATTCTCCAGTCTTACGATTAGAGATGAGAACAGTGATGGGGAAACAGGCAAAGGAGGGGCTTCTGGGGGCTCAATAGGTCCTACTCTTCTGAGAAAGAGGGCGAGGCTTTACCCTTTGCCTAGAGATTAGCCAGATAAGACTCCAGAGTCTCTTAGAGGGCCAGTTGATCTGCTTGGGCCAAGCTTGTTCTCCGAAGCCAGTGATGGCGAGGTCCGGAAAAGAACAGGGGAGGCAGAGCTCCTTGCTCTGAATTCCTGATGCACTATCAGCAGAGGGTCTTTTCTCACTTCTCAGTTCTCCTTTATAAAGTGCGTTTTCTGTGAGAGGAACACTGCCTTCTCTGGAGAACTGTTAATTCCCGGAGGAGGAGTAAACCATTGAGGCCTGCATGGGAACACCCACTCATTTGCAAATTGGCAAACAGACTCTCCCACAAACTAGAAGAAGGCTTGATTCAGGGCTCAGAGGAAACAATGAAGCCCATTTAACAAAGCCAACATTTAATGAACTCAAAACAATGCACTTCAAAAAATAAGTTAATAGAGGAGCCTTTTAAACTTGAATGCATGTTTATTAGCTTTATTTTAAAGTACCATCTGTTCCCTTAGCAAAACTACTCATTTATCATCATGATTCATCACCTATATGATTTCCCAGTGATAAATGAAAATGTTGATTGAAATTTTGCAAATGATGACCTTTTTGTGTCTGGGCCAGCTTTCACAAACCCTACAAGATTTTCAAATAGAAGAGCTACCTTCTATTGCCTGGCAATTTGCAAAAGAAAGATACGGGATAAACAAGCTCACCTTTCAGGTAGATGAGTCAGCCTTAAAACCCTTTTTATTGGACTCTTTAAAGATCCTGGGATTGTGAAAATCTTTCCATCAGTTTTATGTGTGTGTTTTATCGAGAAATAGCCATGGGTTGCAGAGGGAGATGCTCCTTTTGGATCTCTCCCAGTGGCACCCTCTGCTCCATCTTCATCTCAGGACGGGGGAGGAGTGGTGGAAAGTGGAGAGGGTATGGGGTAAGGCAGTGGAATGGTGAGTAATTACCAGGAAAAAAGAAAATAAGAGCCTCTTACCTTTTATCAGAGCAAGTATCAAATACTTTTTGGCCCAAGTACATTTTGTCCTATTCTGTTTTTTATGCAAATGAAACATCTAGAAACCTGCCTGCCACAAAAGTTGACTCTACTTCCCGACTTCATTCAACTTGCCCACAAAAAGAGTATCATGTACCCGATTGTTAGTTGGGTCTCCCTTCCAAGAAATTGTAGGCGAGATTTTATCGTCATTGGGCTTCTCCAGAAATCAAAAGCACCTGCTCTTTGTTCAGATGAGCTTCTAAAGAAAGAAATATTCCCACTGGAGAACACCCAGAGTTCATACGGGAACATTACCAACATGTCCTTCCAGCCTGAGGATACCAACCTCAGGCAAACTTTACAGCAGCAAACCTGTATTGAGTGTTTACTATGTGCCAAGCACTGGGTTTCATTAAGTCCTGTAATATTTCATTAAGTCCTTGCAACGGCATAGGAGATAGGAAGTCTTTTTAGAGATCTGCAAACTAAAGGTTTAGAAAGGTCAAGTTACTTGCTCAAGATCACACAACAGGAAATGTGACAAAACCAGGGTCTCTTAATTCCAGAACCTATGCTCTGAGTTACGTATGCATAACTAAGCTCTGATGACAATAATGCATGCTGTATAGCAGCGACCTATTCCTAACAGACTCTCCTCTTTGGATTTCCCAAGCAGAATTAAGCATAAAACAGTAGTCTTCCCTGATGCCCTGCCCCTATAGAGGAAAATGAGGCATGCCTATGCAAAGTCATTTATAGTAGCCCCCTTTTATCCGTGGTTGCACTTTTTGTGGTTTGTTACCCACTATCAACCATAGTGCAAAATATTGAATGGAAAATTCCAGAAATAATTCATAAGTTATAAATTTTACACTGTTCTGAGTAGTGTGATGAAATCACATGGCCTCCCACTCAATCCCTGTCTCCATCATATCAATGCCTTATATAATACTTGTCTATTAGTCACTCAGTAGCCATCTAGGTATCAGATTGATTGTCACTGTATCTCAGTGCTTATGTTCAAGTCACCTCTACTTTACTTAATAAAGGCCCCAAATGCGATGCTAGCAATTCAGATATGCTAAAGAGAAGCTGTAAAGTGCTTTATTTAAGTGAAAAAGGTATGAAAGTATAGGAAAAAGCATAATGTATACTAGATGGGGTTTGGAACTATCAATCATTTGGAGCCTCCACTGGGGGTCTAGTCACCTCAGAGATAGGAGGTGACTACTGAATATCTCATTTAATACTCTGAGTAACACTATATCATGGACATAGTCATATGTTTTCAGGAGAGGAAGAAATTGAGGCTCACAGAACTGTGGTGACTTGCCCAAGGACACACCGCTAAGAAATGGTAAAGCTGGGCTTTTGATTTCAGGCCGACTGCAGGGTCCATCTGCTTAGTCTGACCCTAAACTGCTTCACAGCATCTTGCCAGTGCCCATCAGACATTCCTCTGGAAGACGGGAAAGGATCGGAGAGGTCGTTCCTTATGCGGCGTGGCTGTTTTAGGCCTCTGAGATTTGGCTTCCTTGTTCCTTCCTCTGTCAAGCAGATTGACTCTCCCTTTTTCCCTCTTCTCCATCTCAGATTCCCAGTACAGGCTTCCATCGCTCTATGCATCCCCCATCCACCCACCCAGTTCCTAGTTCCATTGACTTGCCCGAGTCTTCCCAGAGCCTAGTCCAGTGCCTGGCATGTGGCTGGGGCTCAATAAATGTTTTTTTAAAAATGAGGGAGAAGAAAAGGCTCAGAGTTAGTGCTAAGTATTAGGAAAGAGAAACTCAGAGAATTCACATACATAACTCGTGAGATTCACGTGCCTTTTTTCTGCTCAGGAAGTAATATCTACGATAAAGTATGGAGATCAGTGTAAATGTGCCGATATTTCCAGGCCACACTGAACTCAATCCTGGTGTAGAAAAACAATCAATAGGTTGCCTTCTCCTCTCTCCTTCAGCCATTTAGTCTTTATCCATAAACTATATTGTATGCATTATACAATACAGTATGTCTCATGTTACATGAATCTACAAAGGACACTTTGTGGTGATTTTGAAGGAAAGAAAAATAACTCGGGGACGAATACATCTTGCCAGAAATGGTTAGTTCTCTGTTCTTGTAATCTATTTATTTATCTAGTACCTTACAGTTTACAAGAGCCTCTCACATCATTGCTCTCTCACCCCGTGAGGTGAGCCTAGGGCTACAGCCTCTGTTCACAGAGAAGGAAACTGAATCACAGAAATTTTCAATGGCTTGTTATATGGCTATTTCCTCAGTCCTCAGACACCATCATGGTAAGACATACTATCAATTTAACCATAGGTTTTGAGGAAATAAGGAAACTCTACATTATTCTGTATGTATATTGTCTATGAGACACCAAATTATGTGGGTTTGGAGGGAGGAACGTGTACTTGTATCTTAATACCAAAGAAATATAATAAGTAGCAAAACAATGACTTAACCCCATAGTCTGAGTCATTGTGTATACATAATGTTGTTTCCCAGCTACATTATAAAGCCCTACAAGATTGTAGAAAAATTGTAAAAAATATCTACAATTTTTACATCTGTCTCTCAAAGGGCTTAATATAGTGGCTTCTATATAATGTACTCAGTTGAGGGATAAAAGGGCCTGCTTCCTCAAAAAAAACAAAAATTAAAACAAGCCCTGATTTCTTATTCTTACACTTCTGAGTGCTAAAAATCCCCAGAAAATATATTTGGAAACTCCCCAGAAGCAGCATTTTATCTTGTTTTTCAGTGGGATCTTGTTTGGTGACTGAGGATTGACTCATAAGTTTGCCTTTCTAAGTTCCTTCTTCCAATGTCTTTGCTCTGAGAGACTACCAAAACTTTAGAAGCCTCGAGATCTACAATCAGAAGTTATCTTTCAGGAGGAGTTCTAGAGAAATTTCGAGATGAGACTCTAGCAATTCAGAGTTTAATTTTAAAATATTTTTAAAAGACGTTAACGTGTTTACATCACATAAACAGCCTACTTTTTGTTTATCGCTGCTGAACTTGATAAGTTCGAAGTTTAGACAGCCTACATATAAAAATAAGAAAGCAGGAAATAAAGCAAAGAAAGCAAGACATAAAGAAAGAAAATCGTCACCTGGAACCATGTGGAAATTAGTTTGCCTCTAATCGAAGTTATTTTTTTGTACGAGGGGAGAAAAAATCAACTTTTATTTCAATCCTGGTAGAAATAGTTAAAAAAAAAAAAAGTTTTTCCAACTCTGTGAAGTAAAAGAAATTAGACTCAAGTGGCCGTAACTGAGCTTCCCATCGGATTATTGTGCGAGGTCTCTTTTATTCCCCCCACAGTGGATAATGCATGTTCATTGTGATTTATCTGGAGCCGGCTTCTTTTACACCCTCGGTCTATATAAAGTCAGGCTGAAACAGGGGCTGGAGATTTGGGCAGTGTCTGGGAGGCAGCATCCACAGTCCAAAGAGAATGAAGCAGTTGGGAACATGAGCAATCGCGTGGGTCACTGACACTCCCAGCAGCGGTATGAGCCCCCACTTTTTGCCTCCCAGCACAGACCAGGAGCCATTAAAAACGGGGACGAATGGCATGATCGATCTACCTTGGAAACTCCCCCCAAGACTGTGTGTGTTGCTTCATTCCTGATTTTAATTTCTCACGTGTGTTTCTTACCTAGAATGATCGAGGCTCGGGCCACGGCAGGACAGTGAACATTTGGCCAGCTCAGTTTGGTCACCTGGCAAAGACCAGATTCGGAGAAGCAATGGTGATGAGGGCCTTTGTCCTGCTGGCCGTCTTTGTGGAAGCCTCTGCGAAATCGTGCACTCCAAACAAAGCAGGTATGCCCCAGTGCTAGTCCCTTTTCCTGGAAAGGAAAGTTTCCTGAAGCTTCCCTTTGCAAAGCTCAGAGCTCTGTGCTGACATTGTTATAAAAATGAATAATGTAGCCAAGTAGAAACATTTAAGCCCCGCCCCCAACACACACACCTCCAGTGCCAACCAGACTTTTCACAAGAAGTAAAAATGTTTTAGATCAATTTAGACATTTTTACAATTAGAGAATGCTACGTAGATGGATAAATAGAAAATCTCCACATATTTTTCTACTCTCTACTTGACTATCGCATTTCTGTCCTGTGCCATGAATTACTATTTCACAGCATTGTGCATGGAATGAAGACACGTCTTATTTTGTTAAATGCTCATTTCATGGGATTTAAAATTTTTATATATGTAATTATATATGAGAGATATATATTCTATATGAGATATAATATAGAATATCATATATATATATATATATAGATAGATAGATAGATAGATAGATATATCTTTAATCTATCCAGTCTTGCTTCACACATCTATTCCTTAAAAGAGATTAAAGTTTAAAAGTAGACTAATTTTTAATACATATTTAGTACAGATATTCCACAGATGTAGCATAAACTATAAAAGTGAAATTTCATTGACAGATTTAGTAAAAACTTTTATCACAGCTCATGAAGAATAGTGGGGAAAGTGTTTTTAACACAATGTTTTGCATGTTCGGGTGTGGCTGGAACCGCTATTGTTTATGTAGATCAGTAAGAAGACCATATCTGATTTGCAACCATGTGTATCGTCTTTCCAGATGTTATTCTTGTGTTTTGTTATCCCAAAACCATCATCACCAAAATCCCTGAGTGTCCCTATGGATGGGAAGTCCATCAGCTGGCACTCGGGGGGCTGTGTTACAACGGGGTCCATGAAGGAGGTTACTACCAATTTGTAATCCCAGATTTGTCACCTAAAAACAAGTCCTACTGTGGAACTCAGTCTGAGGTAAGTTCAGTCCATACAATGAAGGGTCACTAACATGAGACAACTGGGCCCAAGAATAAGACATCTCTTGTTCACCTGTCAAAAGATGCAGAATTCATCAATTTCCTTTTAAGAGTTGATCCTAACTTTTATTTCTGGGTCGGTAGTGTTATTTCAATTCTTTTCTTCTGCCTAGTCTCAGTGACTCTTTGGATTTGAATTTTGTTCTCTTACTCTGTTGCCAGAGGCAGCTAGGTCCCCTTCTGTGAGTAGAACAACATGCATTCCCTACCTCTACCTTGCTTTGAGTTCTGAGCCTGTGCTCGCAGGCTGCCATCCTTCCTGGGCTGGATGGGAGGAACATGCTCTGCCTGAGACTTTACAGTAGTGATACATTGCATTTGGAAGGGCATTTTTAAGTGAGTAACCATAGCATAACACAATTCATAACTGGGTCTTGTGAAATACCCAGGAAAGGCAGTTGGAATTAAAAGGAACCTCAGACAACCTCTTGCCAATATCCTACATGACAGAGGAGAAATCTGAGATCTCCCAACGAAGCCACTAGTTCAGGGGTACAGAACCAGTAGGAATGCAGTCGTGAAGGGAGGCTGCCTTGACTGAAGAAGACTTGACAGCAATTGGGTCTCAGAAAATGGGACCAAAGAGCTCATAAGACCCCACGAGAGTTCAGTGATTAGGTGGAAAGAGCCATGGGCACAATTAATAAAATCGCATGTCCTCAAGTTTCCTGGTAAGGTGAACCAGAAATTATCTGTGTTGTCTCAGGCTTTTCAAGTGGACACTCGAGATTCCTCTTGACTCTAATATCCTGTGATTTCAGCATTCAGCAAGTCAGCGGAAACTTCTCAGGAATCGTGCTCATGACTGGAAGAAGGATAGAGCAAATAATTAGACAATAATGTTCAAGAAATGGGGGAATTCTAGAAATCACTCTAAATGGGTGAAAGTATTCACATAAGATCATGTGGGCAGGTGCAATGGGTAAAAAGTTGATGTTGGGAAAGAAAGACTCCTGAGCTAGTTCTTTTTGGCCAGAAGCCTAGTGGGTAATTTAATTTCTTTTAAGTGTACAACAGTCAACTCAGATTATTTTAAACAATTTTAGGTGAACACACTCAGGAACTCTTGATGAAAATGGTCAGCCCACCAGACAAAAAGCGTGGGCTTTGCTACCCTCAATGGCAGAGATTCATGTCTCCCCACCTGGCTTTTTTCAGAGCCATCTTTAATTGCTCTTCCCAGAATCCTTATGCTCATCGTGGGGGTACAGGGCTACCCTAATGCCTTCTTCCTTTCTTCAGTACAAGCCCCCCATCTACCACTTCTACAGCCACATCGTTTCCAATGACAGCACGGTGATTGTAAAGAACCAGCCCGTGAACTACTCCTTCTCCTGCACCTACCACTCCACGTACTTGGTGAACCAGGCAGCCTTTGACCAGAGGTAAGTTGCTCTGAGAGTGGAGAACGGGATGCACTATGTGTGTTCTGCAGTCCCTGTCAATCAGGCATGTTTCAGTCCTTATGCAAAATTCTCTCCCCTTTTCAGAGTGGCAACTGTCCATGTGAAGAATGGGAGCATGGGCACATTTGAAAGCCAATTGTCTCTCAACTTCTACACTGTAAGTGGTATCTTCCGGTTCCCAACACTGCCCTGTGGCCTTTCCAGGAAATGAATGGGTCGGACACGATAGGTTGCTTCCTTGGGATTTGCTCTTGTATAAGCTCTATGCAGAACCCCACTCTTGAATTCAAGTTGAGACAGAAGCTATGGTCTAGCTCTAAACCTCTTTAAAAGCTAAACGCAGAAAGCTAGATTTATAAATGGGATAGAAGAGCTGAAAGTACCACATACACACACACATACACACACACACACACACACACACACACACACACAAAACAACAACAACAAAAAGATAACCTTCCCATTCTTTAGATGAAAAAAACTGAGGCAAGAGAAATCCTATGAGCTGCCAAAGGTCAATAGACAGTAAGACAGTCAATGTCTCTTTATCAAGATTAGTTTCTACTACAATCTGTTCTAGAGATTTATATTAGGATATAGCTCTTGTTAGAACATTTGCACAGATTAGCAAGCTTCCTAAGACAGGGTCAAGGCGAGAGGTTGGGTTTGACCTCTGCTGCCTAGTTCTCTGGTTGCCAAGCCCATACTGCCAAGCCCAACATAGGCAGTATGCCCAAATTAAACAGGGTGGTGGTGTGGGGGAAGCCTGTGTTGACATTCAGGTTAAAGGCACATTTTGGTTTCTCTCAAAATCAAGTGCTCCAGAAAAATAAAAACTACAATGGCCTTTAGCCCAGCAGCCACCCTGTTTAGAAGGTAGAAGGGGAGCTTTGTTTTTTCAACCTGCAGCTTCCAGGGAGGAGAAATACACGTAGCACACTAGTCCAGCTGGCTGGAGGAAGACGCAAGCAGAAATAGAAATCTTTACATAGAACATTAGAACTAGAATTTATCCTTAGAGGCCATCCTATCCAACCCTTTTATTTCATAAAGAAAACAACTTTATTACCTGGAGCGCCACTAACTTGGTACTCTTTAAACTTGTTTTATTGGGTCCCTGGAAGCTATTAACCCTGCTGGACTCAGAAGGTGAGAGCTAGAAGGGACCTTAGAATTGCCAAGTCCATTTTACAGCCCAGGAGGAGGAAGGGATCAGCCCTCGATCTCACAGGTCGCTCAGAGCAGCTCCCAGTCTGAGACACAGTTCTCCTAACCCTATTCTCTGAGGCAGACTTACTTCAAAGGGAATGAAGCTGAAGTTTCCCGACCCCTCACTTGCATGAACCCCTCTCAAGGCCCAGTGTCTAATTTTGTATTCAAGTTTGATTCTTTTCATTAAAGAGGGCTCCCCAAATTAGATAAGCTTTAAGGTCCCACAAAACCTAGATCTTCAAGATTTTACAAAACCCTGCCATATCCCACTAGAGGTTAAGTCCTGAAAAACAAGGAATCCCATGTGGCCCCTGGGTGTGTAATCAGGAATATTAACACAGGGCGAACTGCCAGGGCGATGAAGGGTGGCAAAACCACTGTAGAAACTGATGAAGCGTGTCCAGAGAGAAAAACAGGCTTCGTGTATTGACAACAGTCTCAGGGGAGATCCTGGTGTCAGGCTGTCTTTACTACTGTGTCCCCATCCAGAAGAACATGACTGTTACTTTAACTAGATAAAATTATAGCTATGAACCTACGAAGATTTTTACGACAGTTGGAATTGGAGAGGCACCAGGATTGTAGAAAATCGTCATTCACCGTCAGCCATGTTGGGCTAAGTTTCAGATATAAATATCAAATTTTAAAACTAGAAAAAGCCTATTCTTTTTTAAGAGAAAAAAAAAATACAAAGTATATCCTCAGCATCACCCAGGCCATCCTCTGGGCTGGAGAGACATACTTAACAGGATGCCCCCTTGAACTGTTCTAGAAATGAGGCTGAGACCTACCTCCCCAGGGGACTGCCAAGACCCTTACAGGACAATAAGACTCAGCAAAGACAGGGCTCTGATGCTGCGACAGAGAATTTATACTGATTAATATTCCCACCATGGGCTTGGTTTCCTAAGCCTGACCCACATGGTTGGTATTTTTCTTCTCTTCCTTCTTCTGCTTTCAGAGCATTCTTGTGTGTTTCTGAAGCAACAGTTGCTCCCTGCATATATTTCCATCAAATTACCAGCAACTGAGCTGTGCCCTAGATTGTACAATGAGATCAACACAGTGCCGATGGCTTAGGATTCCGAGAACTCCCAATGCTGGGATCTAAAGCCACCAGTTCTACTCAGGAAGCTCTCTCTTCTCTCCCCATTCTCTTCCACTCATACAATGGCCCATGGTTGGTATTTGTGTCAAAAGTTATTTTGCCTCCCAGTCCAAAGTAAAGGAAGGTAGTCAGTTTGTAGGAGTAGCCTAGCACTGGGGTAAGAAAACAGGCCTTGACATCAGACAACTGTTTCCACTATTTGCTAATTGTGTGACCTTGAGCAAGTTAGTTAACCTCTCTGGTCCTTCACCTACACATTTGTTAGATGGAGATAATAATAGCACTTGCTCCATGCATTTGCTATGAAAATGAAATGAAATAATCCTTCTGAAGCACTTACCACAGTGCCTGGCACAAGGTAAGGACTGTGAAAGTAGCCATTCTCATTATGTTAGCCTTTGATCCCATTTAAAGTGGAAACTCTGAGAGCTCCTAGTGCTAGCATTGTTGTCTTTATAGAATTGCATGTCAATGTCCATATGGGATTTATACTCAATTAAAATAATACTGACCATTTCTCATAGCTCAAAATAAATGAAAAAGCTTGGGATGAAACAAATGCAAGCAATAGAGGCCAAAATTTAGACTTCCAGAGCCAGGACAAACCTCAGAATCGATCAACCTTGACCTTCCATACAAAATTAAAAACCCTACTACAAGACTGCTGAGGGGTAGGCTCCCCACCTCTTCCAAGGGCAGTGGCAATTTTGGCCTTCCCATTTTAGATCAGTATATGATAGCTGACATCTTGAACTCTGGCCCATTGGTCCTGGTTCTGTTTTCTAAAATAATACTGTGTAATGATGTTGTTGACAGTCCTTCACCTATCTCAAGCTTGTCTTTCCCACGCAAAACATCCTCCAGCTGCCAGTGATTCATTTGTCCTCCCAGTTACTCTGCTCTGAGTATGACCCACTTAGTCCGTGCCCCTACTGAAAAGCAGAGTTCAGCATTGAAATGTTATCTTCTAGACCCTGTCAGACCAATGCAGAGCATAGTGAGTCAGAGGTGACCTTCTAAGTTCTAGAAGATTATAGGGACATGCTCTAGGATAAGATTAGCTTTGGGCAGTTTTCTTTCACCGCTGTCTCACATTGAGTTTGTGAGTAGAAGCAGCTCCCAGATCTTGCCCACATGACCTGCTGTTAATTTAGATGTACCAGTCCTCATGTGTTACTAGCTAGTTGTGACTTCATCTTTTGATCAAGTGAAAGAAGGGTCTGGATGGCATGATTTTTCAAGGTGCTATTCCATCCTGTTCAGTAAATGAGTAGTTTACGTGGGGTTTCTGGGTTTCCAAGAATGCCAAAACAGACTCTACAGGTACTATAGGGTGAAGCTATCTGGAAACAGGTCCCTAATTTTCACGTTATAAAGAAAGTAAGGGGATCTAATGCTGTAGATTGCCTTAGCTGCGGGATGAGAAGTGAAGAAGCTGACCATTAAAAGCGTTTTGCTTCAGAAATTGAATTAACAGTGTAGATTCTGTTCTCCACTTTGGAACAGAATTGGGCAGTTTCCTCTGGGAGTAGAAGCATTATTCCAATATTTCGACATGCTGCTGGCTGTTCCCTGGGAGATGGGGCTGGGAGAAGCACCTCTGGCTAGGTTGGAGACTACATTATGGTCCCCAGGCTAGGTCCCACACTTGGAAACAGTATCCTAAAAGATGACAATCTCAGAAAATAATAAGGAACATTTAAAAACCACTTCAACCTGCTAGTAAATCACTCGGCATTAAGAACATTTTTGTTTCATTGTGGCAACCATTAAAACGGTGCAGGCAGCTGACATACGGGAGGAAAACGTCTGACTTCCAGGTGACTGAATCCAGGAACCCTGGCCAGACTTACCATCAGTAAAATAACATAAGAGGCACTAGAAGATGACTCTGAGGCTTCTCGGCAAATTCCCTGAATTTGACCTTTAGTCTGTTTTAACTAGATATCCTTGCTACAGTATTTACCTATTGCAGTTCTGCAAGTCTCCAAGTCCACGATCCTTAATCTTTTAACTAGTACCCTGGTTTAAGCTTTATGCTTGTATTACATAAAACCAGCATCATAAAAAAAAAAAAAATCTGTGTGAGATAGAAGGCGGCGAAGGTTATTCCCTTTGTGCAAATGGGGAAACTGAGGCCCCAAAGGCTGACTGTGTGTCCCACGTCAGTGGTGGGACCTAGGATTGGCTCAGGGTCCTTGTTCTTCCATCATGATGTGCTTTGGTATCTGGAAGCTAAACTTGGAGAGTAGATAAAGGTCGTTACTAGAGTTGAATGAACCCAAGACACAAAGAATGGAGAAATCAGCCTTCTTTGGGTAAGTCAACTGGAAACACTGCTCTTATTCCTAATAACTCATCCAGAATTGCCTGATGAAAATGACAGCCAAAGACCACACACACCAGGCCAGTGAACAAAGGCACAGCCATGACCTCCTATGGCACTTAGAGTTGAAACCACAGTCTTCTGGATCCACCTCCGTGGCCTCCCTAAGTTCATCTCCTGCCCCTGCTCACTTCCTTCCTCCCCACCACTTTCCCCCTTGACTCAGTCATGCTCCAGCACATTCATCTCCCTACTGTCCTGCCAGCCACTCCCTCACTCCAGGGCCTCCGCCTTGGCTGAAACACTCTCCCTTGGATACCTGCATGCACAATAGAAGGGTTTCTTAGTACCATTACTTAGCCTGGAAGCACAGGCCTCGTCAGCTCCTTCAAGTCTTGCTTCAAATGTCACATCTTCAATGAGTCCTTTCACCTACTCTATTTATAATTGTAGTTTACCCCTCCTTGGACTCCCAATCCACCTTACCTGCTCTAATTTTCCATAGTTTTTCTATATAATGTACTATAGTCTATTCTAACATACTATATAGTTTACTTACTTATTGTCTATCATCTGTCTCCCCTGCTAGAATATTGGGTGGTTAGAGACAGAGATGTTTACTTTGTTCCTCAGTAATCTCAAAAGACAGAACATCCTGACATAGAAATTAGCCCAATAGAGAGAACAGTGCCTGCCGCATAGTAGGTGATCAGTGAGTTGTTGTTTTTGTCATATTTGTTAACTGAGACTCGGATCATAAACTTTCCAACCCAGGCTGGAAACTGTTCATACCACAGTAGAGAAGCAAATAC
This sequence comes from Macroglossus sobrinus, assembly GCA_004027375.1. Taxonomy (NCBI): domain Eukaryota; kingdom Metazoa; phylum Chordata; class Mammalia; order Chiroptera; family Pteropodidae; genus Macroglossus; species Macroglossus sobrinus. The sequence goes on from PVKZ01000771.1 coordinate 117,547, forward strand.
AAAGTGAGGTCAGATGTGTTTGGTCACCCATGCCTTTGGGTAACTCAAGAAAGCACAGTGCCTCAGCATTCCTGGACTCCACTTCTCCCTACCCCCATCAGCCAAGTCTTGTTCCTCTTTGGCATGGATGAGACATATAGTATGTGTCTCCTTGTGACCAGCAAACCCGGACATGTGATGTCCTATCCCTTCTAAGATGGCACTAGCATCCTAAGTGTCAGAGCATCTCTGATCCTGGAGGTTTCTCACTGTGGTCTCGTGTGCCTGTGCCTTTTGCGTTGATTCCCACCCCCACCCCGTCCCAATTCCTCTGCTCCTGTCCATCCCAACTGCTCAGTCTGAGAGGTCATAATGCCTAGTGTCAATTTCCTTCCAAAGAACGCCAAGTTCTCCATTAAGAAAGAAGCTCCTTTTGTTCTGGAGACGTCCGAAATTGGTTCAGACCTGTTTGCAGGAGTAGAAGCCAAAGGGTTAAGCATTAGGTAAGTAGATTTACTTTGTGTTTATATTTTTAAATACAATGCAAGGGGGAAAGATCAGCAAGAGACTTTTTTAATCACCAGATGTTTCTAGGCATGCAACACTCTGTCTCAAAGTGATACCTTTCTCTTTTTTTTAATCCAGGTTTAAAGTGGTTTTGAACAGTTGTTGGGCCACACCTTCAGCTGATTTCATGTATCCCTTGCAGTGGCAGCTGATCAACAAAGGGTAAGTACTACTCTCCAGAGCCCAGGGCTACTCTGGCTTGGAAGAAAGAGGTAGAGACTCTTGAGGTCACATCGGTGACATCCTCAGTGCTTCCAGGCTGAGTACCGACATGGGCAAACATTTACACAGTGCTTTAGGTACCAGGTACTGTTCTGAGACCTTTATTACCTATTAATTCATTTGCCTTACAGGCAAAGGTGGGAAGCAGAAAGAGAGGGGGGCAGCAAATGTGATAATATCTGAACTGAGGCGTAGTCTCATGAATGGATAGCTCATCCAAGGGAGGGAGAAATGATTAAACAACAACAACAAACTTAGCAACCCACTGGATATGAAAGGAGGGAAGGGCAGGGTAAAACGTCTGAGGAATATGTGACAAAGATGGCTTTGCATTGTTGAGTCTGTGGATTGTGAAGTGAGGACTTGTTTGTCATTGGCTGCTTGGGAGGGTGCTTTCTGGACAGGGGACATTGCATTCTTCTAGAGCTCAGACATGCCATGATGAGCTTGAGGTTGTGATTGTCCAGAAGTACTGAGAATTATGACTTTGGAAAACAGAGGAAATTTAGAGCTAGTCTGGGGCTGTGGGCATCATCCACACCATGAACAGCAATCACAGAAGAGGCCATTCCCCAAACCAAAGCAGACCGGTGTGGCCTTGTTATTGCCACAATCCATCAGGGCTTAGATAAACACTGGGGCCAGGGACAAAAATGATTAGATAGCAAAGGTCGAGCCACTTTGGACCTTTAACTATTTATTTTCATTTAACAAACACTTGTAAAGTACTTTCAACATAGCAGACATTGCTCTAGGTAGGTGCTTTACAAACATTAATTTCTTCTCATTCTATTAAACCCCTATCAAGTAGGTAGTATAATAATGTCTATTTTATAGATGAGAAAACTAAGGCACAGACAAGACTGAAACCTGCTCAAAGTCTAGAGCTAGTAAGGGGATGGAATTGATCTGGGGATTCAAACTCAGGTAGCTGATCTCCTGAGTAGCATGGGTAGGACAGGCCTCGAGAGCCACATCTGAGCCCACTCAGCAAAACTTCCTGCAGAGAAGGGAGCTTAGTTTGGGTGTTTATTTCACATCTGTTATTCAGTGAGTCGTTTAGGATGTGTTGATGATGGCCCAATCAAATGACTTCCGGGAGATACTGAAATAAATCATTGACCTACTGGTACCTGAAATTACTATACAGCATTGGTAACCTCTCCCAGAAGGTGGCCACACAGGAGCAAAGTATTTTGCCACATGATGGGATTACCTCCCTCAGATAGTTCTGGTGCTATTGCTTTCATCTGACAGATGTGTACTCTAGCAGAAAAAAGAAAGCTTGTGGCTTTGGGGTAGTTGATACAAGCATCCTTCAAACTCGAGTATGCACAGGCATAACCGAGGGTGTCTGTGATACATGGAGGCACGCTGTAAGCCCAGCACACCAGAAGGTCCCTGAGTGAACCCTGGGAATCTGCATTTAAGGGCAGTCATGTGGAAGAAGTTCTGACCTATTTCCGTATTCTGCTTAGTTGAAATGGCCCCTTGAGGTTGGAGATACACACACAAAGACCAGTGCCGAGCGAGAGGATGAGGAAATCTGCCCCCACAACCTTCCAGATGCTTTTGGTTCACACTAGGCCTTTGTGGAGGAATATCCAGTTTTCAGAGCGCCTGGAGAGATGAGAGTAGCTATAGTATCAGGAAGTTTGATCCTGTGTGGGGAAGGAGTTCCCTGTGGTAACAGCGTGAACGCCTCCCTGTGGGTGTCCTGTCATCCGGGGATTTCTGTCACAGCCGGGCAGGGGCCGCAGCCAGCACCCAGAGGTAGCAGTGCCAAGGCATCTAGTCCTGCCCACGACTTGCCTCCTCCCCTCCCCAGGCAAAGCTCTGCTTACATTGTTTTCCACTGGCTGACACCAGGCCTTGGGCACTCCAGCTGCAAAGAGCTATTTTAAGGGCTCGCATCTAAGTTTGTACAAGGATCTCGGGTGTATTGACCAAACGATCCCCTGAGAGTTTTATTTCACAACTCAGAAAATGCCCCCAGTTCTGTCACTGCTCAAAGGTCACCACGAACAGAGGCCAGCTTCCGACCCCTGGTCCGCATCTAAGGCACAGTGTTCACTGCTGATTTCACTCACTAACTCTGAGAGTTCACATTGCTTCAGTCCTGTCTCTGATTTGGCCCCGAATGTCTGGTTCTGGTGGAATGGGGTTGGGGAGAGAGCATACTGTGAAGGTCCTCGGGGTAACTGGACTGTCCCCTGGCGTGTGTGGAGTCTGACTGACAGTGGAGTCAGAGACACCCTCTGGGTGGGGAAGGGGAGTGGTGATGCATTAAATCGAGGACCCACTGTGGTCCTGTCCACTGGTCTTGAGCTTTCGAACCTATAGGTCTTTTTCTATAGAGGACAGATTCCGATGCTTCTGTCACCTGTAGACAACAGGTCCCCACCCCCCACCCCCCACCCCCGGTGGAGTAGGCCTCGCTGTATGTTCCCAACCCCTGGCTGAATATCTGGCACTTCCATAGGGCATCAGTATGTGTTTGGTAAACGAGGAAGTGTCTTGCTTAAACCGGGGTCTCTCAGCCTCAACAGCATGGACATTTGGGGCTGAACCATTCTTTGTTTGGGAGGATTGGTCGGGTCTGGCCTGTGCATTGTGCAATGTCATGCATCCTTCTCGGCCTCCACTCACGAGACGCCAGTAACACCTTCCCCTCAGTCGTGACTACCACAATGCCAAATGGCTCCCAAATGAGAACAAACGGCTTCAGCTAAGGCCCATTATTGTGTCATTATTTTTTTCTTTTACTGCAACTTTTACATTTGGGACTTTGGAAATTCCCAAAAAGTACATTCTCATTATAGAGAAATTAGGAAATACATAAAAATACAAAGAAGAAAACGAAAACTGTCCATATTCCTACCACACCATAACAGTCAGAGTTAGCACTGAGATGGCACCTTTCCAGTCATTTTTTTTTCTGTGCTTTATTAAAAATGTGACCATATTGCTACAAAGGTAATTATGTAATATAATGTAGAAATTAAGTAGCAAATTCAATTTCCCAGAGGCAAAACCTCATAATACACAAGGGAAAAAAGATGTGTTGGGCATGACCTGGGTTAGGTGGCTGTGCCAGCACTTTGGGAAATGCTGTTCCCAGCACTATCAACTTTACCTTGTACACTTGCTGGGAGTCTGTACAAATCCTAGTGCTTGGGAGGGCTGGGGACGGGGTGGGGGCGGGGGGAAGGGCGCTTTATCTCTGGGATTTCACTTTTTTGGGACAGAGGCCTGGTGACTTACTCAGTGTGTGGCTCTTTCTAAGTCCCCTTCCCACCCTCAGGGGTAGCCTAACTGCAGAATGGGGATGACCACGCCCATCTTGACTCCGCAGTATTAGCAGTCATAGTAGCCGTTAGGACGGGTGAGATGCCGCCAAACTGCCTCCAAAGGATAGCGTGCTGCGTAAAAGCCCAAGGGAGTGGTTGGTTGGTGGTGCTGCGCGGGAACTGCCCCCAGAAGCCCGTGCTGTCATTCATGAGGTGACATTTTTCTCTCCCTGCCCCTACCCCCGTGTGCTTCAGCTGTCCCACGGACGAAACGGTCCTCGTGCACGAGAACGGGAAAGATCACAGGGCGACCTTCCAATTCAATGCTTTCCGATTCCAGAACATCCCCAAACTCTCCAAGGTTTGGTTACACTGCGAGACATTCATCTGTGACAGCGAGAAGCTCTCTTGCCCAGTGGTGAGCCACCAGAACGAGGCTATTACCTCGGGGCCGGTTGGGGCAGGCACTGGTATTTCAGATGCTGTGTTTTTAGCTGGGAAACTGTAGCCAAACCAGGGTAGGTGTGCACTGAGGACATTCTGGAGGAAAGGACATGGAGTGTGGTGCAGACATTCTGAGCCCTGCTCACGCTGCCACCAACAACTACACAGTCTGGCACATGTCAGTTAACCTCTGAAGCCTCGCTTTCTCATCTTTAAAGACAGAGTGGTGAGTATGTAGAATGAAAGCAGTAACAGACATAAAAGTGCTTTTTCAAAGTTTTTAAAAAGCACAAGAGAAAATTTTTTAAAATCTCAGTGGTAGCAACAGGCCTGGACGGAAGTCAAAAGGTGCGTTATTTTCAGCTCTTGCCTGCCAGTCTCCCCTCCGCACCCCCACCAAAAAGTTGCTGCAGCTGCAGTCAACATGCACAGCAAATGCAAGTGGGAGACAGTTTTCGGCTGCATCCTGGTCCTTCAAGCAGCTGGTGCCAAAGGGTGGTCCATGGCAACTTCAGAAACACTTGGGGACTCTGTGTAAATACTCAGCACCCCGCGACCACCTGATTCAGAAACTCCCTGCTTTCAGGAGCCCTTACGGTGATTCTGAGGCGTGCTCGAGTTTGAGAACCTGTGCCTTAGAAGCCTGGAAGTGTTAAATCCCAAATTGTCACCTCCTCCAGTCTATTTGGACTAGAGATCTCGGTGAGGAGGGACATGGTATTTCTTACAAGAGCCCCTGCTCACGTCGCCTATAGTAACCACCAGACACAAGAATATAATCTCTAGTTCTATTGATGCATTTAGTCAGACAGTGGTCATTTATGAGCACAAACAGACAAAGGGAGGGAGCAGAGGGACATTTAACAGCTGATGAAAGCATAATCATTGGCAGGGCATTTTAAAAAGAAAAGAAAATGAACCAGAACACATTGCAAGGGTCCACTTCTCAAATCGCTGTGATGAGTGTGACAAGTAAAAGCCTTACTTCTGACCCAAAGAAATTGTCAGTCCCTCCCACACCCAGGGACCTCATCTAGCATGAGTTCTTCCAGCCTGAAGCATGAACAAAGTTAAAGAAGCAATTAAAAAAAGTTTCTCTGGGTTATTAAAAAATAATAAGGTAATTAATATCTGTTAGCTGGGGAATTTTGACTCTTTCAAGTTGGTGGCTTTGGTTTTTTTTTTAATCTCTTGTCTTTCTCTCTTTTCTCTCCTGTGACATTGCTCATCCTACCTCCCGGCCTCCTCTCTCCTCTGCTTCTCCTGGGTCTTCAGACTTGTGACAAACGGAAGCGCATCCTCCGGGACCAGACAGGGGGCGTCCTGGTGGTGGAGCTCTCTCTCCGTAGTAAGCGACCCTGTGTTCCAAACGGTCGAGTTCTCTCTGGGCTGCATCCACAGGCACAGCCGGTTGGAGCATTTTTGCTGAATTGCCAAACCAGTTGTGCCTGTAGACACAACCTTCACCTGCAACTCTAGTCTTCTTAACTGGGGCCGGGTATAGCTCATGCACAATCAAGGAGTCGAGGTTAGTTAACTACCCTGAGAAGCTCTACCTGTGGCCTAGATTCCAATGCCCCCAAGGAATTAGGACATACTGAGCTTCCAGATAAAGCCTGCCATCAACAGTCATGATAGATAGAGACATGTGCTGGGAATATCCAGTGCAAGTCAACAAACCTTGCACTGGGCTGGGCCCCGGGGTTTCAGAAATAAAGGAGTCCCATGTGGGCTTTTAACATCCAGCAAGGACAGAGGTGTTAAATGCTCAGGGAAAGGAAGATGCTGTCAGTGGTGGGGGTGTGCTCTAGGAGTATGTGACAAGGGGTTCAACCTAGTTCAGGACTGACGGAAGACCTCTGTAGGTCACCAAACTATGGCCAGGGACGGGGTGGCAGTAACCCAGGCTGCCACTGGATTTTTGTATTGCCTTCAAGCTGAGAACAATTTTTACCTTTTTATGCAGTTGAAAAAAGTCAAAAGAATGATATTTCATGATACATAAAATGGTATGAAATTCAAATGTCAGTGTCTATAAAGAAACTTCATTGGAACTCGGCCACACGCGTTCATCTGCGTGTTGCTTCCAGCTGGCAGCACCGAGTCGTTGCAATAGAGACCACATGGCCCACAGAGCTAAAAATATTTACTATCTGGCCCTTGGCAGGAAGTTTACCAACCCCTGCCTTAGAGAGTTGAGAAAATGGTGTGAGCTTAAGCCTTTGTAAACCTTGCTATAAACTTTGTTCCAAAGACAAGGGAGAGCCCGCTGGCTTAGTCAGGGGAGAATACAGTCGGGTTTGCATTTGAGAAACATAGCTATGAGACGTCTCCTTCCATGATCTTTTTGTAAACCTTCAGCATTCTCTCTCTTTACCCACTACAGGCAGGGGATTCTCGAGTCTCTATAGCTTCTCAGGTAAGGGAACAAGGCACCTCTGGGAAGCGTCATGGGATGACACTTTTAATAGGCAGATATGTGTTTTAAAAGCAGCTCGCCTTCGGCCCAAGCAAAGCTGTTAAAAATTGAAAACTATTCTTCAAAGCACACCTGGGTGGGGCACAGGGCAATGGAGGTAGAGAGGTCTCTCTCCAGCCAGCCCCTGGGCTCTGAAGGGAGGGCGTGGGTGGGGGCAAATTGGATGAAGCAGAACTGGATCCCACAGGCTCACAAAAGACAACACCAGGTGGTGTTGCTTTGTTCTGGCGTTTAGAGAATGTGAATTTCAACAAATATTTGAGCCTCCTCTACAACTCTGCCCCCTCCCCCATTAACTGAATGACCTTGGGCAATGACCTTACCCTCCCATTCTCCAACTTCCTCTATGAAATTGGGCTAATAACTGCCCCCCATCACACATGGCTGTTGTTTGAATTAAATATTACAGCTGAGGGTACCAAATAATGCTCAACCATGGCAAATATCCAGTAAGGATCAGCCAGAATTACTATGACTCTGTACCAGGCACTATTCTAGGTGGTATAATTACTGCAGTGAGAGGCAGGCAAAGTTCCTGGCTTTCCTAATACACGTGAAATGTTGGGGTCTGGGAGGGAAGGACACTATGTAGACAGAAGCCAGGAAACTCTGGCAGGAAAAAACATTTCAGCTAAGACCCAGGATGTCACCTGAATGATGAGAGGAGGCAACGAGGCAACTGTACAAGGAGATGGGGTGAGACAGTTCTGTTTGTTAATAAACTCAAAAATGTGGACTTTGCTCACTCAGAGGAAATCATGTAAACCAACTTTTGTTAAGGCTTCTATCCAATCCCAGATTCTAATTTTTTTAAAGGCAGTTCTACAGCTAAAGCCCTACAGTGAGATGTATCGTCACTGCATTATTGAAGTTCAGATTCTCATCCGTCAGAGGTCCATATCTAGGTTTATCTGTTGGGTTTTGATCGAAGTCAGCTACAAAAACCCCAAAAGATGAACAAAACTGACTTCACATAAAATGTAGAATTTATGAAAAGTTGTTGCTTAACACCCCTGGTTTGACTCTTTTGTTGAATTGTCCTTGCTCCTTGTAGAACTGTTTCTGAATGTGCTGTCTCCTTTCCTGTCTGGTTCACAGATGTTCTCAACCACCTCATCGTGATGCTGGGGATTTGTGCTGTGCTATAGGAAGGAGGTAGCCAGGCAGGCAGCTGCAGCTCCTCCATCCAACGTCACCTCTTCTGTCAATGACAAACTCACATTTATTGTGCTGCCAAAAAGAACAAACAGATGACCATGTTGTTGGGGAACAGACAATAGAGCTTTGCCAAATATGTGTTCCAAAGATTTTTGTAAATTTAAGTGATTGTTTTTCTTTGGTGTCCCACTTCCTCTTTTTACTTCCTGAGGATGCTGTAGTCTTTCTCCTGCAGCTGTTGGAGACTTCTTTCCCCAAACTCAAGTCAGGAGAATAACCACAAAGTCAGTGCTAAGAATGCACAGGATAATAGCCGACCATGCCAAAAGGGCCTTTGTCATCAAAGCTGTGCAATTCTAATCCGAGGACTACAGCTCAGCCACCAGGCAGGGGTTCCAATCTTTCACATGATGATGTGGGAATCAGAGAAGAATATAACAGTTTTGCTCAAATCTGAGTAACGTAAAGGAAAACAATTCCTGAGAGCTCAAACTGCTACCACAATTTATTTGATCATAGGGTTTCTTGAATATGTATGAACATTATATAGGTATAAACTCCTTATTTTTATTGCTGATACATAGTTCTAAAATCAAAAGAAAATTACAGATTAAATAGGAATAAAGCTACACAAAGAACGAAACTCACGATGACCTTAATTTAACATCATAAAGTGGCATTGACTAAATGAATCTGCTATGGCAACATGACTGTGGAGTGACTACCATAATAGGTCCCTGGAAGCTTGTCAATCCCATCCTACCATCGGCCTACCCAACTCTCTCACTACTTTTTTCTATTTGGTCTAGGAAATCATCGTTTGTACAGAAGGGTCTGACCTCATTTTGCTTTTACTTCAACATTCAAATTCATATTTGTTATTGTCTCATGAACTTACCGATCATGAAAATGGAACCGACAACAAAAGGGAAACAATTACAAATATGGCAATGTAATCACTTGGTGCCACACCCTGAGAACACTGCCACCCCAGTGACCCAGAATACATTAATATTAGCAATTTATATGGCCAAAAAGCAAATCCTGAATAAACCAATCCTGGCCGAGAACTGGTAGATCCCTGAGAAGTCACCATGGACCCCAGTTTGGGGCTAGAAGCTGGAGGGAGATAGGAAAAACCAGAGGTCTAAGTTCTTTTCTTAGTCTTGTACAGGCTTAAGGAGTGGGCGTATGATTAGACACACCTCAGTTTGTATCTCTGCGTTTTATGTATTTGAGAAGTCTCAAGATTTGTAGTTTGATGGCTCTTTTATACCAGAAATGTTCTCGAATCTCTGGAGACACGAAGTGCGTGTTTGTTTAGCAATAAACTAGATTAAAATGACTCCATGTGGTGTAAACTGGTCTCAAAGCTGGCCTCAAACCAGTTTGGCATCTCTTCTTCCTCTAAATTTAAAATTTGTGTAGTCAGGAAGGACAGAAGACATTTTATTGGTTCTAGTGAAAAACTCTTAAATAGCATACTCATAGCCATAATCAAAATCCTTGGCTGTCAGAATAAAACAGTGTTGTATTAGGTCTGCTCTAGTTTATCGTAACGTTTAATGATCTTGTATCTCTCCCTGGTGCTATGGAATAAATAAAATGCCTTAAAATGAATAACCATGACTATCGCTTCCAGTGGTCATATCTCACGTTTATTCCTCAACCCTCCCAATGCTTTCGACAGCGAGAGCTTCTTGGACTCACGTGTATGCCACACAGACTTTCCACCATCCTATCCTGCATCCACATTTTGAAAATTCCGGCATTGGGTTTCTGATGCAAGAAGATAAAGCCATTTCATATGATTAACATTGCGGGGGAGGGAGTTTCTTTTTGGTCACCTCTGTCTCTAATGCCCTAACGTCTCTCACCAGCAACCAGATGTGTTTTGATTTGAAGTTAACAGCCCCAGGATGTTCGGCTGCTCTCCATGTCTCATGACTTCTGTATTGAGGAGTTAGGAGAAAACACTCTCAAAATAGTCTCTCTCGCAAACTCCCATTAGTGCTAAACAGAACAGAGACATTTAGAGAAAGAGGAAAGAGTACATTCTTCCTCAGGTATCCTTGGTTGGCATAGAAAATAAATACTGGATATAGATTTTAGGAAATTGCTCTTAGCAAAATTCTTGGTTATCATCCCTAAAGACTCTCTCAAACCTTGAGTACTATAAAATATATACATGTTTAGATATGAATATATATTTATACACACATACATACTGAGTACACATACCACAAAAACCTCTATTGATCAATTCAGAGATATATAGACAGATAGATATACGGATATATAAATATAGGTATAAGTAGAGGTAGAGATAGATATAAATTTATGGTTGTATTCAGCACATTCGTATGTGTATCTATGCATATAAATACATATATACATGCATATGTGTGCATGTGATATCTGTGTATGTGTATGCACGTGTATGTATACATGTTGTATATGTATGTATGTGGTTAGATACCAAATATTTATATTAAAATATGCAATAAAAAGGGCAGAAGTATTAAAGTTTTTATTATATGAATATAACTTCTGTAAGCATGTGGGCCAGGACACACACATGCACGCACATACACACACACACACACACACTCCATACAGTTACAAAGATGAGATAATAATAGATAGTTGCCATATCCTACTCCATTCCTATATCTGTGTATCATTTTCTAATGCCCTTTTAATGTAACAATATTTGATTGCTTAGTTACTTCTACACTTTTGGACATATCTCTATTAGTCTTGAATATATTTAATTACTACTATATTACATTACTATATATCTCTATTAGTCTTGAATATATTTCATTACTCCTTGCTCCAACTAAACTGAGAGCTAAAGATCATAGAAAGTTTCATATTCCCTTGTATCCCCCACTGTGGTAACTGGCACAGAGTAAGTGCTCAATAAATATTCCCTGAATTAATGAAATGTGCATGTGAATGGATGGATGGATGGATGGATGGATGGGTGGGTGGGTGGGTGGATGGATGGATGGATGGATGGATGGATGGATGGATGGATGGGGACTGGCCCATTTCTCTAAGAGACCTCATAGCAGAGGTTGCCTTATTCTCTTTCATGGCGAAGAAAAGTATGTGGGACCCAGAAGACTTGGTGCCAAACAAAGGAAGAAGTTATAAAGCACAAGAAGATAAATTTTGTCCCATGCTCTCCATGCTGGGGTAGCAGGGGAATCTCCACCGTCATCTTCATATAAATGCATTCTACCTTCCCTCCTCTGAGCATCAGTCAAAAGCTTTCAACCCTCGCTGCTGAAGGCCTTTGGAAAGGTGCAGAGACTATCACAATTAAAATAAAATTGTGGTACAGAAAATGGAGTCTGTGCAGGGCTTAGATTTCAGCTGCCTACTTCTGGGCAGATGAAAAGTTCTGCCGATAGAAACCCTTGGGGGTTCAGGGGAGACCCTTTGTAAAGTGCTTCCCTGGGCCCCTATTACTATCTTTCTTCCTGAAGAAAGGCAAAAATTCCGCCAAACGTTTTGTAAAATCTGGTATTAAATGCTCTTGACCCACCAAAAGGTCATGTGTTTCCCTGCACAGAGCTCATACATATCTTCACAAAAGCAGCTCAGTGATCAAGCAAAACAGAAAAACGTCCCAAGTCCTGCTAGGTTTCCCTTCAACAGTCATGGGACATTCAACAGGAAAAGGTCTCAAATGTGAGCCATCATTCAGATGGCTCCGCCGTATTCAGGGGCAGCCACACGGAAGAGAATCTGGATGTGAGGACTGGCAAGGGACAAAAAAAGTGCTGTAAATGTATTAGTGGTTCGGTAAATCTATTACAAGAACCACTAACACGGAATCTTATTCTTTGGGTAAAGGGGGAAATACTCATGGCAGAGTGGACGGGCTCATCTTTGTCTGCCGAAAATTACCAAAAAAAAAATATCAAACACGTCATAAATGAACGAAAATTTCTACTCAGAAGTCAAGCCTTGATTACATCCTTTGCTCTGTGGATGATAGAAAAGCAATTAAACCATAAACTGAGAATGGGACATTATCCATTTGGAAGATGCTGTGCTCTCAGAAGCTCTAGAGCCAGGCCTCCCAGCGGCTGTCTGCGGGGGTCCTGTCTGCTCCAAGCAGCCTTGTCCTACTGGATTTCAGTGATCACTCACTCACACCTTAGGTAGAACTTTAAACCCTAAAAACATCCCTGAGATGCCTTCTGATGTGGGCTTCTCTCTCCTTGCAGGCTGAGTGGCCGACAAGGAAAACAAGCACGAAAGGTTAGGGAACGGCCACCTTGCAAAGGAAGGTGGTGGACCTGTGGGTGGCCCCAGACTTCCTTCTCCCGCTTTCCCTTCTCCCACAATGAAATTGGGTTCACTGCCAACTCACAAGCTAATGAGCCAGAAATGTCTGGCAGCTCGGGCAGGCTCATGGCAGGCCTGGGAGCGACAGCCCAACAACCCTTGTCCCTCAGAAAACAAATCTACTTTATACAGCTCATCCAATTCCTTATTTGCTTCAGGCCACAGAACTCTGGACGAGGATGAGGCGGCCAGCTAGATGGCTCCCCCTACTGGGACACTGACTCAGTACCCTGGAATGACCTAGCCAAATGGTACATTTAATGCTCCCCACAGACTTTCATGGGATCCTTCAAACATCTTTAAAGAAAATGCTCACCTCAGAGGCTCTCTGGGACTTGAGCTTCCTCCTCAGTAAATTCAGAGAGCGGAATAGTGAAGTCTTTTTTTTTTTTTGCCTTTCAACCAGAAAGTTGCTTGTTCTCCTTTGCCCTGGGGGAGATGAAGGAGACGGCTTTTGAATCACAGAGGAGGGGCTGCCTGTGACGTTTGGCCTTTGAGCAGGCAACTCGGGTCTCCTTCCTTGCTTACTGAAGTGCTGTTTGTAGCCAGAACTGTTGCTACTGGGCACGAGCTGCTTCAGAGAGGAAAGGCTTTAGTACACATGAAACCTTGATGATTTCTTTGGACTTTGCTGTTAAGCCTAGATGGACAGTAAATAATGACCTAAAGGGTGAGAGCTGATGGAGGTTAAAGTTGGTTGCCAGGAAATCTTTAGAAATAATAATACTTCTGAGCTCTTACTATAAGTAAGGGCCCCAGGTGAAGCAGTATTATCACCATTCCTATTTTATAGATAATAGAACCAAGACACCAGATCAGACAGCTAGTAAGTAGTGGGACAGGGTTCAAAGCTAGATCTACACTGCTGCCTTCTAGAAAAATCTTCCTCTACTTGAAGTCAGTCTGGACCCCCTCCCCCACCCACCAAACACCCAGTGTCACAGCCACCGTCTACTACTCTCGCTGTGACATCTCCAAGATTTTCTTGAGAGTGTCTTAAAAGGAGAAGAACCCTGCCTCCCAGAAGAGATAATGTTTACCAGAAAGATGAAAAGGTATCATGATATGTTTCAGCGACCAACTGAAGGCCAGGGTGGAGGAGAAGGCAGAGAGAAAGGGAAGACATATGTGCATGTATAGAGATGAGGTCCTAGTAGCCCCAAACAGATAGGTTTCTGTCCCCTCTACCTGGGCATTTTAGACTCGGGAGAAGGCACATAGAGGAAAGTGGACATTATGATTCCTGGGCTTGTATTTGCTGTCACCTCATGTGGGAGACTAGATCGGGGTGTTCAAGCAGAAGCCAGGAGACCATGTGGCAGAGAGAAAGGAAGCATCCCGTGGGAGTCAGTCCAGGTGGGAGATAAGCTCTTATCGCAGATTCCACATGTGATCATTTGAGGGACAGTAGTCCTCTCTGAAGGAACAAGACTCGGCGTCATGAGCACCTCCCCGTGGACCTTAGGGGTCCCTGCCCACCACAGCCAGAGGATTCACTCGTCTGTTCAGTTCCTCAGTACCTCCATCAGAGACCCAAATGAGGCAGGTGGGTACAGCTGGCCTGGTCTTACCTTGACTGGAACAGAGCCTCTCTTCTGAAAGGTGTGAATCAGAGAGCTGCCACAAACCAGTTATTTAGCCTTGTTACGCCTTGGTTGTCACTCTGATGCAGACGTCAGCTGGGGAAGGGTTGCTGTGGAGAGGGAAGCTACACTGCTCAAATTCTCAGCTGCCAGCACTTCTCATTAGCAAACCGTAGGCAACTTGCTCGCTTTGAGGCCCCATATTTTAAAGACCCACACTTGAACCGGGACCCTCCCCACAACCATCCATACACTGCTGATACTTGGTAGTTGCTGCTCAGGCGTCAATATGATCAGTTTAGGATCTGAAAACAAAACTGACTCCATGTGCAAGCGGAACTCGCCATGGAGGGAGGGGAGCGGGGCTCCTCAGGCTTCCTGGGGCGGCCCCAAAGCTGGGACATACACGAAAATGCTGTTCATGACTGGAACCGCGACTAGAGTCAGGTTTGGAGCCTCCGTCAGCATTTCCACTTTCAGAATTTATCTTTAAAATCTTTACTTACAAGCTAAAAGAGGGGTCTTACAATGCAGTAAAAAAAATACGATGTCCCCTGGAGTTCCTGCCCATAGATTCACTTCTGCAGCACCAAAACAATATGTCAAAGATGGGTAAATTACCACCCACAGGCCCAATCCAGCCCACCACCAGTGTTTGCAAATAAAGTTTTATTGGAACCTAGCCACACCCATCATTTACATATTATAAAAGGCTGCTTTCACACACAACAGAGGTGAGGCAGTTGCAACCGAAATTATGACCCTTTAAAGCCTAAAATATTTACTGTCTGGCCCCATATAGAAAAAGTTTGCCAACTCCTGCTCTTTGTTTAACTGATCTTATTATACATGTGCCTGACTATCGGGAGTGAATAGTCTTGGAAGGAGGCAGTCATGTGTGTTTACACAGCTCTATCAAGAGGACAGGGCCACACACCCTCTACAAAGCTTGGGATCGGTATTGTCTAAAGTGGATAATGATTTTGTCCTTCAAATGGAAACCAGTGGGCAAAATGCAAATGGGTGTTCTAAAAATACCCTCTGGTTAACGACAGTGGACTAGAGGGACAGCGATATCGTGTTTGCAAACTGCTGTAAGTGATACCCACGCACACTGCCGCTCTCCATGCTGGATGCCATGTTCATGGTGTCTCTACACAGACAGTATCTGGGCACGGTGACTCCCACCACGCCGGCCACCACAGGACCTGAATGGACGAGCAATAACCAGTCTGCATGTCCCAGGGATGGACTCCACGATGCACATCAAGTCAACAAATGCAGTTCAGTAAATATGTGTGAAGTGCTCTCTCAGGGCAAAGCTCGGCAACAGATCTCGAAGTTTACAAAGAGGCAAACTAGAACACACAGACTTCTGCAGGAAAGTGACATCATCGATTATTCTGGACTGACTGTGTGTGTCCCTTCCAAACTCACGTGCTGAAGCCCTAATCCTCACTGTGCTGTTATCAGAAGGTGGAGTTTGGGGGAGATAGTTAGGTTTAGATGAGGTCCTGGGAGTAGGGCCCTTATGCTGGGATTAGTGTCCTGATAAGAAGAGGAAGAGACACCAGAGCTCCCTCTGCTTCTCCCCCATGTGAACACAGCCAGATGGTGGAGGTCTGTAAGCCTGGAAGCGGGCCCACAGGCACACAATTATGCTGGAACCTTGACCTCAGACTTCCCTCTCTCCGGAACTGTGAGAAAATAAATTGTGTTGTTTAAGCCATCCAGTCTATGATATTTTGTTACAACAACAGAGCTGACTAAGAAAGAAATTAATGACAATGTTATTCGTGCATTGAAGATGTAAAAAAACAAACAAACAAAAACAACACAGGAGCAGCATAAACATGAAAGTAACTCATTCTGATTGGAGTCAGATTTTATTTTAATTAAGCCATGGGAGACAGGCAGGAGCAGGTCTGGCTACATAATTTGCGGGGCCCAAGCTAAAATGATAATAAGGGACCCCCCCCCCTTATTTGAAAATTATTAAGAATTTCAAGACCATGACAAAAGAGCATTAAACCAGGTGCAGGTGACTTCTGCACAAGTCACCTGCCCATGAGACTGATAAAATCACAGAACAAATTAAAGAGCATCTGACACAGATGTGCAGAAAAAAAAAGCAGTCCAATAGAAATGTCCTGGTTTGGATCTCTTCCTCGTTTGTGGTCCAACACCTCAGAGTCTTTGTGTGCCCTTGTTGTTACCAAAAAAGCTAGCTAACTAGAAAATGCATGCAGTCTACAGCCACGCCACCCTGAACAACCCCATCCCAGCTGCTCTCGGAAGCTGAGCAGGGTCAGGCCTAGTTAGTACTTGGATGGGAGACCACCTAGGAAGACCAGGTGCTGTAGGCCTAAAAAATAAGGGATTGGAAGCTGACAAGGTCATTGCAATCTGTGAGGTCAACCAAGGGTTGCCTCACCTAAAAAAAGAAAAAAGAAAAGAAAAGAAAAGAAAAGAACAAAGAAATATGCATGCAAAGGTTGTTTGACTTTTTATGTCCTTAAGTTTCAGGGTTCCTAAAAGCCTAGAACCCCGGACTTGAATTTAAAACTACCTGAGCCATACCTGGACCATAAGGCCACTTGCCATCAGTGTTGTCTACCTGTGTGGAGGCCAATCTGAAGCTTGAGCTTCTCCTCAGGCATGTGCCCAATCTGGAAGTGGATGGTGGCACTGAGGAAATGCAAGAACATCGTGGCAGTCTCATCCACATGCTTGGTTCCACTGTGGATGGGAAGTCTGCTGGCCACCATGAATGCATCCCCAGTGGTTTCAACCTAAAAATAAAGTAACAGAGTGGCCTTGTGTCCTCCATGGTGGCCCCTCATTACCGACGCCTGCTTTGGGGCCCCATACTTTGAAGCGTCACATAACCTGACCTCCACTCCAAGTTCTAGCATCCCCTCAAGTTTGCTCTTGTCCTGGTTCTTCCACAAAGCCTTCCTTCTCTGAGCCCTCCTCTCCACAGTCACTGCTTCCTCCTCTGAATTCTGATAGTGGTAGTAACCCTATTTTGACGACCAAAGTTCAAAACCAGTTAGACAGGCAGCAGGGTATTGATGGGGTAAATCCTGAAGGATCAAATGGAGCCATTACTGAAATGTCTTCATTCCACTCAAGG
The DNA here is from genome assembly GCA_004027375.1 of Macroglossus sobrinus. NCBI lineage: Eukaryota > Metazoa > Chordata > Mammalia > Chiroptera > Pteropodidae > Macroglossus > Macroglossus sobrinus. The sequence continues at coordinate 134,770 of PVKZ01000771.1, forward strand.
GCTCTTATATTCATTTATATGTATACATTATACAAAATAAATACATTTATGCACACGTGTAAATGTGTAAATCAGCTCTATCAGCCCTGCTCTCTTCTCTCCTGATCCTCCTAAAAAAAATTAGGTTTCAGATCCCTAGTTCACAACCGAGAATAAATGACAAGCATAAGCTTAAACTTGCAGCCTTTTCCAGATACATTCGTGTTTTAGCAGAATCCAGAGATGCTGTGATAAAGGCAGAATCTCAGGCTTTAGCCAGGCAGTAAGAATATCTTTGTCTCCTGGTGACCCTACCATTACACAGAGTCAACAAGTACACAAGTCTAACCTCCTCTAGCCCACCTTTCCCCATGACCAGCAGATCCTTCAGAAATACAAACTGATTTTTTTTTAATCATTAGCCCATAGCAAACATAACTGAGAAGTTAGCACTCAGAGGAAACCCCACAGAGGTCTTCCTGAGCCAAGCAACTTCCGTTTTTGTTGGGTACATGTGACCTGCTCTCGAGAGTTATCCACACCAATACTTTCTTCACCCTTGAACAGAGGCAACATATTTGGGGAATGTTGGGGGATTACCACTGAGGACATATCACCGAGGGACATGACCACACTGTCTCCCCAAATCTCCCTGGCCCCAGGCTGAGCCCTGGAGAATCATGGTCAGAGCGAGGGCACTATGGTTGCCCACCAGACATGCACGAACATGGACAACCTAAAGCCAGGATCCAGCGCCATCCGACAAGCCAGAAAACACATCAAGTGACGTGGCTGTCATTACCACCACCTGAATGAAGCCACTTTTCAGTGTTTGCTATCCTCATCCCCTCCCCCAACAACCCCAGCCATTTCTACTCCAGGTGACTCTGTTCATACATCCCCAGAGTAACACTGCACAGGTAGAGGTTTCACCTTTAGCCAAGGGTCTGACAGTCTAAACTTGGGTGGCTAGCTTCCTCTGAATTGCTAAAGATCACAGTAACAGAGACTCACACAAAGATCCAAAGAGAAGAGCAAATATGAGACTCTACAATCTGAAGGAAATATTCAGGAGGCAACTAGGGGAATTAGTAAGTAGAAAGTCAATGCATCTTTTAGAAATGCATTTACTGTGAGATAAAATAATGGAAGGAAACAGAGGAAACAACGATATTTCTTGACAAGTACATATCTCTGTGATTAATCAAGACCTTTTCCAAGAAAACAAACAGGAATAAAATATTGAGTTTCTGCCATGAATTGAGATAGACTGCCAGCCTGAAACAGAGCCTTCGTCCTGGCTGATGTCTAGCAGCTAGTTCCTCCTCACTCATGCCCAGGAGACAGACGACAAGGAGCACGTGTTCCCTTACAGCCCAGGAGCCAAGCATCTCACCTCATACACATAGTATGTTTTAATGATGTGATCGAATAAACTGGACAGGTCACTGAGGAGCTGAGAGAATAGAGTTTCGTGACTCCAACAATGTCAGAGAAAAAGATGGTCACAGACTCAAAATATTCTGGTTCCACAGACTTTCCAGCTATGAGCTATTCTCCAGTGAAGCTGAAACCAGGGAAAAGAGTTGTTTTTGAAAAGAATCATATTTATCTTGTCTCCTACAGACTCCTACAAAGTCACCTGGTAAATCCTTTTGCTTTAGTGGGTTAGGTTATTGGTAAACAAAATCCATCCTCTGGAGGGATTTGTTTGACACTTATTCCTCCACCTACATTTTCTCTAAAGAGAGATTTTAACTGGTGGATATAAACTGGGGGTGGGGAAACCACCAGGTCACATAAATGCCTTTACACAAACATCTTTTTTCCTGAGGCTATTTCATTTTCCTCTATTGGTTATAGAGTTTGATTATAAAGACTCAGCCTGCAGGTGTGGAAGCAAATGTAAGCATTCACTGATCCCTAAATCAATACATTAGCTTCAATCAACCAATCTCGCAATAATACATTCAAATCCCCAACCCATGTTTTTTCTCAAGAGAAATAGGATGGGTGAAGAAATTTTAACAACAGATACTTCTGCCAAGTGTTTATAGAGTGAACAGGTGAAAATAGAACCAAAAAAGAAGGAAGTTTTGAATCTAAAGTCATGGGTACATATTTTATAGTGCAAAGGTTTTGGAGTACAATCTGAAAATCCTGGGAAGTTAGCAATGAACCAGACTCATGGGACTAGTGCGCCATCTGGTGTTTAATCTCCTTTGCTGCAGCCACCATCTTTCATGTAAAAGACAATACACCCTAGTTTCCTGAGGACTTAGAGAGCCTTTGCCTCTATCTCCCTTAATAGGGTGTACTAAATTGCATGCAAAATGCTTGATCCACTTTAGAAGAACTTGATGTCCTCTTAAGAAAAGAACAAAGGAAATATTCTTTCCGTTTGGGGATTCTTAGAAGGCAATGCTGTAGCTTCATGGGTAACGCCCCCAGTGCTCTGCAGTACCTGGGAAGTATTGTGGAGAGAAGCTTATCCAGCTTCCTCTTCTCTGCCATCAGCTGTTGGTCCTCTCTTCCACCACCTCCTCCAGGTGATTGGTGTACACCTCCAGCTTGCTCACCATACTATGTAGCATGTTCACGTGGTTTTAAAAGAACACAGATATTAACGTCTTTTTCCAAGAACTTTAAGACCACAATAGAGTACAACTTATAACTATACATTCCTAGAAAACATGTCTCACCCTGAAGGTTTCCTACATAAGGCTTGCCAAAGGACAGCAGTGAAATGACAATGGCAATGACTCCATGTGGCGGGTCAGAGCCTGCTGCCCTTCACCCTTTGTGATCTTGAGCTACACCCTTTATTCCTCTGAATCTCAGTTCCTTTATTTGGAAAATGAAGATACTAACACTTACCTTGCAGGGTTGTTCTAAGGATCCAGGGAGATAATGGGTACAAAGGAACCCAACAGGCACTCAACAAATGGTGGCCTTCACTGGCCCTCCCCAACGTCCCAACATGCTTCATACCATCATCACAGCCAATCAGAACCATAGGTTTTAGGACAGGTCAACCTTTTCTTTTCAAGTGACACCACCATTTCTTTTTAGATAAAAGCTATAAGAGGCCCTTCTAAATCTTCAGAGAAATCATTTAAATTCCCCGCCTTTCAGATGAGGAGACTGAGGCTCGCATGGGAGGTAAACTTGCCTTAAAACTGGGGACCATATTATCTGAGTAAAAGTCATGACATAGCAACTGACCTGAGACATATTATTTAAAACTATTTTGATATGGAAAATGCAGAATACAGGACTGTCATGTTAAGAACGCCTAGCAAAATGGTCAGATTAGGAGTAGACACCTGACTCCCAGCACAGGGCCCGTTCCACCAGCTCAAGCTATTTCTAATGTGGCTGTGCCTTCCTATGTTCAATATGACAAGAGATGATATAATTACCTGATTTGTAGCAAGTTACTACTGGAAAAATTTGAGAGGCATGAATAATTTAAGTGAATAACCTACTTTGAAGTTGGTGAATCATTTGTGATGGCATAGTTCAACCCCAGTTGATTCTGAGGCCATGTCACATCTCCCTGGGAATGAGGACCTTGATTGATTAGTGATGTCTGGACTGGAATAAAAGGGGTAAAGGGCATACAAATGTTCGATCTATTTTTGTAACTTAGATGAAATAAAGGGAGACTTTACCACTCCACTTCTACCAGCATGTAGCACGGTGCTTTGCATGTGGTAAGCATTGAGTGCATAGACGATGAATGAATGAAGAAAGGAAAGCAGGAATGTATGTATGGAGGAAAGAATGAATGGGAAAATGAGTGAATAAAGCAAATAAGCCACACAGAACCAACCCCAGTCATATAGTGGCAAAATTCTAATAGTTAAATGGTTAGGAGAAAATGCCTGTTCCACACCTAACTCACTCTTTGGGACTGGTTTCTTGTAAAATCTTCTTAATAGAAGGGAACATGGGCTTTTTCTCTGGAGATTCATCCCAAAATGCTCTCACCAGAACTGTGATCTTTCCATTGCCCTTCTCCTCTGACATGGAAGGTCAAAGTGGAACAGATGCCAAGGGGGTCTCTGATTCAGTTGATGATTTCTGAAATTCATTTTGGGTTTAGATAGCCAAATGTCTGGACTCCATGCTATTTGGTACTCTTCACTTTAAACACAAGTGCTCTTAAATTTGTAAACTGAATTTCCAAGTAACCTGAACAGATTAGGATTTGAATATTTTACAAGAGAAATTTGAATATTTTATAAGAAATATTCTGAATCATCCTGGAAAAATGAAGAATTTCCACATAAATCATATAAGTACTTCCTGATTAATCTGTTTTTAGATTAAGTTTTTTTCTAATTGAACTTTTCTTAAACTGAAGCATGTCTCCATATGATTTCAATAGCGTATAAGCATTTGTTATTAGAAATTCCCAAAGTGTGCTTTATCCAATTTTGTGTTTCATATAGTATGCTATATAAGAGATATTTTAACAAATAATAAATGTAATCATCATGTTCTGCCTCTGTGTCCACCTTGGTAAACCTACTTTCTTTCATTTCCACATCGGCCCCTACCAAAATTTGTAGAACAGTCTAACGAGGCTTTGGAAAAGAAATAATATTCTGAGAACAATATATGACATGTTCTGGTATAAAATAAATACTGTAGGTGCAACAACATGGATAAATCTTAAAAGTATATTACCAAGTATAAGAAGTTAGTATGAAAAGGCTATATAATGTATGATGCTATCAATATGACATTCCAGAAAAGGCAAAATTATAGAAACAGAACATAGACCAGAGGCTGCCAAGAGTTTGGGGAGGAGAGAGGATTGAATAGGTGAATGACCAAGGTTTTTTTAGGGTGACAAAACTATTCTGTATGATACTGTAATGATGGATACATGATACTGCCTATTTGCCAAAACCCAGAGAACTTTACAGCAAAAAGAGTAAACCTGAAAGAATACTAATGTTTAAAAACATCAATTGGGAGAGTGGATGATCCCAAGATAGAATGCAGACTTGTGACAACAGAATCTAACTGTATTACAAATGTATGACGTAACCTCATCGAAGGGGTGTGGGGAGAGTGCCAAGTTAAGTAACTTCTGAAATGACTAAGATGATAAGACTACATATAAAAGGAACTATCCATAATTACTTATTCCAGTCATTAAGATGGCTTCTCCCAGAGGTACAGATCAGCAAACTCAGAAAGGACTATACACATATATCATATAGCTCTTAAGACAAAAGAAAGACAAATTTGTATGTGAAAATATGAGGTGAAAGAATCCCAGGTGAAGGAAAATACATGTGCAAAGGCTCTGGGGCGGGGATGTGTCTGGCGCATACAGGTGTCCAGTGTGATTGGACAAAGCAAGACACAGGAGATGAAATCAGGAAGGTGTAGTGGCCGTAGCAGAAGTAGGAACAGTGATCCCCAATGATATATGTCCATGTCCTAATTTCCAGAATCTTAGGAATAAAAAAATAATAATAATAAGGTTTTTGCTGCTATAATTAAGTAACTTGGGTCACAGAGATCACCTTGGATTATCCAGGTGAGCCCTAACCCAATGACAAATGTCCTTATGTGAGATGGACAGAAAGAGATACTCAGAGGAGGAGGCAATGTGAAGAGGGAGGCCGAGATTGGGGCGATGCGGCCACAAGCCCACGAAGGCTGGGACAGCCACCAAAAGCTGGAAGGGGCAAAGAACTGATCTATCCTTGAGCTTCTGGAGGGAGCATGGCCCTGCTGAACCTTGATTTTGACTTCTAGCCTCTGGAACTGTGAGAGAATAAATTTCTGTTGTTTCAAGCCATCAGGTTTCTGTCAATTTAATATGGCAGCACCAGGACACGAACACAGAAGGTCGCTGAGGCTAATTTAGAGGCCTTCGGTGATCTTGGGGCCGTTATGAGGACTTAAGTTTTCATCACTCCCAAAATGGCAGGCCAAGGGCGGATGTGATGTAGACAAGCAACACATCCTGACTCATTTTCTAACAGGATCTGGCTGCTGTTATAGGCTAAATGATGTAATTCTGAGTTCTTTTTTTTTTTTTTTTTTTTTTACCACACTGCAACTGTCTTTTTCTTAACACAAATTTTAAAAAGAAAAAAAGAAGAACGAAATAAATTGCAAATGAATAAACATTTAATAAAACAATCGACAGGACAAGCACTTACAAGCTCACCCTGCTGACCGAAGCCCGCCGAGGAGATGGTCCCAGGCTTACCGTCTGGCGTCTCATCTGGCATCTCATCACAGTCGTCAGAGGCCCGCGGTCCTGATGGTGGAGTAGCTCCCCCACCAGAATGGCCAAGCTGTAAACATCTCCCTCTGGGGCACCTGACCAGGGCGACTCTGGGAGCCGCAGCAGCTCGGGGGCCCTGCAGTAGAGCTCCACAAAGCAAAACATGTCACCGGTGTGGAGGGAGAGAGCTGCTGGGCGGAACTGGAAAGCCACATCTCCCATCCCAGGGGAGCTTGGGAGCGATGGAAGCATCGGCCCCTGAGACGTCAGCCCTGACGGGGTCTGACTGAAAGGGCGCACAGGGGTCTGTGTGTGTGAACACGGAGAAAGTAATCAGGAGGGACGAGCAGTGACGTACAAACAGCGGTTAACTCGTGGCTGTGCAATCACAGGTGGTTTTCACTTTCCTTTCCCCTTTCTCTTCTGCCTACCTAACAGAAAAGGAACCATTTCTCACATCAGCAATACAGTGGTAGTTAGTACATGTGCAATGTCATGCAACCCCCACTTCTATCTAGTTCAAAAACATTTCCCATACCCATCCAGCAGTTTATCTCTGTCCTCCTCTACACCCAGCCCCTGAAAACCATCAGTCCCTATGGCCATGCTACCTTGAACAAGCCCGATCCCATCTGATCTTGGAAGCTAAGCAGGGTCAGGCCTGGTTAGTACTTGGATGGGAGACCACCTAGAAGACCAGGTGCTATAGGCATAAAAAATAAAAAATAAGGGATTGTAAACTGACAAGGTCCTTCCAATCTGTGGAATCCAATCCAAGGTCCTTCCAATCACCTAAATAAAGAAACAAAGAAACAAACAAAACCATCAGTCCACATCCTGTCTCTACAGATTTGTCTATTTTGGATATTTCATGTACCTACTTTTTTTTTTTTTTTTTTTTTGCAGTACGGTGTATAATTTTATATTATTATAGTATATAATCATTAAAAAAAATGTTCTGGGGGATAAAGTAGGACACCAACACATATCACGTTGCAGAAACCTCCCCCCACGGCCTTAGCAAAACTGCTGGCCACATGCAATGATGTGGTCTGGGATGAAGGCACTGGGCTCAGCGGGGCCTGGGCATGTGCTAGGTGAGGCTCATTTAGCTTTGGACATGTAGCAAGGCCCTGAGCTTCAATTTGCTCATATAAAAAGGAGGGTCGGACTCTAGCTGGTGGGTCTTGTCTTGAAATGCACACCAGAATCACTTGGGAGCTTTTAAAAACGATACAATGCCCAGATCACACCTTCAGACATTCTGATTTGGTTATATGGGGTGGGGCTCAGCTGCCTACAGATTTTTTAAAGCTTCTCAAGTGATACCGGAACCAGAGATGACAGAGAACTACTGAACTCGTCACCTTTAGAGGGCCTAGCAGATCGTTGTTCTACACTGGGAAGGTAGGAAGATATGATGGTACAGAGGACTAGAGACAAGGACAGAGACTGGCTTCAGGTCACCCAGCTGAGCCAGGATGGGAACCAGTCTCCTAACTCAGACATCACACTATGGACTCACATCACCTGGGGGCGCTATTTTTTCTTGTCTCCTTGGGTGGACAGAGCAGCTACATGCCGCCAGCCCCAGAGAAAGGCCCACCTGCAGGTATCTGTGCACATAGGTATGAGGAAGCAGGGATGGGGAGAGGAAGCCCTTCACTGCTCTACCGAGAGTGAGCAGGTGTAAGAGCTGCCCATGCTTACCTGAGCAGTCCACTGTTTTCTCATTATACGTTCTGTATGTATAATGCAGTCTGCCCTTTGCCCTCTACTTTCATTTCACCACTTCTAGGTCTGTCTTTGGAAAGAGTAAGAAACACAAACATCTGTCTCTCACATCACGTTTCAGATATGACAGTTCTCTTTTTCCAAATGGATTTCTTCTACTACCTGTTCTCCCCAAATAATTTTTTCTCTCCTCAACTCTAGGTCTTTCTTCAAGCCTCTCTGTGCCCGAAGAAAGACCCACTCCTGTGCCCTCATCTCCTTGTTGAGCAGGTGGAAGGCTTTAGGATGCTGTGGGACCCCAGCGGGCTCCTGTGGAGGAACAGCATGCCCTAGGAGAGTGAAATGAGCAAATGAATTAGAGCAGGTGCCAATGGACACCACTGGAAGGAGAGACAGAGAGGCAGACGGACAGAAACACAGGCGCACTGACCCAGTGTGCGGGACGTGCCCATCTGACACGGCCTCTTACCCAAGGGGTCAACCTGGGAACGACACGTGAAAAGGAGAAAACAATTTCTAGCTTCTCAATGTGGATCCATGAAGGCAAGACCAGCTTAAAATAAATACAGCCTAGTGGTCAGATGCTTGAATTCAAATCTCAGCCCTACCACTTGAGGGCAAGTGACCCTACCCCTGTAAGCCTCACTCTTCTCATCCAAGTGCAGATGACAATGATTCCTACCTCACAGGGTGGCTGTGGAAATTAAATGTGATGATGCATGTGAGACACCAGACATGGAGCATGACATAAAGTAAATACCCACTCTAAATTACAAGGGAAAAAATTTTACAAATATGATAAGGAATATATGCGTAATCAACAAAGCCTGCTAAGGGAAGTGAGTCAGAAAGACAGTGACACAATATAGCCAAGACATGGAAACAACCTCAGTGTCCCTGGGTGGATGACTGGATAACAATATGGTACATAAATACAGTAGAACACTACTCAGCCATAAAAAAAATGATGAAATATTGCCATTTGCAGTGACATGGATGGATCTTGAGAGTATTATGATAAGTGAAACAACTCAGCCAGAAAAAGACAAGAACCATATGATTTCACTCATATGTGGGGTACAAAACAGAGCAACCAATGAACAAACACGTAGACACAGGCAACGGTATGGTGGTTACCAGAGGGGAAGGGGCAGGGGGATGACAAAGAGGGTAAAGAGGGCGCAAATGCCTGATGGTCAAGGAGAGGAGACTTTGGGTGGTGAGCACACAAAGCAAGATACAGATGATGTCTCATAAAACTGTACACCTGAAACTTACATAATGTTATTAACCAATGTTAATAAATTTAATTTTTTTTAAGAAAGAAAGGTAGTGATAATTTTTATTCAACAAGGAGATGAGGACACAGGGCGCGGGTCTTTCTTCGGGCACAGAGAGGCTTGAAGAAAGACCTAGAGTTGAGGAGAGAAAAAATTATTTGGGGAGAACAGGTAGTAGAAGAGATCCATTTGGAAAAAGAGAACTGTCATATCTGAAACGTGATGTGAGAGACAGATGTTTGTGTTTCTTACTCTTTCCAAAGACAGACCTAGAAGTGGTGAAATGAAAGTAGAGGGCAAAGGGCAGACTGCATTTCGGAAGCGAACCATAGCAGTCCAGGGGCGGGGGCCATTTTTTGTCGTTTTGGTTTTTTTATTTGCCGACTACCTTCCTCGATGGCTTCAGGAGAAAGCATTTAAATAATAGTTACTCAATATTTCCAGTCTCTCTATGTCTTTAATCTGAATCCCTGAATCATTCATTTTCAGAATACTTTGGAAGCTGGTAGGTAACTGACAGCCTCAGTATGTCCCAGGTTTGGGGTTGTCCTGGAGCCACTTAACCTGCCCCATCTGGGCAGCCAGGGCCTCCTCACGCCTACCTCAGCAAAGCGGTTTCTGGCCAAAAGCAAAAATGACAAAGCCTCCTCTCTCGCAAAGTTGATTCTCTCGAGGACTTTTTCTTTTCTAAGTTTAGAGAACTAGCCTTATGCCAGTTTCGGAGCTAAGTCCCTTTCTTAAACTGGCTCATATAACCCTAATGACCCTGTGGCAGTGGACAGTATTATGTCAACCTCATTTTATGGATGAGAAAAGGAAAAAAAGAAAACAGGGACATAAACCTGGCCCAGGTCACACGGCTGGCCAGCGGTGGAGCTGGGCTGGGAATTCTACAGTGAGATTCCTGAGTCCACCCCCTTGACCGATGACCCAATTGCCCCTTTGCTGATGAAAGAAATCTATGAAGAGCAGAGAGTGAGAAGTGACTGAGTATCTCATTTTAGTCACAAGGTTCTGTGGGCATCCCTACTCTAATATGGATTCGCGATAACAAATAAATAACAAGAAAACTTTGAGACTTACTTTGCACTGCGCACTGAAGTGCTGGGAACAGGGTACCTAAAACATGTTATCACATTTAGCCTTTCCGGATGTAGGTTAATACTCTCATTCTCTGTTTCACAACCAGGAGACTGGGGATTTTAAGCTGCTCCCAAGGAGCGGGGGCAGAGCCGGGACATAAGCCCAGGCTGGGTAGCCTTGGAAGCACAGTCACTTCTAAACCACTAGATTTTACTGCTTCCGGTGTCCTAGGTAATTGCAGAGGAGGAGGAAGAAGGAGTGTCAAAGCACACCTATTCCCCCAACACTTTTATAAAAGAACACCAGTGCAGGGACTCACCTCTTCCTCCAGCAGTGATGACAGGCTGACTCACTGTCCTGTGTTAGCTACAGCCCTGAGCCAATATTGCATTAGAAATATAGGCTACTAAAGGCCAGTAGACACACCATGCTTGCACCCTCCCCACACCCCTCAAAATATCAGGAGGTCATGTTTCTTTATCAATGCGGCTTGTTTGTTTCTTGAGATAAAAAAATTGAATCTCATTTTGGAAATACAACCCACTCAATGGGACGTGGACGGGCCTGGCTGGGGCTGTCTTTAGAATTTCTCCAGGGAAGACCCAACTAGCCAGGTCTGATCTTGAAATCTCAGGAGAACTGTGTCAAATGCAGAGTTCTCCCTGACCTCATGGGGACCTCTCCATGCTGCTGGCATGACCCCGACACATGTGACCATCTCTGTCCTTGCTAGCGCCAGCCCACCCCAAGCCTTGAGACATTTTACATTCTGGATGCCACCAAATACTTCCCACTGCCTGACACCCAGGGATATTAGCAGAGTACATTCTATTAGGGCAAAAGTGACTTGTTTGGGGACACTCGGAAAACCCTATATATGTAGTCCTCTCTAGGAGATAGGACGTATCTCTTTGTTATTGCTTTTCTATCTTGATGGACATGCGTAACTCCATATATATTATCAGAGAACAAATAGAACTCTGAGAGGTAATCCATTTGTGTGCTAGGTTTCCTGCATTTTTGGAATTCTATCACCTAAACTTCTGCTAGTTGCATTTATTTCCCTACTAGAAAGTTGGAGGTGGTCCACAGAGATCTTGTCTCTGTATCCCACATCTGTGTTCCCTCATACTTGGCAAGGAAGAAGCATAGGGTAGAAGAAAGAATCAGCCCATGGAAACATACTGGCAGCAAGCCTCATTCTGCCTCTTATCAGTAGGGCAGGTTACTTTACCTTGCTAAACCTCATTTTTTCCCCTTGAAATGGAGTAAATATTAATGTTAATATTGGAGTTGATGAATCAATAACGAAGTTGATTGCTAATTAGAGCATGGTTCAAGTGAAACATTATACAAGCCACATGGGTAATTTTTAATTTTTTCATTAAACAGGTACAATTAATTTTAATAATATCTTTTATTTAACCCAATATATATTTTTAAATGTTATATCATTTTAACATGTGATCAACATAAAAATATTAGAAAATTTTTTTTTGTTTTTGACACAGCCATTTCAATTTGGACTAGTCGCATTGTCACTGTACAACATTCACATGTGACTGGCAGGGCCTAAATGTACCTTGACCTAGCTATTATATTTGGATAGTGCAGACTTATCCCGTAGGACTGTCGAGGGATGAAATAAGAAAGTATGTGTTTATTAGCATTAGTAATGGAGTTATCTTTGATAGCAGTAATACTGCTATACCTACTAATACTAATGCTTAACATTTATTGGATACCTGTGATGGGGTAGGCACAGTGCTAAGCAAGTTACACACCTATTCCTCATAACAAACCTGTGAGATGGGTGCTGCCATTACCTTTATTTTATTCACGGAGAAACTGAGTTTCAGGGTAGTTAAGGTCACTTGGTCAGTAAGTAGCATAGCCAGGGTTCAAATCCCCAAGACAACTTCTGTGCCTAACTGTCTTTCACCCTCTTAATCCATCGAGAATTCTCTTACTTATAAATAAAGGCTCATCTCTAATTCAAGAAGAGTATTACACTCTCTCCAAAGATGCTTCCAGGCTGGCCCCATTGGGTTGAACTCCTTGGGGACAAGACAATGAGCCTTATTCCTCCTATGTGCCCTCCATGCCCAGAAGCAGGTTTGACCACAATTAGGTGCTCAATCAATACATTTTTGCTATCTTGAAAAGTCTGTGGCATCTCAGAATCTCTCTGCTACCTGGTATAGAGGAAGTTCTGATCACATAGACGTCAGGAGAGGAATCATTTTTATGATTAGTATGTGATGGGCAGAAGGGCAAGCTCACCCACGGAGCTTGGCTCAGTTCCAAGGTTCATTCAAAGTCACCATGACAAAGCTTGAAGAGGCTGCTGTGAAGTTTCTGTTACGCTGAGTTCCTTTCGAGGAATGCTGGCAGGGCCTAAATGTGCCCTGACCTGGAGTACTATGACTTCCTTACCCAGTTTCATAATATGCACAGTCCATTTCAAGAGGCAGCTACCCTCCAAAGCAGGGTGTCAAGCTATCCTTCTGGCATGGAGCAGGGGACACACTCAGTGACCTAGAGTAGCTGATAACCACCAGGGAGATTTTCCCCTTTGTTGTTCTCACCTACCCCAGAATTTCTTTAGAGAATCCTTTGGCTTATATGCAGAGGTCCCCAACCCCCAAGCATAGACTGGTACCAGTCCGTGGCCTGTCAGGAACCAGGCCGCACAGCAGGTGAGTGGCAAGCGAGCAAGCAAAACTTCATCTGTATTTGCAGCCGCTCCCCAGCACTAGCATCGCCACCTCAGCTCCACCTCAGAGCATCAGGCATTAGAGTCTCATAGGAGCATCCAGCGCTTGGGGTCGAAAAGGTTGGGGACCTCTGGCTTAATGCTTCTTGAAAGCCAAATGCCCACACTGAGAAGACTTAATCTATTGGGTGTTCATACCTTTGTGAGAAATTACTAGCTTTCTCTTCACATCCATTATAAATGATGTCAACTGTTTTTGAATGAGGCAGGAGACAGATCCTTGGAAGTCTAGAGTACTTCCCTGGGCTTGCTGGGAAGGGAAGGGGAAAGTGGTTGAAGGGAAGGGGAGAGAAGCCCAGAGTAGGAGAGGAAGCCACCTCAGATTCTCCTACTCTGTAACTGTACCGCTGCCATTTAAATGATTTTATATGTACATTTCCTGCTTTTTAAAATTTTTTCTCTCTAGTTAGATTTTAAGTCATTTAAATTTGGAAACAAGTCCTTGTCTTCCTACAAAAGTGCCCAGAGTAAGACACACCATTAACCGATGCTCAATAAAATTTACTGAAATTCATCTCGGTGGTGGTCCAGGGTTGTACCTGGAGATGCAATCACAAGGTTTCTGTCTGTCTGACTTGCTTGGTTATGACATGCTGGCTTCCCACTAAGACCTAGAAAGTCAGAGTCTCACAAGGCCATCAAGATTCAGCTTCTCAGAAACAAAGAAATGCCAATCAGGCCAACTTTATCTATTAAACCTACATGGAGGCTGAAGTCCAGAGAGGGGATCAAAAATCTAAAGTCACTCAATGAGTCACTGTCCCTATGCTCCAGAATGACAGAGTTTATATTTCACCATTGTGTTCCTCACCACACCCAGGGTGCATCTTGCCCACAGTAGACAGCCTACTGATAGATAGATGATAACCAGCCCTAGCCTATGTGTCAGTCTGCGGGGCTTCCTCACCAGAACCCACTCTCACATCAGTTGCTTGACCCCCTCTTATGGTAAAAACAGATGCAGTGAGTGTGGGAAGAGCAGCTGTATTTTAGTCCGGGTTGAGGAGATCAGCCTCAGGAGATGCTGGTTCATACTGACATGCCCACCTGGCTTATCTCCCATCTGTGAAACAGGGATAATAACAGCTCTACCTTACATTTTGTCATGACCAGTAAGTAAGTTAATATATACAGAGTGCTAGAAAGTTTTGGGGCCAAAGTAAGCACTAAATATATTTGAGTAATTATTATTAATTATTATTGTTGTTATTATTCTCTCCTTTTTTACAGCCACCACAGCCCTCTTTGCCCAAAATAAAGATTATGCCTGCTTATATACCTTCACAGATCTATATCTCTTGTGTAACAGCTTTGTGGTTATTGTGGCACTGATCTAATTTTCTGGGAAAAGGACTCTGGGACTAGGGAAAAGAAAGAGATATTAGGAATTCCTTTCTCCAGGCTGCTTTATGGTCTAGTAATTAGATTTTCTTTGGGCTAAAACGTTCTACCCGAAAATGTAAATACCCTACTCTTTCCTAATTGGGTAAAGGTAGCATTCCTTCCAACTTTAGTGTAAAACTTTACTCTCATATTTACTTGAGATCAGGTTGAGAGAAAAGGATGGACAATCTGAAGTGGTAGATTTTAGAAGTGGGACCCCACTTCATTTGAAGAGAAGGACTGAGGAGAAACAGAATTTTCCAGAAAGATTGCAGTTTGATTTTAATCCAGTATACAGAACAACTCAAAAGTGCTATGGTATTTGTTCTTTAAATAAGTTTGTTATACTAACATTGACTATGTCATACGCCAATGAGAGCTTGAATATCCAATCCATTTCATTACCTGAATTTCTCAAAACATCCTGAAAAACACAGTTATTCACTATATCACCAGTGGTTCAACCTGAAGCACAGTGAGCTTTATATGTGGACTGAATTTGGTTCTAATACACTGAGTAGTTTTGTCCAAAACTAATACAACCTGAGACAGAGCACTCTAAATCTAGTAACTGGGTATTTTCCCTGGGAAAGACCACAAACGTGATTCAATATTGAGAAAGTTACGTAGTCTTGAGTTCTACGAACTTTTCCTTGCTCTTGACATAAAGCTGATGGTCACACGCCGTGGGTAAGATGGGCCCAGGAATGCTATTTGGGAGTAACTATAACAGCTTAAGGGATGAAACCGAGCTCAGGTATGCAGCCAGAAGAAAGGAAACCAGACACTTGGCACCTCCATGGCTGTCCAACGAGATAATTTAGGTCTTGCAATTAACTGCTATTGGACAAAGGGGCAAAAGCATTGATAAGGTTCTTTACCAGCTGCTGCTAATCAAACCTAAGGTAAGATGTGCTGTTTCACTTACCTTAAGACTTCCTTTTTTGCAATACAAGGTGATGATGCAGGTGTTGGGTGGTTTTGTGCAAATACCAAAGAAGGGAACAATGTTTTCATGCCTTAATTCATACACCTGAAAATAATAATGGGAATAATAGCTTATGATTATAATACGTCTTCTGTGCTAGAGACTATGCTGTGTGCTATATAGACTTTCAATTAATTTTCACAAAGACTCTGTGATGCTAGCATTTGACAGATGAGGAAACTGATGCTCAAAAGGTAAAGTAACATGTCGAAGATCATACAATTTATTAGTGGCAGAGTTGGGAGGCAAATCCAGGCAGTCTGCCTCCAACAAATAAATCAGAGGAGTGATCAAAGTCTAACCTTAGCCATGCGGATTAACTAAAGTCATGTCACAGTAAACAGACCAGCCCTGGTGTTTATGGCTGTCAATGCCAGTATGTGGGTCACGACAGATCATAGATTCAGAGCAAGAAGTCAGATCCCATGAACCTGACTCCCTCGGAGGACCAGGTTCAAGGGAAGTGAGCAGCCATCACAAACACAAAGGATGAAGAGGCAGAATGAAGGCCAGGGAGAATTAAGGGACGAAAAGAAAGGATAGGAAGCAGTCCAGGTTTCAGGAGCCTGAGTCAGGCCAAAGGGCCTGAGGTCTAAAGTCAGGGGCTGCCAGGGGACAGAGGTAGGTTCAGTTAAGGGAGGCAGTTTTCTACACTTGTTCCTTTGGACTAGGGCCACTCCCACCCCAGATGAGAATGGGGAACGGGCAACAGAGGGCCAGAGAACAGCACCACATTATCTCCTCCCAGGGGCGGGGGCCTCACCAGCCCGATTTCCTGCAGCACAGATGGCTTCCTGATCCAGGCTTCTGCTTGGTCACCAAAATAGCAGATGGCCACATGGTTTCCCTGGAACCAGAGACAAAGTGGAATGTTCTTAACCCAAGATGATCCAGAAAAGGCTCTACTCAGAAAGAACTAGGAAGGGAAGCAGGAGGACCAGGAAGAAACCAGCCTATGATTACCAAGTTCCTCATGGCCCACATCAGCCCTGTGTCCAAGCACTGAGCCAGCTAGTCAACACGGAATGTCTCGTTTCACAGGTATCACAGTCCTGCAAGGTGGAAATAATTAGCTCCTTTCCAGACGGGCTCCCCAAGGTTAGGTAACTTGTCTAAGGTCATACATTTGCAGGTAGTACAGCCAGAATTTGAACTGATTCCAAGACTACTCTCTTTTTATTACACAATAATGTCCTCTTATCATTCAAAGGAATAGTGAATTGAGGTCACAGTGTAAGTCCGGAGTCAGATACTTAGTTCTGAGCCTATTTCTACCACTTACTACCTGCATAACCTTGAGCAAGGGATTTAACTCCTCCAAGCCTCTATCTCCTCACCTGTACAATGGAGATTAAAAATAATATTTATCTCATAGGGTTGCTTCAAGGATTAAATCAGTTAAAATATTTAGCACTATTAATTCAATGCCTGGCACATATCAAGTTTTTAGTAAGTGGCATATCTTATTGTTAGTTGATATACCTCAATCGGTATATTAAGTCTGCTTTTGGAAAGTCACTGATAATCATCACAAAACTATACAACCATCTGGAAAGATCTGGATAGAAGAGAATGGAACAGAGACACATACCAAGCCCTTCATGAAACCACCTATACTGGCTTCTATGTTAGACTCAGCTTTATCAAACAAAACACTTTAAGAATACAGTGATATTTTAAGTCTGCTCAGTCTAATATGGTAGTGTGACTGAAGAACTGAATTTTAATTTTATATACTTTTAATTAATTTAAATTTAATTGGGGCCAGTGGCTATCTTTTTAGACAGTGTAGTCTTAGAGCACGGATTATTTCATCATTGGCACTTTATTTTTATTATTTATTTATTTATTTATTTACTTATTTTATTTTATGTATTTATTTTTTTTAGGCAAGGCAACGCTTGGTTGACCTCACAGATTGCAAGGACCTTGTCAGCTTAAAATCTCTTATTTTTTTATGCCTACAGCACCTGGTCTTTCTAGGTGGTCTCCCATCCAAGTACTAACCAGGCCTGACCCTGCTCAGCTTCCGTGATCAGATGGGATCAGGCTTGAACAGAGTGGTGTGGAGGTAGACTCATCATTGGCACTTTAGCACTGATTGATCACTCGCGGGTATCGATGCTTCTACAGTATCAACAGTGGCAGCTGCTGAAGCCTGCAGAGTAATCCCTGCCTGCCCTTTCTTACCCTCTAGTCCACACGCTGAACCATTATGGCTACCTGTGCTTCGTACTCCTTTGGAAAGTTAAGTTCCCCAGGGGAAAATTTTGTAAAGAAAAGAAAAATCTATTTTTATTTCCTCAAATGGAAGTCTTAGGGAGTAAGGGTGGAAAGTTCCAAGCTGAATCTAACATAGAAGCCAGTATAGGAATCACCCAGGAGTTTGTTAATAAAATGCAGAGTCTCAGGCCCACCCTAGACCTGCCTAACCAGAATCTGCATTTTAACAAGAGCCCCAGGTGATTTATATGCATATGAAAGCTGAGAGGCACCAGTCTGGAGTCACAGGACTACCTGGCTTTTACTTGGAGAATGTCTCCCTATTCAGAATATCCTGACTGACAGAAAGGACACGCAGAGAATGGAACAGAGACATACCAAACCCTTCATGCAGCCACCTTGCCCTCAGAAGTACCTGGTAAAGCCCTGCCAGGGCATAAAAGAGCTCTTCCCTCTGCTGGCTCTTGACAAAGAAGCTGAAGTCCCCAGAAATCATTACACTAGATGAGCCGCTGCTGCTTCCTCGTGATATCGGTGTGCCTCTCTAGGATGGCTGTAAAACAAGACACAGTTCAGTCACTGTCAGTAGCACAGTCAAGTACTGAACAAACTGTGCATTTTATAGATGAGAAAAATAAATGCCAAGGTCACACAGATAATAAACGGGGCAGTTAGGACTCGAACTCTGATCGCTCTGCCCCGAGGTGATATGAGTGCCTAGCTGATACATGCATCATTCTTGCATCTGCACCAGTGTAGATAGTGTGAGGGCTAAGAGAGCGGGGTCAGACTACCCAAGTTCAAGTTCTGGCTCTGGCCCTTGGCTAGATGTGTGACCTGATACCAGAGTTATTGTCCTAAATGAACATCTAACCATGTTACTTTCTGTGTAATATCCCCAGCCCTACAGAATGTCTTTTCAAGGAGACTTTCTCCTGGAACCTAACATGGAAACCAGGGAGATCAGAGCTGCTATGATCGAAAAGAGAAGGCTTGGAATTCCTCCCCACCACATCTGCATCCTTAATCTATTATTTACCTCAAGATCAGACCACTGAGCCCCAGAATCCCCAGGGACATTTGAAACGACTCATTAATGAAGCCCCATCTCCTGATCTTAGCATGTTGAACCCTCCAGAGTTGATACTTACCAAGTCATCGTTTTATTTTTTTGAAGGTCATAACTAATTTACTAAATAATAGTATATACATAAACCTCAAGGAAAGGAAGCTAATTCTACAAACTACAATTCTGAAAATAAAGCCAATGTAACAGGAACAAGATAGACACATTATGAAAGGAATGTCTGATTTTGACCCACAATGCATTCCTTACCTTTACCATTAATCTAAATGTCTGTTAGAACAAACCTGTATACCCGGGTTTACAGCTTTGTTTTGGGGGCTTGTTTAGCAAGCAACAACATTCTAGAACAAATTCTTTTTGTTTTGCGATATTTAAGATCCACACATTTGTTTCAGTACATTAATTTTGATTCAACAGTAGATCTACATACTCTTAATACTTGAGTAGCATGTACTCCTGAACAAGTATTATCTGAAATTGTAAAATTGCTGATCTTTGAAATAAAATGTATTTTAGTTGTGGGATGTTAATAATTTGAACTGAAAGTAACATTCACCCCCTCCATAGTCCTCCTCCCAAGAACAAAGAGTTCTTACTGAAGTATATAAACTCAACTCTTTTAACTCTAAAGAACATCGATTGCTTAAACATTTCTGATACGACAATAAATGCTCCAGAATAATCAATATATGCTTGCAAAGATTATACTGTTTAATTGCAATAACAAAAACAAAACAAAGAAAAGAAAAAAAGAAAAGACACTTCAAAATTTCAAGCTAAAATATGTGTAAAGACAAGTGGCAGTAATTTTTGAAGTTATATAAATGTCATGTACTTATCAAATAATGCCACACTTATTAAATGTGTGCCAGCCCTCCCAGCCATGAATACTCCACACCTTGGCATACTCTGTGTTATTTCTCTTCTGGTCACAAGTGAACCCACTCTTCGCAAATGTCACCTCCTCTCTGAAGCCTTCACGATGCTGAGACATTTAATTCCTCACCTGCAAAGCTTCTGTCTTACCTTGTAGACACCTCTTGGAGAATCTCATTTGTAGTGTATCCCCATGCCTTGCACTACACTTGGTCTGCAGTAGGTGTGCAACACACATGTGTTGAGCAAAAGAACCTTATTTTAGTCATCAGATTAAAGGAGTTAATGTGGTTTGGAAAATGACTAGATATTTTCCAGAAGACAGCTTTAATATTTCAGCAGGATATAAGAATTTTTACAGCTGAAGGGAACTTGAGAGACTATCTGATCATTTTTAAATATTCAGTAACTGAGGCCCAGAAATGACATTCTCAGAGATATTCAGCAAGAAAATGGCAGGCCCAGAACCAGAACTCAGGGCTTGAGACTTCTCACTTTAAAAACAAGTCAGCCTCTGCTCTCATAAGCTCCTAGATGAGGTCCCCTCCACAAATCACCAGCAGTAAGCAGGAAGATGACTGGGCTAGGTGTGGCCTCACCTTGTTTTGAGGCAGAATAGTGATGTTGTCATAACTGATTTGCCACCAAACGTCCTTATTTTGCCTCAGCAGTTTTCCCCTCTGAATCTTTAAAATCAAACCTATGATGGCAGCTCCCAAGGCAGCAATCAGGAGGGTGGTGGTGCAAATCACAGCAGTCACACTTAGAGGGCAGAGACATGTCATCACTCAGGCCCGCACAAAAGAAGCAAGCTCAACCTGGCACTGCCAAGCAGATGCCACAAAAGCTGCCCAGCTGTGAGTCCGTCCAAGTTAAGACGCACTGAGACCTCTTGGACTTGTCTTTTTCAGAAATACTATCTGACCTCCTCTCTGGTTCCCATGGCAATTGTACTCACCTCCCTGTTTGTACAGAAAGTTCCTTTGTAGAGAAATAACTTCTAATATCACCACCACCTTTTATTGAACATTTACTACGTGCTCTCCTTAAAGGTGTTCTCAGGTAAAATCCATCTCATTCCAGGGCTGGGATGCCAAGCATCAGACTCTTTCTATAGCCTTAGAAATGAAGTTCCTGAGCCTTGAATCTCAGGAGCCAGTTTCCACTAGAGTAGAGGTTCCCAACAGGGGAGTCGAGCACTGTAGCCTCCCTGGGGGATATTTGGTAAAATGCCTGCAGACATTTTAGGTTGTTACAGCTAGAGAGTGCCACTGGCATCCAGCGAGCCGCTGGCATCTAAGCAGCCTACAAGGCATAGGGCAGCCCCTCCCCCCCCCACACACACACACATAGACACACGAAGGCTGTCCCACCCAAAATGTCAGTAGCACGGCTGTAGTGAATCCTGCCCAGTACCTTCCTCAAGCACCCACGCTGACCTATAAATAGGTGTGAGCTTCACAGAGCTCGTTAAAATCCACAGCCAGGTCTGCCTTCAGGGAAGGGAGCTGTGGGGCCAAGTAATAGTAAAGAAATTCCTCACAGGTCTTTAAATAAAGAGAATTAAAGGTCTATGCCCACTTGATGTATTCTACTTGTCTCTGCCTCAGGTATAACCGAGGCAAATAAAACACACATGTCATTTAAAAAAGCAGGCCTTGGTCTCTTAATCCACATGTCTGCGGACCCATCCAATTTTCCCACCTCACCTAGACTCTTCAAATCCAATCTGCAGGTAATCTAATTCATGGAAAAGCAATATCTTCTTGCGGGGTAGAATAATTGACTCAGTCTTTTGATTTAAACCATGTCACTTCTGATTTAAAAGATGATGTGTCAATTCTCCAGCATTGCTGGGAGTTTCTCCCACGTTTGGTGCAGGTAAATCTCGTTATAGAGCACCCTGATATTTCACGGGCCAAAGCATCTCCCGCTACATGGAGAATTCCTGTTTCTACAATCTTGAGGACCTAGTTTGCAAGGGTTATTTTATTTCCTGGGCCAATCCATTTTGATACATTTAAACTCAATAAGAATAGGACAGAAGAAAATGTCATATCAGATCTGGATTGGAGGTGGTGACGGTGGAGGCAAGTAGAAATCGAATTAAGCTTTAGGTTTCCTTTTGGTTTTATCTTTGTTATGGCTGAAAGAACAAAAACAGATTTTTTTTTCCCCAGAGATTCCTGAGTCCTGGCCAGCACCTCCGCCTGAGACCATGGGCCAGTGTGACCTGCCTCAAAGGAGGACCGGGCCCCTGTGAAGGTACAGTTAACTATGCTGTGTTCTACACTGGAATCTGAAGCGACCCAGCCATACCCACAGCCCAGGGCAAGATCACTTTAAAGGTCCAAAGCTGATCTTTTTTGAGTTCAGAGTGTGCTAGACAATGTGGGGTAGATCCCAAACTGGCCTCCCAGCAGGACCCCCAGCCCAGGTCTCTTCCTACAGCATGAGCTAACCTCGAAGAAATGTCCCACCAGTACCTGACCACGTCCTGATAGCTGTGATAGTGGAGAACAGGAAGGAAGAGAGACCCATTTCCAGATTTCTGTAAGGCACAGAGTAATCCATACACCTTTCTCCCTGGGAGTCCACCAACTCGGGGACAGGTGACTTCTGGAAAGAGAGAAGATTGCACACAGTAAGGAAGACAGAGAGGAACTCAGAACTCGAAATCCTATGGACGGAACCCCCTCCGCAGCAGCCCTCAAACGTGGCTGTAAGGCCATATCAGGGACTATGACAGAGGGTTCAGGAGGAGAGCAAAAAAAAAAAAAGCAATGCAGAGCTGGCCCCCTGGTGGTGGTGGCCCACTTTGGGTTTTGCTAGGCCTATGCTGGGGAGGTACACTCAGCATTAAAAAAAAAAAAAAAAATTCCAATTAATTGTACATTAAACTCAAGGTTTATGTTTCCCTAGAACAATCAGATATGACAAAAGGAGGCCAAATGACGTGGAGGCAGTTGGATGAGACTGGGAACAGCTACTTCCTCCAGGCTCCTACCGTCCCCCTCACCACACTCCCTCCATAATGCCAGGCCTGGGACACAAGTTTGCAAGCTGTGTCCTCAGAGCAGCCCCTCCCTCGTGGTTGCGGTTTGCACTGGGGCATCGGCGTGGCGTTCCGTCCGGGCCCTAGTGTGCTGTTTGCTCTCGCTTAGGATGTGCTCAGCCCCACGCACAAAAGGCACATCTGAGATCCCCGAGGAGTAAAGCACAGATCCTCCACACCCCACGCTAGGACCTGTGGTCTGACACAGGACTTATTGCTGATGTATTTCCACTGGGGACAGTACACAAAATTACCATCTATTAAGCACCTACTATGTGCCCAGCACTGTGGGTTGTGATGACTTCAAATATCTAGTTCCCGCTGAACCTGCAGAGGAGGCATCATCATCCACTCCTATCAAGCAGGGCTTGGAGGCAAGACTCCCCATAGCTCCCAGAGACAGGAAACGGCAGGCCTATTGGGCCCCATGCGCCGTGTTCTTCCCAGTGCCATGTTGTGCTCTGCACATGCGCACTGGAGCCCTGAATGCGAGGCTCAAGCACAGCGTCCTCCAAGGTTGGCACAGGGAAGGGGCTGGAGCTCATGAAGAAAACCAGAGTTGCAGATCTCGGTCTACAGTTTGTTCACTGCATGAAGAGGGGATGAGGCCTTGTTTTCTAATTTGGCCTCCTTCCCCGGGGTCCTCTACCCAAATGGCGGAAAGACCTTTGGCACTGACCAGTTCTGTGGCTGGGTCTTGGACACCATGACAGAAATAAGCACAAGAAACAAAAACAAATATTCTGAGTCAGTCCTGCAGCCCATAAGCAAGCAGAAGCCAGTTTGGAAGGAGTGCGGGGGACCAGGCACCAGGACCCCAAAGTGAAAGGTCTTGGGCTCTCTTAAAGGGTCTCACTGCCTTTCACACTTGCCCTTAATTTCATCATTAGGAATTTCTAAAAGGGCGGCAAAGAGGGAATAAATTGGTCTGGCAGAGGGAAAGAAACTGAGAACAGGAAGACAAACTCCCTTTTTGCGGGGGCGGGGGCGGGTGGCAAATGCTTCAGGGTTGAGAAGAAAAGGGAGGAACGTGGGTTAAAATTTCTGTTTAGAAAAGGTATCAATGTGGTATATATGAACTGAGTTTATGAAAAACCCAAAGAGCTGGGCTTGACTGTCCTCTTCAAATTTTACTACAAAGTTTAGGTCATAATTTATTAGTGAATGAGAAGCCAAAGAAAAGATATAACTAACTACCATTTAACGAACACGTACTATATATGCCAAGCCCTTGATGTATTTTAATTACTCTTTACTGTTACACAATAGTGAAAAACTTGAGCCCTGGAGAAAGTCAGGCCCATTCTGAATTCTGGCTCCACCATGTAGCAACTTTGTGACTGGACAAGCACATAAATGTTTCTACTCTCAGTTTACTCAACTGGGTAACATAATACAGATAGAAATAGTGCTATCTCATGAGTCATGTGATAATTAAATGAGGTAACACACAGCAACTCTTGGCACCTCGATTGGTGTAAGCCCTTATCAATGCTGGCTATTATTATTACATGCCGTGGGATGTATTATCTCTGTCTCACAAATGAGAAAACTGGAGAACAGAAAGATGACAGCAGTTGGTCAGCTCTTAGGGTGATTCCAAAACAATTCACATCCAAGCCTATCCTCACCCTGGCAAGGAAAATCAAATAGGAAATAGGCCCCATCTTTATGGGTATCAGCAAGTCCCAAAGTGCCAAGACTAGAAAGCCTTAGCTTATTTGAAAAAACAGAAAGGTGTCAGTTACTAATTCATGCTAGAAAGTAGAGTCTTATAAGCACCACAACAAAAATAATTGCTATCACACAGTGCTATATGGGCATGACTTTATGCAGTCCTCAACATTCTGTGAAGTAGGGAGGATGATTATCATCATTTTGCAGATAAGGTATTTGAGGCACAGAGAGGTTAATGTATTCACCCAGGAGCATACACTTAGAAGGTGTCAGAGGCTGGTTCCACACAGGAGACATGTACAGAACGTATCTAATGCACCATAACACCATAGCATATGAGATTTCACTTTAGCTTTAAATTTTTTTTTTTGTCAGCGGTGTTGATTATGAGCAAAAGAAAATTGCCTTTATGTCTCACTACTTTTGTACCCTGTTTCCATCTGCTTTCTACAGCCATAAAAACAAATAAAGAGTTCCTATCTGCTTTTCCAATTTGTCTCCCCAAACATAAGCAACAGAAGACTCTTTCCTATTTACCTCTGGCAATTGCTGACATGATCCTAAGATCCTCTTGCAGAAAGCTTGTGTCATCATTGGTGTATCTCACCGTGGCAGTGATGGTGAAATGGGATTTGAGTCCATTCTCTACAACTCACCACAATTCATCCACCCTATCCAAGGAAGAAGTCCTGGAGTGACCTCCAAACATCCCGATGTGTTTCCAGCTCAGGTACCAGAGACTTTTCTGAAGCACATCACCAATTACATGCATGAGTGGCATGAACTTCACACAGGTTTCATACAAGAAGTCACTCTCCCATTCTGCTGTTTGTCCAACAAAGTCAAATATGGGGATATTCCACTCAGAGGCCAGAAAACCAATAACCTTAAAAGTAATCAAAAGGATGCATTTTCAGAATTAAGTTTATGCTACACTCAAACCCCATTGTTAGGTTTCTGCATAAACTTTGGATTCGGTGACTCCATGGGTCATACTGGAGCCATCTTTTTGAATATTGATGACAATGTCTTATATCCAACTTCAGGATGCAAGACCTCAGAGGACAAAAATAACAATAGCGAGCATTATTAAGAGTTTACTATGTGCCAAACACTTTAGTAAGAGCTGATATATATCATCTCAGTTCTTATAACATTTTTATAAGGTAGGTATTATCATGACCCCATTTTATAGGTGAAAACATGGGGGCACAGAGATGTAAGTTATAAAATAGCAAATAGTGGAACAGGATTGGAATTCAGGCAACATGGTTCCAGAGCCCACTCCCACAGCTACCACGCACTCTCTTAGTCTTTTTTCTTAATTTATTCCTTATTCATTACTCATCTATTTTTCATTAGGAGCCTACAATTTACAAGGAACTTTGGAGACACTGCTCTTAGAGGAGTTTATGATCTATTATTGGAGCTTAGACATACACAAATAACTTTAGAGTTAAATATACCCTTTATCATTTATAGACAACAGACTTATAGGAGTTTAGAAAAGTAATTACTTCTGATTTGAGAATTAGGAATATGGAGGTAAAGATGGAGTGATGAAGAAAGGCTCTATGGCATTTGAGTAGGGTAGGCTTTGGACAGCAAAAACATGTCAAATGGGGAATTTCAAAAAAGAATAAGATTCAAATTCAAATATATACTCAATTCAACAGCACCCACTAATAGCAGTTCTGCAGTATTTTTAAAAGTGCAAACAGTAATGCTCTTTCATTTTTCAGCCTTTGCATCAGCCCCTCTCAGAGCACAAGACACCCAGACTTCCAGAAAGTTAATTTCATTAACTAAACAAATACAAGTCATTCTCTCATTTTCTTGCCCTAGCTTATAGCAATCTATCATACTCATTCTTTCCCACTTACATTTACTATCACTGAATAATTTATTATACACACCAAAGGGAAGCCTACACAAACAGTATTTTTTCTATTTAAAACCAAGCTTTTATTTCCTTCTGAATGATGAGTCAATATGCAACAGCAGCAAGTCCAAACAATGAACAAGTTTGTTCATGAACATCAACAAGTTAATGAGTGAACTTAACAATTATAGATTTGAAAGTCTTTTCAAAAAGAGAATATTAATGTTTCCAATTACATGGTCCCATTGAATCTCAAAGAAACAATACTCAGGACCACAGTAATTGATAATAATGCCATCCCTATGAAGAAATTATTCAGGTCTGTGCCATCATCTTAAAGACCACTTCTTCCAAGGGACACTCAGCCAGAGTTCCTAGAGAGCTGTATACCTCTGCTGTTTCTGGGCATGCTGGTCCAAACAGGGCAGAAATCCATTCTCTCTGGACCTGGTTAATGAAAATAACAAGAGACTCCTTGGCACTGCAGGCTGAGTTGGTGTAAGTGAAGCCCCAGCTGAAGTTTCCAAGGTCTGCCGGCTCTGAGTTGATCTTGTCCATGGCAATCTGGAGACCTACACCCAGCCTTTGCATGCTGAATGGATGGGAGATGTTCCAGGGAGCCTGGAAACCTACAGTGAGTTTAGCAGCTTCAAGCCACGTCACCAGCACACTTTCAAAGAGTGTCAGAACTAGCCTTGGGTAGGCATCATGGCTTTTAGCCCCCAAACAGAGCCTAGATCTAAGTGGGGGTCTTAGCACCTGTCCTGGGAGCCATGGATGGCATCTGGATCACTCTGAGAGGCTCAGCCTTCTGACCACTCATGCCAGGAGCTTAAATGAGAGTGCAGAGTTCCCTAAGCTTGCTTTCTATTCAGTGCCATTAATTAACCGAAACCTTCTCTTTTCAGAATCTGTTGTGAAGCATCTTAGAAGCAGCAGAAAGGGGCTACGGCAGGGAGTCAGCAAGGCCCTGGTAATTGATCCAGTGACACCACTAACAAACTTTATGGTCCTAGGCAACTTACATAACCCCTACCCACCCCCCTAACCCCAAGATCTCTCTCCACTAGCAAAATGAGAATCATGGGAACTACTTAGGTGTAGGCAGATGGCCTGGGCTGAGATTCTGACTCTACCACATATTAGTCAAGTGACCTAGGACATGTTACTTCCTCTCCCTATGCCTTCATCTTCTGATCCATAAAATGAGGGTAGAACTGTAATGGGATCAGCCCCAGAGACATACATTAAGGATTAAAAGAGATTATATAAATCCAGCGCTTGGCACAATGCCTGGGCAAAGAGAGCCACTTCGTCAATATTAGATGAGGGTGCTGATGACCACGATGATGATGATGATGATAATGACTGATGATGTTGATGTCATAATAATGATACTTATTATCACTTGCTGAATTAATCTTATAATTTTCCTTGAACAAGTGAGCTAATGGCTATGCGAGGTTTCACTCACAACTGACACAGTCTATGTTCCTCCCCCTGGCCTTTGGCACCAGAGAGAGTTTACTGATAAATAAATACTAACTCTCTCTCTACACAGGTCAGGGCAAGGAGTGGGAGACAGCTCTTGGTTGAAGAATTGCATATAAAGTACTACAGATGTAATACTTTATATAAAACACTACTTTATATGAATCCTTCAAGGATTGGCAAGACCCGGAGAAGCCTTTGCTATCCCCAGAGAAGAGCCATGAGTGGCAAATGCATATCAGTATGAAGGGTTCAGTTTCCACCTACCATGGACTTTTCTGAATCACCCTGGCAGAAGAGAGGCTGGCATCTGCCATTCATCTCAGGATTCTATATTTCGGCACAGTAGACTTGCTACGATTCTCAAAGCTTGATCTAAGGACCAGCTACATCAGTCTGCTGGTTAAAAATACAGATTCCATGGTCCCACTCCAGGTGCTCCAAACCAGACCCTCCAAACCTTGGGGTTTACTCTGAGGATCTGCATTTAATAGACCCTCATGTATCTCTAAGTATACCAAAGCTCAAGAAGCTCTGAGACAGTCTGAAGTGAGAGGAGGGAAAGAAGACCCAACACCAATTCTCTACCTGTCTTCCTCAGTAGCCTTAGCACTGGCTTATCTCAGAGGGCTGCTTCTAACCCTGTGGGTTACAGGGATTGCTTTTCTCCAAACGAAATTCACCATAACTGCTTCTTCAATGATCTTCAGATTCTCTCTCTCCTCTGCTAGGACAGCATAGCATCAATTTGCAAAGTCATCTGAGTCTAATCATAGGCAGAATTCCACGGACTTTTTAATTCTTTTGGCTCAGAAGCTTACTGGATGTATGTGGCCTTGGGCAAGACAGTTAAACCTGTGCCTTAGTTTGTTCAACTTCAGAAAAAGTTTAACAATGCCCCTCTCAAGGGATATTGTGAAATTACGTAATTACTTAGCACAGTGCCTCACATGTGGTAGAAATTCAGTAAAAGAGTACTCTTAATGGATCTCAAACCTAGGATTCTGGGAACAGTATTTTATTATATATTCTGTATCCCCTCTCCCCCTTCCATATATAAACTTCTTAAAATCTATACCCCCACTCTGGGTAATTTCAGATTCTTTGTGTTTACAGATTTTTTTTCTCTGAGAATCTTTGAGGCCAGGTGACTGCTGTGTTCCTCTTGGATCTTCAGATCCAGCACAGTTTGGGGTCTTTATATATGCAAATTAATGTTAAATTTTTTTTGCTGTTGTATTTGTGAGTGCTCACAAGTGAGCATGGTCAAAACCAGAAGAAAAATACAGCTGACATTCAGCATTGTTGAGAGTTTAAAAAACAGACATGCCCAGGTACTAGATAGGAGTGTTGCTAGCCATTTTAAAATATATATCCAAATACATACGCATCTTTGACTCATAAACTTTAATTTTGGAAATTTATCCTAAAGAAATAAGATTATACAATAAGATTTTACCACAATTCTTTTTTATAACAGTCTAAAATTAGACACAAACTTTGTGTCCCACAGCGAGGTTCTGAATAAATAGCATATAGTGAATCCATGTCACTGAAGATTAGGCAGTCATTAAAACTGGATGCATTTATTGGCTTATATAGTCAACGTGTGTTAATTGGGAAGGCACACTATAAAACAACATGTATAGTATTCCACTTTTGTTGTTTTTTAAAAAGCACGTAGAGTTGAATGGTAAGATTCCATACACCACCCCACTAAAAGTGACCCTCTCTTGATGATAGGAATTATAAGTGCTTTTTCTTCTCTTTGCTTACCTTAATTTTTATTTTTATTTTTGCCTTAATGTCGGTGATAAGGAATAAAAGTGAAAGTTTTAATTAGAAATAAGCCCTACAGATTTGCATGTGTGGAGTGAAAGCATGGGCGTTAAACTCAACCACGGATTTCTTAGGCAAGGAGCATCTCACGCTGGCCTGGGGCCTCACACGCCTCAGCACTTGGCTGACCTCCGTGGCCTCTAATTATTCTCTGCTGAGTTCAGCCCCTTTCATTTCTCCATTGCCCTCAGAGAAGGAGAGAGATGTTGTGGTCCAGGTAATGGCGATCATCTGGGAACCATTGCCATAGTAACAGGCCCATCCACTTTGCACATAGTGCTTCACTGGCTGGAGCAGAAATGTCTGAGGTTAAAACCGGTTTAGCGGGATTTATAGGGACTGAGGCTGCTAGTCCTCTTCTAGCCCTCTTCTCTTCTAGGAGATTCTCAAGTCTACGAGTTACTGGAACCATGGTGGTTGAAGGAAGAGGCCATGTGCTTTCATCTGACAACGCTTTGGAACAAAGGTAGTCTGTGCTTGGCCAGCGGAAGTACAGAGCTTGGTTCCCTGTCAGTGGGGGTAGTGCTTTCATTCCTAGCTACTTTATCCCATCCCTGTTTCCTGAAGAGACCATTACAAGGGGAGGGTTCTGTCTGCCTGATTTATGGTTTCCTTGGTGCTAACCAGCCTAAACCAGAAACCAGACACATGACAGCTGTTTAGTATCCAAGATCAGAAAAAAAAAAAAAAAAATTAGCTGTATTCAGGGTGGTGGGGTTTTCATAAAACTTCTAGCATTTTCCTAGCTGCCTGTCCTCCCCTCCTGCTTTCCCTTTGTATCCCTTCCATTTGTAAATCAGTGATCTGACAATGTTTAGAGAAAAAGTGAAGGTGAGAGATGGTAAAGATATGTGGCCTACTTGGAATAGTGAGATGAGCCTGTAACATCTTGGAAAGACAAAGGGAGAGCCATCCCCCACATCACACTCTCTCCCAAATCTCGTGGTGTGTTCTGGGAAAAGGCATCAGCCTCAGGCTTCCTCAGGTGAATAAGCCTGTAATTGAGCCTGTTTCCTTTTCTATGAATTGGGGACATGGCAAGGAACAGAGACCTCTGACCCTAAAATCCTAGGACTCTGGTTGCTTTATCACCAACTACCTACTCCACACTCGGCGGTGGCAATAAGTTTCTTTCCAGGTTTCGCTTACAGACTCCTAAAGGGAACACCTGCACTGACCATCCCAGAAGTAAGAGCAAGTAAAACACAGCTACAGTCTGTTGGGGTGCAGACTTCAAACTTCCCTGTTGTGTCCACAGCTCTTGCAATCAGCTGAGACACCTTCCTTGAATATGAAGTTCCTGGTGAGTAAACATTTGAAGAGCCATGGGAAAGTGGAGCAAAGGTTGAACTTGTATAAAGCAGGAGATCACAGTTCTTAGATCTGTAGCAAAGCAGCTTCCTTGGATCCAAAAGCCACTCCTTTAGGTGACCATGCACACACCCTCGTAGAAGGCCCAAGATGGGGCGCTGGCCTTGATTTTCTGAAGAAGACATCCCTCCTATTTCTGAACAGGTTTGTATGAGGGAAGAGGATCCTGCCTCCTCGGGACTCTTAGCACTTCAACCACCTGGTGTTTATCCCATGCTGCTGATAGAGCCCCCGCCCCTCAATAAATCATTAGCATAAGGAGCAAAAACTTCCCAAAGGACTGGGGAGGTGGGGCAGCTGCCTGCTCTAGCTACTCAGTAAGTAAAGATACTGAATGATTAACAGTGATCTAATTACTTCCCAAACCACTTTCCACAAAAATTGGTTTTCCCAGAACACCTTTGTTGTCACAGTCTCTCAAACACTGAGCGAATAAAGAATGTGTTCTTGCCTTAATGCATATTTCTCAGCTGATTACATAGTTTTAACCCATGAGAATAATTTGCTTCTCCATCCCAGCCAGTCGGGAACCTGTGTGGCCCTAGGCTTAGTGTCTGGATGGCTTCTCCAAAGCAAGGGGAGATATTTCTTCTGACTCCTCCACCCTCCTGAGCTTCTTGTCTGGAGAGTCCAGAATCCTTCTCATTTCCTGTCATTTCCGCTCTGCTCTTGTTAAATCCTCCCAAACAGCTCCTTAGCTGGGCACTCAGATCGGCTCTCCACAGTGTGAGGCCAGGATACCGAGGGTGCAACGGAGGGGACAACATCTTTAAAGTCTTGGTGAAAAGGGAGGGATTGGCATGACTTCCAAAGTATTCATGCTCCTGTCGGGAGTTTGTCCTACACCTTCCTATAAGGGAGCAGTGTAATAGAATGGTTAGGAGCACAGCTTTGAAATGAGACTTAGGCTGGTTTGGACATGTTATGTACTATCTGAACCTCAGTTTCCTCATTCACAATTACCCTGATGAGCTCACTCAAGGATTAGATGAAGTAATAGAGGTGGAGCACACAACAGGGGGCCTGATGTTGACTGACAGTCTGTGAGTGGTAAGAGTTTCATAATAAGAAACAATTGCTTCAGTCAACATCATCACTCCATTGGGTGGGTGCTGTGTCAGTCCAAGGTGACACACCACTGCAACTGCAGAAACCAGAGGGACAGGTAAAAGGCATGCTGTCTTCAAGTTCACCTGGAGCAGTTATGATGTGTTCACTGCTGTCGCCAGGAACACACCACCTTTTACTTACTCCTATAGGCATTAAGGCAGAGAATCTTCAGTCCAAATCAGTGTTGTCCAAGAAAAATAGAGTGTGGGCCCCATAAGTAATTCAGAAATTGCCAGCAGACATATTTTAAAAAGTAAAAGGAATGGGTAAGATTACTTACCTAGTATATCTTAAATATTATCATTTTAATATATAATCGATATTTTTAAACTGAGATTGTTACTTTCTTCACACTAAGTCTCTAAAATTCGGTGTGTATTTTGTACGTAGCTATATCTCAATGCAGACTCGCCCCTTCTCAAGTTCTTGTAACGTAGCTACTGGTGGTGATACTGGACTGTGCAGGTTTATATCTTCACTCTGAGTCACCCTCCTCACCTCCACTCAGATAGTGCTGTCTCCTGGGCGATTGTTGAAGGTTCTGAGAATTTAGAGCTGATATCTCTCTCAGGAACCTGTACACTTCCCATCTGATTCTTAAATGCTCTTGGGAAGTTCTTGCTGACAAAGGAGCAGGTTGCCTTTGTCACTGTGTTCTAACCTTGTGGACATCATGACCCTGAGAATAACAGTAGTCAGTTATATGGCACACTGAGACTCTGGCCACAGACGAGGCCGTCCATGAGCATGCCCGGCCACTGTGAGGGCTGAGGAGGTTGGTATCTCTTAGCCCACCAGTGTGCCCTGGTTCACCAGTTGGGAGGCTCAGATCAGATCTAAGTCTACAAAGCCATTTGCTCCCATGTGTGCGTTGGGGCAGGGAGAGTATCTGGAGTTGGAGGAAGTTTTTGTTGCAATCTGTGCAAACACCATTCTTGTCAAGCAAGTGCTCACGCTTGAGCAACACTTCCTTCCCACAAAGAATGAACCTCAAGAGCTCAGGTGCCCAAGCTGTTGCTGTCAGAGACCTGAGTTAAGCAAAACAAGCTGCTGCAGACACCGAGCTAAGGGGCTGGTTTCTCCCCTGTGCACAGTGAAGCCCCATGGTGTGGCGTCGACAGTGGAGCCCAGCATAGAGCTGTGGGAACTCACAGCGCAGTAAAGAGCTGAGCAGAAAGAGCTGGGGGGAAGGGGAGCGCAGTGCAAGGTTGAATATGCAGTGGGGTGTCCCCCTCCAGCTGACTGAAGCGAGTCTCTATGTGGGACACGAGTTCGGTGGTAGGAAGGCCGTCCAGGCAGATGGAACGCCCTTCTGTGGAGGGAAAATGTAGCTGCTGTTTCACCCTTGGCATCAGGTTCATGTGGCTGGAATTGGGTCCTGCTTCTTCTAGGACAATGATTCTTAATTTTCTTTTGAGTTGTGAATGCAAGTTCACAACAAGATTGCAAAGGGTTTATAGAATGAATCGTATTCAATCATAGATACATGCTTGGACTCTGGACTCAACTAGTTGGACTCAGACTCGGACTCAGACTATGCCAGCTGGGCCTTTCTTAGCTTTCCCGCTTCTGCAAAATGATAAGCATTATTTCTTTATGGGGTTCAATGAGATATTGCGGACAAAGCTCTTCACACAAAGCTGCCTCACGGAAAGTGCTTAATGATTCTCCATAGTTGTCTTTGTCTTGAAAGCCTTCAGGAAGAAGCTGGTATGAGAACCTAAGGTTTCTACCCTGTAAGATGTACTCCGAGTGCCATTAGCCTTTTGAAACATCAGATAACAAAGGCAAGAGTGGGCACGGAGCTCTGATTATTGGAATGGCCAGTTGTGACACCCCTGTTCACAGTGTAAGGGACTTTGCCCCTTCCTTTCACATCTCTGTTGAAGAGTCAGCTTCAGCGTCAGCTCTGCCACGTGGGAAGCTAAAGGTCAGTCCATCACAGCTTTATCTTTGCTCCCCTTTTTTTACCATCACCACCTCTGCCCTGCCGTACAGCTAACTATAGGTAGGGACATCTCGCCTCCTTTCTTTCCAACTCATCATTATGAAGTTAATGTGAATCGATTCAACCTGTATCCCTAGGATGCCATTTCTCTTTCTTCTTGGGTCATGTTGCCTGACTTCCAAAGACTTGGATCAGCTGTCAAAGCAGCCTAAGAGTCTTCCTAAATTAGTTTTCCCTGTGCCCCACATATACAAGCTACTGCAGACACCTCATGCTTTCCCTTTATATTCACATGTCCATGCTTTTTCTTCGCTCTCACCAGGGATGCTTACGAGCATTGTTGAGGAGCTCTTCCGTAATCTAAGAAAATATTCTAAAGCAAAGGAGCCAAAGGTATGGGATGAGTCTTCTGCCTTCTGAGGGCAAAGGTTTTATTAAAAGGAGAAACTCCACTTTTTTTTTGTCTTTGCTTTCTTTTCTTGAAAGCCTTCTTTCAGTTCAGTGCTGTCTGGAATCTAGAAACACCCCACTAAGACCTCTGGTAGCCTAACTGATTCATCCCCCAAAACTCTGCTCTAAAATCTGCTGTGCGACCAGTCATACTCTTGAAAGAAGGGCTCTTTATCATAGACTGGCTACAAGTCACCTGGCTTTACAAGATAGCCTGAAATGATTAAAAAATAGTGCCTTCTCCGCCCCTCACCATCCCCACCATCATCACTCCATGACCAAGCTATAGGATCTCTACAGGAAAGTGATGAACCTTCTTCAACTGACATGTGTACAAATCAACTACCTGACAGGTAGGGCCTGTGAGGGCCAAATGAAGTCCTCATGACAAGGCCTTGCTTCTAGCGGCCACTGAAAGTTTGTATACTATACTGAAGGTACTGTTCCCACGCACACCTCCCGGTTTCATTCAGAGAGAGTTTGGAAGCGGTTTATAAACTGGGAGGAGCTATGTAAACACGCAGTGGTGCTATTTGCAGTTGGCCCACTTACAAGGTCTGTCTTTCCCTAGTTTTAAAAGTGGGGAAAACCTGATTTCTGCTTCTGAAAACCTGTCAGCTCCTATCATAAGAAGTATCTTGACCGTTTCTAGCTCTGTTACAAAACTCTGGAATGTTGGCCTCTGGTCTTCTAGAACTGTCATATATGAAACGTGTGGTTCCTTTGTCCCTAGCAAAGGGAAGAGAATGTATTCAAACCAACCAGAGCAGCATGTGTAAGTGTGTCGGAACCATGGGACAGACTCCCCTACACCTCAAGAACTTCACCTACGAATGACTTCACAAAATGAAGGTTTGCATTTTTTAGGGGCTACAGGATACTTGATTTCAAAAGAATTTTCTTCCTTATTGAATTCTAAATGCATTTGGCTATAGGAAGGCAGGGAGACTAAAGGGTGTCACAAAGAAGCCTTTATCTAATACTTTTTTTGAAGAGAGATGCTGAAGGAAACGATGATTAGTCAAGAGATAGAGTAGAGCTGGAGACTTGGGTTTTGGACTTCCCTCTTCTACTGAATGGGCAGTAATTTCAGGCTACATTTTCCTACTTCACCTTTTGTGGCCTCAAGGTACTCTCAAGAATAAAGTGAATGCTGTTGGATCAGGTGATGTCTCCTACCACACACACGCCCACACTCATCTCCACACGGGTTGTCTAACTGTGATGCACTGAGACTCTGATTTATGTTTACATAAGGGAGAAGTGGGAAAATGAATGGCAACAGCTCCTGCTGTTGCCAAAGCACTATCGTGGGACTTGGCCTGCCTGCCGACCTTGCGTAACACTTCTTTGCCAGACAACATAGTGAGTTCCACTCTGTGTCAAGTCGTCCTCCCAACTGTAGTGTCCAGACTGCCCCCAATACAGTCTCTTTTAACATTTCAGTAGCTGAACCCACTGCAGATAGGGAGGCTGCTTGGAGCAGTGATGCTCCTGGTGTGGTCTTCAGACCAGAGGTATCCACATCACCTGGAATTGTTAGAAATGCAGGTTCTCAGGCTCTAGCCCAGGCCTACTGAACCAGAAACTCTGGTACCTGCCCAGTAGCATGTGTTGTAACAAGCTCTCTAGGGGATCGTGATGCTTGCTGAACTCTGGGAACCACTGACGTGGAGCATCAGGGCATCAGAAGGTATCCAGTGGGATGTGACTCAATATAACTTGGCATTAGAGCAGTCAAGTAGGACTCATGCTCCCAGTTGCCATGGAACTGTATCTTCCTTAGCCACTTTTTAGAGGGCTTTTTCTTTTAAGCTCTAAGGCAGATCTAAGGCTCTGTGACAAAAAAAAAAAAAAAAAAAAAAAAAATGACCTTAACGGGTTAATGCACCTAAGACCTGGTGGAAGATCTGGCCTCACAAGCCCTCCGTGTTGATGAGTGGTGGCCACTCATCCACAGCAGAGTCAATAGGAAGTGGTGTTGGCTTCTGATTTTGATACTGGCCAACTGACCAAATGCAGTTAGAAGGAACCTATTGCAGCATTTCCATAATGTCTGCAGGCCAGGTACAGAGAAGACATTTAAGAAGTGGTTCGATGATACTTAGCGATGATGCAGCACTGTGCAGAGGCAGAGGCACTCTGCTGGGTGCCTGAAGCTCTGGGTCAGGTCTTGGCTTGAATTCTAACTGGTTGTGTAATTCTGAGCAATTTTTCTCACCTGAAGAAATCTTTCATTTCCACCCATCATTTTTGTTTAATAGTGATATCTTGTCATCTTCAAGATTTTGGAATCAAGAAGGGCGACTAGTGATCTCAAAATGGCAAGAGAGTAGGATCAACTGACCAGTGATGCAACAGCAACTCCTTCTCCAAGACCTTGCCAAGGCTGGGTCTAGAATTTTGCATTTGAAATGCGACCGAGCTAGGCTTGTCCCACGGTCTAGGCTCTAGAGTGATTTGCCTTATTTGGTTGTTCTGAGACATACTACTTCTGGAGGGGTAACTGGTCCCTTCTAGAAGAAGGCTGATCTCTAAATGGTGACCTTTGCTTATTTGAATCTTAAAGTTACAGCTTTGAGTAACAATTAGAGCGGCTTCTCATTTTTCTCTCTAAATACAGGGAGCACTCTTTCCCTCTTGTTATCTAGATTTTCCTTTTCCTACCGCAATCTCAAGGATTCTGCCCCAAAAGCAGGTGCAAAGCCCTATCTCCCTGCTTTTCTTCTCCTGATGTATGAGGTCTAGAAAAAGTTATGCTTGTTAAATGTAAGCTTTCTTAGCTGAGGGCTGTTTTTTTTTTTTCTTCCTCTTAAGCCCATTGCATAACAATCTCCTGTTTTAACCTTTTGCCAAATTGTACACTTCTCATTGTTGGAGGTTACTACGAGTGTTTGAACAGGTAACTTCTACCTTTGAACCTCCATTCCAACAGGTTCAAAGGTTCCAGGGGGAGCTCGTTGGCCACGCTTGGGACAGTACACATTGGCTTCAGGTGTGGCCCCACCCCAGGAGCTGTGGAAGAGGCAGAGGTGCCTGACGGTGGTGCTGAGGCAGTGCAGCCAGCTGTGAGGGGTGCCCTTCCAGTGCCCAGGAAGTGAGAGCATTCTTACAAGGTAAGCTGAAGTAAGGCTGCCTGCTCTAGAGTTTACGTGTGTATGGGAGAGCTGAGGTGGCAGTGGTTGCGGGGAGGAAGGTGGGACATGTGTATATTCTTAGCCTGAGTCTCTTTCACAACATGAAATTACATTTGGTCAAGTTGTAATCTCAGCTGACATACATGGGAGCCAAAAGGAAAAAAAAAAATCAATTGGAAACCGTTGGAGACAGCCAAACACTCTGAATGCTGACAGGGGATAGATTGGGAAGAGAAAGTTGTTAATTTTACTAAATGTGACCAAAACACACTTATAGACAAAGCCAGGATATGGGCCTCCTTCACCTTCCATTCAGAGATTTCTGTATCAGTACGGTTAGAAAGGATGTTCTTCAGCTGTCAGTGGTAGCTATTCCCATGTGGAAAGATGAGGGGGAGGAAGAGCTTAGCAGACACTCTCCTAGGAGCTGGGTGTCTACTAGGTGTGTGGCATGAGTTATTTTAGGGGTTTGCCACCTCCTATAAGGTAGCTGGTGTCTCTCCATAAATAAATAATGTACCTTGGGGCTTCAGCAGAATGGTCTTGGCTCCATAACTATGAGATAGCATGGCAAGGGTCCGATTCCTAATCTATCTGTTACAACAGGCTGTCGCAAGATGCAGAATTCTTGTGTGTTGCCAAACCTTCCATTATTCTCTCAAATAGCGGGTCTGTCATTCATGTACACATAGGATTGGATAGGAATACAAGTCTGCTAGAACTTTAGAACGTCCCAGAATCTTATAAATTTGAGCATTTAGTCCTGGAGGAAATCAGTGAAAAAAAGAAAGAAAGAAAGAAAGGAAGGAAGGAAGGAAGGAAGGAAGGAAGGAAGGAAGGAAGGAAGGAAGGAAGGAAGGAAGAAAGAAAGAAAGAAAGAAAGAAAGAAAGAAAGAAAGAAAGAAAGAAAGAAAGAAAGAAAGAAAGAAAGAAAGAAAGAAAGAAAGAAAAGGCTTGTCTTCTCCTGCTCCTAAGCTTTCAATGCAGTTGGTAAAAGAAGACAGCACCCCAGGGAAGAGCCTGGTGGCACTAGAGTGACTGAGACTTGTCACTCATTCTGGCATCCTCTGTTGTCTGCTGGAGGAAGCTTCCTTTTGGGGAGATGAGCTGCTGAAACTAAGCAAAGCCAAGTGTGCCTCCAACCATGAGATGCCCCAGAAGATGGAAAGGCAGGGGCACTACCCTCACCTGTCTGTGTTTCCTCTTTCTCCCATGTCTGTAGTAGGCTCCCATGAGGCCAAGGGACCAGCCCATTTTCTCTGAGTTTGTGGTACAGCTCACCCTGGCCTTTTTAGTTGGACTCTTTTAAGCCCTCCTCTCTGTAGAGAGAAGGAATTCTGATCTAGCTCTAGTAAAGAGCTGGCTGGGGAAAGTGCTGCTTAAGTCTGGGGTGTCAGTGGGATGCTAGGGAGGAGTGTGGGGCAGGAAAGAGCAGGAGAACTTGTTATTTCTGCTTCCAAATCTAAGGACAGCCACAGCCTTAGGTGAATGCCATGATATGACTACAGGTCCTGATAGTGTGCAGACCAATCCTCACGACCCTTTCGGGGGCTCCGCACATTCTAAATGATTTTAAAATAATAAGAATTTATTTGCTTTTTCTACTGTCATCGTCTCGTGTGCATGCAGTGGAGTTTTCCAGAAGCTAAAAGATGTGGGGTCAGTGTGACAGCTCATGGCTTGTGTAGTCTTATGATTTAAAATGTCCCCAGTTTCCATTTGGGAGGTGAGGGAAGCAGCAAAATGTATTTTTTATTTAAAGTTTGAGGTATAAAAGGGATGAGCTTGGTTGTCGGAGGAAAAGAACACAGACTCTCCCGTCCCGGTCCCTGTCCCTGTCTTTCCTGAGCTGATTGTTTTGTTGGCTTTATCAGAACTTCTTCTGGGACTGGGGCAGGTATGCTGGGGATTAGAGAAAGGGCGACAGGGTGACAGGGTGACAGGGTGACAGGGTGAGGGGCTGGGCTGGCCTCCGTGTGTGCTTCAGCCGTCTGGAGAGGAATGTGAGGGCTGAGGTGCCTCTGACTGGACCTTCCTGTCCTGGGATTGGAGCAGGGGCAGGGCCACTTCTCTGACACTGGTAGTCTGCGGGGCACCTCCTGTCCTTTGTTTGTTTTTTTTTTTGTTTTTTTTTTTTTGTTGTTGTTTTATTGTTTTTTTGTTTGGAGACAGTTAAAGGAGAAAAGGGTGAATTGTATGGTTGTTGTTTCAGCCCTTAGGAGCTGGGGTTAAAGCCTTTGAAAACCAGCCAGGGTAGTTTGGGCAGCTTTTTTTTTTCTCCTAGTCAGACACTTCCACTTTCAGTTGTGAAAGAAAAATCAGGAAGTGAAGTCCCCTAGCACGTTAGGAAGCCTGGCCATGGTCTGGCTCCGGGCAGGGCAGACAGCGTGCTCTGAGCCCCGGCCATCTGCCTGCAAGGATGTTCTGAAGCCATCCTGTCCCTAGAAAAACAGGGGTGAAGAAGAAGAACAGGGACTCACTCGTGTGCCAGGAAGAACTCGGAGCCAGGAAGCCCCATTTGCTGGAAGCACAAAGAGATGCGGCCCCCCTCACAGGGTAAGGGGACCAGCTAGAGGGCAGAGCAGGGCAGGGCAGGGCAGGGCGGCATCTCACCGGGGCTCCTGTGAGCACAGGGCAGAGGCCAAGTGGGTACGCTGAGCCCCAGCTTCCGCGAATCTGGAAAGCACGTGTCAGCGCTTTCTCTGCCAGGTGTCTAAGGGACATCTTTAAAGCCTCCTTTTCAGGAGGGGTGAATGGAAGGAGGAATGTGAGGCATGGATCAGATTTTCTTTCTCCTGCCTCTCTTAGGGGAGGTGAACCACAACTGAGACCTGTTTTTCTGAGCCCAGGGAATCTGCCACCACCCCCCTAGGGGCTGGGGTACCCCTTAGTTTTCGTGATGAATGAGTGACTGGTGAGATGGTTTGTGGTGAACTTGGATCTGTTTTAAGGGCTAGAGCCACAGGTTGACTCTAAGGTGAACTTCAGGGACATTTAAGGCCCAGCGATGGGAAGGGACTCCACTGGGACTTGCCAGCTTCTGTGGACATCAGCCTTTCCTGTGGTTTGAACAGTGGGATTGAATCTATAGTTTCAACGTGTAGGTGATTGGTCGTCTCTAACAGAGGCAGTTTTTAAAAATGATAAAATGAGACTAGACTAAATTTAATCTAGCTTAATTTTAAAATAAGATTGGTTTAGTTAGAAAAAAAAATAGAATAATTGCTTTTGCTCGATATCCCTTTCTTTATATTCCAGCACAGGACTTACTCTCTGCTGTTTCCCTCTAATTAACAAATATGAGCATGAGCATAGAATAATCTTGGAAGACATGGTATACAATTTCATAAGCATCACTGTGTGCTTAGTACAATAAAAGGAACAAATCCTAAATAAAATAAGAGTCACAAATGCTTATAGACCAGGCAGATAACAGAGCTATATAAAGTCTATAAAAATATGTAGGTGGTGGGGACTCTGGCAAAATGTAAGG
Source organism: Macroglossus sobrinus (assembly GCA_004027375.1). NCBI lineage: Eukaryota > Metazoa > Chordata > Mammalia > Chiroptera > Pteropodidae > Macroglossus > Macroglossus sobrinus. Next base: position 175,891 of record PVKZ01000771.1, read on the forward strand.
CAGAGGTACTCCAGAAAAACACATTCATTTATTCATCCATTCATTCATTCATCCATTCATTTCTCTCTCTCTCTCTCTCTCTCTCTCTCTCTCTCTCTCTCTCTCTCTCTCTCTCTCTCTCTCTCTCTCTCTCTCTCTCTCTCTCTCTCTCTCTCTCTCTCTCTCTCCAAACAATATCCAGACCAAAAAGTATGTTTCAGCCAGGCATTTGGCTAGGTTCTGACCTAAAATGGTCTTCTCTCTTAGGCTGTATTCTAACTCTTCGAGGACAAAGATATCCACAAAAAAAAAAAAAAAAAAAAAAAAAAAAAACATGTATTGTTGAGGGCTAATAGCTAAATATACAGTGAGGGCCATAGATTCTACAGGGAGTGTGGGGGTCGGAGAAGGAGAGAGGGCTGGGGAATGGGTGGAGAGAGGGAAGACAAAACCAATTAAGCACCAGCTCATAGCAGGTACACTTATATTTGATTAAGACAGTCTTATGAGTTGGATGGTTTCATCATTCTATGATTGAGAGAATAGGCTCAGAGAGGCAAAGCAATTTTCCCAAGATCACAAAGCAGCCAAATGTCAAACTGGGACTGAAGCTACAGTCAGTGTGATGCTAAAAACATGCTCCATCCATTTATGTGTAGAATTAGCCTTTCTTCAGATTTCCTAGAAAATTTCACTTGTAAAAATATTTTTATGTATGATGACCTGGGCAGATGTTGAGTTCACATATTTGTTAGATATTTTTCAGGTTGACATTTTTATAGAACAGCAAATATTACAGCTACCGTTCATTAAATACTTTCTATGGGGCAGCTCTGTGCTTACTGTTTTATGGGGCTTTTCTCTTTCGATATTCAAAACAGTTCTGTGAGGCAGGTACTTTGTTTCATAGAATGGGAAACCAAGGCTTAGAAATAAAGAAACTGGACACAGGATGAAGAGATCGAACTCTGACTCATCGAGTTCCATTTCTGGTGAATCTAGTTGGGTGCATGGGCCAGGGAATTAGAAGCTGGGAGAAATTCTCTTGTGAAAATCCTCCCACTTCAGATCCATAGAGACGAAGCAGACTGGTGGTTGCCAGGGACTGGGAAGGAAGGGAAATGGGGAGTCATTCTCCCCACTTCATGGGACAGGGCTTCCTTTGGGGGAGATGAAAGTGCTCAGCAGCTAGACGGAAGTGGTGGTTACACAACACTGTGAATGGACCGAGCGCCACCGAATCGTTCGCTGTAAAATGGTTGGTTTCGTGTTACGTGACTTGCACCTCAAATGAAGAAATCCTCCCATGTCTAGGCAGGATTTAGAAGCCAGGAATGAAGTTTCTGCTTATGGCCCCCCTAAGAGGCCTGGCCAGCAGAAGCACTGACCACCCTTTGGGGTGCAGCCGGAAGTGACTCTTGTGCAGCATCCTGGGCAGCATCCTGCAAAGGTGCCGTGTCCCTAGTGCCCGGAGTTCAGCCATCATCGCTCTTGTCACACTCTTCTGTGCACTGTTCTAGGTCTGTTTCTTCCCTATGGGGCTCTGTGTCCTGAGGTCACACATGAACTCTTGTCACTCACTCTTCTTCCTGGTATAGGGCCTGATATCTTTCAGGCTCTTAATTCATGTTGTTTGAATAAATACACGAGTTTTGGAAGGTCAGGTGATCCTTGTACTGCTATGGCCAGGCCATGGTACCACCACTCCTCTGGGTTTCCATGAGTCATTCTATTGCAAGAGTTATGAGGTTGTGAGGGGCCTGTGGTAGGGGTGAGGCGGGGCTGGGGGAGATGGCTAGGCCAGAGCTCAGAGGTGTGCCATGTCCTCCTCGACTAGAAATCCTCTGTTTAAATAAAAAAGAGAAGCTGTACAGACCTTCTCATGTAAGTAGAAGGGCAGTTATGGTATGAAGACCATGATCATCTCTTCTCATTTGGAACACCTCAAAATAGAACATCTGATATTGACAAAGACTTAGAAATTGAGGTAAGTGGAAGAGAAGAAAGGGAGCTAGTCTACTGAGGACCTCCCTTGTACCCCCGTGTACCAGAAGATCCACCCACAGCATGTCCTTGAAGCAGGGATTATCTCCTGCCTCTTCTTATGTGCCTTTGAGAGAAACATGCTCAGTGACACTAAGTAGTGTTCCCTGGATCACACATCGAGTAAGTGCTAGTCTGTTGCTCTGGAAAGGAAATGGCCTTGAAAGTTTGCCCTTAGAAATGATAGAATTGGCAATAAAGTCTTTTTGTTGGCAATTTGACTCTGGTAACCTCTGACCATTGGTTGAACCAAGTAATGCAGGGGCTGATTCTGCAGATAGCCCAGGAGGGGGTGCCTCTTCCCCAACCTCTTGCTTCACCCTATCTATCCTGGCATGGGTGACAGGGACCTAGCACTTTGTCCAGCTATCTTTTTTACAGGCACTCTTATCAAATCCAATGAACTTCTGATCCTGGTTCTCCTGACCGCAGTCCTCTGGTGATTCACTTGGTCAGCAGCAGGCTTAGGAAGGCCTGGGGACTGCTGCTGGACTGTGATTTGTTGAAAGCATAGTGGTAGATCAAGGCTGACTATGTCAATCTGTGATCCAGTTGGATCTGTCACTACCTGTCACCAGCCTGTCTATGAGTGGCTCAATTGCTAGCCAATGCTATCTTCACAGACTGTTATTTGACCTAATGAGAGATTTCTTGTAAAATACCACTCAGCTCACCTGTCCAAGGCTTGGTACCCCAAGATGCTCTTGTGTTTGTGAACTGAAGTGATTCCAGTGGTGTTGTGTCTACACCAGGCCCCAGACACTGTTTCATTCAGCCTTCTTAAAGGTTTTTTTCTGTTTTTTTTTTCCATCCCTTTTAACTAAAGATGGATCCTCTTCCTCTATCAGAAATACCTCTTCACCATTTCCTTCCCCAAATGTCCCACTTGTCCTGCTTTAGTGCCTGTAGCCATACTGCCTCTCACCCCACATCTGGGTGTCCCCTTCTTCCCTTCCACTGAGGTTCATCCAACCAACTATGGTGACTGGTCTCTCCATGGAAAAAGTAGATGGAAATACACAGACAACAGATGGTTGGCGATGGTGACCCTGGCTAAAATCATTGTGCGGGGGAGTCTTACTAGCCATTGGGGTCAGTGGTGGGTCATCATCCTTGATTAACCCTGGAAATGAGACTATCGGCAGTAAAGCCAGGGGATCGAGGACCACACATTCTTGAGGGTCTAGAGTGCCATGCTGCTCTCTTAAGCTACTCCAGTGTCCACTAGCCTGCCTTTATTCAAACTCACTAGCTCGTGTCCCACACACTGAATCCTTCTCTAAGTGTTTTCAGTGTTCAATAGACCAGTCCCCTGAGGTCAGAAATTATGTCTTCCAAGTTTTTGTCACTTTCCACATGGCACAGTGCTGGGCACGTGGTAGGTCCAAGATCTTTGTTTGCCTTTATACATAAATTTAAAGAGGAGAGCGTAAGCCTGTCTCTTACCACACATATACTTCTCCAGTCCAGCAGATGCTCCTAAAGCTCAGATTCCTCCCACAGAGCATTGGTTTAGTGCCTGGGCAACTAGCTTTATCCCCCATTCTAAACTCTAAGTGTGCCCTGCTCATGCTGAACATACTGCCCAGCAGATAGTAGGTGCTCAAATACTCAAACGCGTGCAGAACGAGTGAACCTTGCCATGGCACGAAGCCCCTGCTGCGGTACTAGGTAGGAGGATTTGGCCAACTCGGTCCCCCTCTGTGTATAGGCGCACTTCGTGTCACTGCAGGACTGAATTCTGCACCCCATTTTCTTCAACAGATTTCCTTCCCTTGTTGCCTTTCTCTGAGCTTGTGCCAACAGTGAACAAAAGGGGGAGGTGACTTGCTGGCACTCGGTGGGTTCCTGCTGTATCTCTGGCACTGTGTTGGGCATGGGAGAATCTGAAAGCTATGGCAGCCTCTGCCCAGAAGTGCTCACAGCCCAGGTGGTTCCCTGAGTCGCAGGAAGCCTCCTTGAGACCTGAACCCAAGCAAAGTGCTAATCCTGCTCCACTTCTCACAAACTTCTTGAGCTCTGGTTTCTGAAGCTTTTCCTTTGTGATTCAGTAGCAAAGATATCACCAATGGCTACGTATCGAAACCCTAACCTTTATGCTGTGTTTGCCGGCAGGCCCGGGAACCTGTTCAAGCCTACGTTTTGTGCTCTCTGCACCAGCTGCCTTACAAATTAAAACTGCTGGGTGCCAACTAACACTCGGGCAAGAGTGAGGTGTGGGAGCTTCATATCACTTTCTTGTTTTAATTTAAACACTCACAGAATCTTTCCATGGTGTGGAAATGACTACTCAACCACCTTCTGGGCTTTTCACGGGGACCTCCTTTGGTAACACTGTCTTCTTGTTCTGCCCTGCATGACCCTATGGAAATAAAAAGGAGGCCTTTTCCCCTGTGCCTGGGGACATCCCCTTGTGTGTATGCTTCAGAGCACACTGGGCAACAGGCCCCCTGCAGAGGAGAGCCACCTGTACCTGGTGACAAGGCCCTGTTGGGTGCAGAAGGCTGATATAAGGTGGCCTGAGCACCTGGGCCCTGGTGAGGGGCTGGCTCATAGGTCAGGAGCTTATGCCAGCCTCCTCCCTGCTCAGCAACTTGAGGTAAATGTTGAGAGATGCACTTACAGGGCCCCTTTGGCCCTGTGACTAAAACTTTACCTTTCCTCTGGTTTCTTATCTGCTAAAGAAATGAATGAAAAATGTTTCCGCCCCAAGAGCTGCTGCTCAGTCTGGCTTACCTGCCGCTGAGAAGCACAGCACACACCACGGGCGCTGGGAAAAGGGCATGTGTTGTGTGTGGCTTCGGTGGTGGGAGAGCTGTATTCTCAGGTGTGATCACATGAAATGCCAAGGTGGGGGAACTTTTTAAGACAGCTGCCTGAGTCGGAGGTGGGATAATTTGAAGTTGTACACTTTATGGTGGTGGTGTTTGTTTTTTTTTTTAAAAGCATGCATATTTCAGATTAAGCGATAACTAACTACCTACTCTCAAGTGTTACCTTCCCAATGAGACCTACTCTAACCTCCTCCTCGCCACCCTGATTAAAACTCACCCTTTCTGTGCCCTCAGTCCTCCTCCATAATGAAAAATTATGAAATAATTTTTTATTCCATAGTACTATATAGTCTAGTTATTTTTCAGCCTTATTGTCAAACTCCCTAATGAAACACAATCCCATGAGGGCAGAGTTTTCACTGCTGTCTCCCCAGCCCCTGCAGTGCTGCCCATTTCACAGTCAAGCCCTTAAATATCTTTGAATGAGCGAATACACCAAACCTCCTGGAAAATTCATTCATGATTTCCCCTCTTCCATCTGTCTTTGCCTATGAGGATTATGCTTCCAGAAACACAAAAGCATACATATTGTCCAAGTAATTTTTGTCTTTCTATTTGATACTATATCATAGAGAGCTTTCCATATCAGTGTATGCAGATCTACTTTATCCTTTTTCATACCTGCCAGGAGTTCCACTGGGTGGAAAGTACTCTAATTTCTTTCATTACTCTCCTATCAAAGAAGGCTTTCCTGGTCTCTGGCATTGTAAACAAGCCTATAGAGTTAATGATGAACAGAATAGTCAATATTTGAGCCTATGCTTCAGGCATTGTTCTAAGCGCTTTATAGGTACCTTAACCCCTCTAAACATGGTGACAGCCTTCTGAGACAGACATTATTGCCTTGTTACAGATTAGAAACCACACAGCGGGTTGCCTATCCTAGGTCACACACCAGATGACCCAGCAGGGTTTGCGCCCAAGTCGTCTGACTCAGAGCCCACATCCTTCACTGGTACCTTACACAGCCATCGGAGGCACTTGACTTAACTGATGTCTTTCTACAGGATACATTACTAATGGACTCACTAGGGCAAAGAGCATACACCCCAAATTGTGCTGGAGGGCGATGAGTGCTTCTCCAGGGGAAGCGCCACATCTGTGTTTCCACGGCAACTGCATTTTACAGTTTCATCACTGCTAATCTTATGGGTGGGGAAAAGGCATTTCATTTAAATCTGTTTTTTTTTTTTTTCCCCCTAAACTATAAGCAAAGCCAAACGTCTTTTCCTGGTTTTAAGTAACCTGTTTTGCTGTGAACTCTCTCTGCCCTTTGTTTTACTGGGTTGTGTTTTGTTTTTTATTGATTCCTAGGCATTGCTTATTGAGAAATTGAGCTCTTTGTCATAAATATTTAATCTCCTAGTTTGTCTCTGACTTTGTCTTTGGTCTCTTTTCTGTAGGGCAAATATTTTTTTTAATTTTATGTAATCGAACTATCCAACATTTTTCATTTATAACTCTAGGTTTGTGTCAGTCTTGTCTTCTCCATGCCAAGATTATTAAAAAAAAAAAAAAAAAAAAAAAAAAACTCAGCCTTTTTATCCCCAAAGGCTCTTATGGTTTTCATTATTTTATACTAAGTCTTTGAGGCATCTTGAACTTATTTTTATTTTAGGAATAAGACAATAATCAGCTTTGTGTATTCTCTCTGAATGGTTAGCTGCTGTCTCAATACATTTATCATGGGTAAAAAAAAAATCTATCTTGATTCAAAATGTAATTTGGTATATGATAATTTATTATAGATCCACTGGGAGTATTTCAGGATTATTTTGTTACATAGATTTGTCTAATTATGATCAATAGAAAACTTCTAAATCTCTATAGTAAGCAAATTTATGTTTACCTCTTTGCTACCCACTTAATTCCTATTATTTTTAAAAGCTTCCTCTGATGCTTTTTGTAAGTTTTATTTATTTTTGAACTTTAGAATTAACTTTTTAATTCCTAAGGAAGTCCTGTGGGTCTTTATTAGGACTGCATTAAATGTATAGATACATTTAAGGAGTTAGGGCCATTTGACTATTTCTTTCCATTTTTCAAGCCTCTTTTGTTCCCCAGATGTAAATTTTTGAAATAGAGGTTTTACACATATATTTTTATATATACTAGTAAATGGCATCTTTCCATTATTTTCAAATTAGTTATTGCATGAAATATAAGATAGCTATTGACTTTCTGGCTATCAATTTAGTAACTGACCACCTTACAGAATTATTTCATGGTTCCTAATTGTTTCTTATATTCTTACAGGGTGTTTAAACTTCCCCTCTAAACTATTTTTGTTTTTCATTTGGGAAATACGACAACAAATTTTTGTGATATAAGCAAATGTTGGCCTTTCTGATCTTTGAATCATTTTAAATAGTGTGAATAGCTGAGATTTGCTCTTCTTAGGAACCAATGCTTTGCCATATCACGCTTTTCTTTATTTAAGTTTTTTGAAACAGGATCATTGTCTCAAATCACGTTATCTTTTATTTCTTAGAAGAAAACTACATTTGATGCAGAACAGTAAACTACTGTTAAGAAAAGTCGAAAATCCCTTAGCTCCAGCGCTCTGAGGAAATTGGATGAAGGATTTGCAATGGAATGCATATCTGGTTCACATTCATTGCATATTAGGGAAAAGACTCTCAGATCCATCCAAGGATGCTTAGGAAGCTATTGGTTTGCAATGTCCTATTGACCTTTTGCCATCACCTTGGAATTTGTCTAGAGATGTTGACTGTGAGGTTAAAGACAGAGATGATGGCCTCCTAAATTCAGAGTAGCAGGAATTTAAGAAAAATAACAATGGAGGCTGAGTTACAACGTAAAGCCTACCAAAGAAAGCAAAACTTCCTTATGCAGCCTCCTAAATAATGCACAGGCCCCTTTAGAGTCATTATGAGTTGGGAAAACTTGTGACATAATCTCTAGGAGAGAGTAATTCACTCCAAATAGAAGAATGTGTTAACTAATTAGGTGTAAGAACTTGGGGACTCTGGACTCCCTTTTAATGAGCTTTTTATCACCCCAGAATAAGCCCATACATGCAAGAGAACAAGAAACCAATTAAATCCAAATGAGTATGCCATTATTAGGAGGCAGATTTTTTATTTTGAAAAGCTTACAATTATGATTTCTATCTCATTATTACATAGAAAATAATTAATTCTTCAGGCCTAAAAGCAAAGAAAATTTATCTATCATCCTTTGAATCCCAAAAACCCAAGGTAACAGAATTATTTATTTCTAGGCTGGACTTTTTGCCTACTTCCCACTGTAGATGACTATTTGATAACATTTATCCTGTAGATCCTTCCAAGCCTGGAGGAGTCGACTGATCCTGAGGGGTCCTTGATGTGTGTTAGAAATATATCCTTTTACCTCCCATCATCCCCCACCTAATACTTTGCCAAAATATTGATTTTGGAGTACCTATCTTAAGATTGGCCATAATGGCTTTTGATGACCTAAGTGTTGGGAGTTTGGGGGTAGGAGAGTTTTACTAAGGGAAAATAGGTTAACTATGAGTATTTAAAACAGACAATTCTGAACCAGAAACTGGTCATTTCACAGAAAGTTTACTTTGTGCCAGGCCTGGTGCAGGCATTGGACACATAGTAATGAACAGAATGAAAATTCTCTGTTTTAATTAGAACATCATTTCAGTAGGGGCAATTCACAATAAGGAACCAGGACTATTTCAAATCATTAACAGTGTCATGGAGAAGAGAATGCAAGGTCCCTGGGAGCGACTAGGGTGAAAGGGGTGATCAGAGTGAGCTGCTGAGGAAATCACACATGAAATCTGACCTTTAAGCAATATGCAACCATTGCAGATCTGGGTAACAGTGTTCTAGGGGAAAAGGAAAGAGCAAATATAGAGGCTCTAAGATGAAAATGGACTTAACGGTTGACCAAAATGTGAAAGTTAGGGTAGATGGAGCCATTTGGGGACTTTATCCAAAATAAAATTACACTTAATGAAGAAATGCTGCTCCAAATCCACAAAGCAGCAAAACTCAAAGCTGAATATGGTGTGATCATAACCTAGACATCAAGGCTAGTCCTGGAGCTTGCAAGCAGGTATGAAAGCAGGAGTTGTCTTTCAGCGAGCTTGTGAATTAAACATGCTAGAACACAGAAGATGAGTGACTTTGGCCATGGCCACCCATACCACGGAGGAAGAGAGGGGTGCATGAAGGGGAAGCGTTGAGGAGAAATGGGCACCCTGGGGTATGAGGCAGAGGTGTGTCCTTATGACCACATCCGAGAGTAGAGGAAGCTTTCCACTTGTGGCCATTCTGATGTGTACTGTGGCTTCCTCAGCTATCTATAGATGACCTGGAATGGGAACTCCCAAGTACAGCATAGCACAACGTGCTTTCCTCCTGTCTTTACCACTATTGCACTTCTCTCTACGCCACATATTTTCCCAACTAGGAGTAAAGCGAAAGGAAAAGAAAATGCCATCACACCATCTGCTTGCAGGGGGTTCTGTGAAGAGAGCAAAAGATAATGGTTATACGAGTGACACAGGACACATAGTGGGAGAGATGGTGGCTTTTTTCCTCATTTATATGAGCACATATGTAAGTGTTCACAGATTCTGAAGGTTAGAATCAGAACTTCCCAGCTCACCTTCTCTCAAGCCCACAGTTTCTCCCATTAAATCTTGGGAGGGTTACATGATATCATCACAAATCCTCTGAAGTGATAGCATAACTGTTAAAGATGTGTGTGTGTTGTTCATTAAAATGAAGACTATCAAGATAGTGAAAAGACAACAGAATGGAGAAAATATTTGAAAATCATAAATCTGATAAAGGTCTAGTATCCAGAATATGTAAGGAACTCTTACAACTCAACAACAAAAGACAACTCAATTTATAAAGGTGCAAAGAACCAGGATAGATATTTCTTTATGCAAGAAATGCAAATGGTCAACAAGCACATGAAAAAAAGTTCAATCACTAGTCATTAGGAAAATGCAAATCAAAACCACAGAGATGCCATTTCGCACCTATTAGGATGGCTGTTGTAAAAAAAAAATAGCAAGTGTTGGTGAGAATAGAAAGAAGTGGGAACTGTCTGCATTGCTAGTTGGAATGCAAAATGGTACAAGCACTGTGGAAAACAGTTTAGTAGTTCTCCAAAAAGAAAGTTAAATGTAAAATTACCATGTCACCCAGCAATTGCACTCGTAAATATTTACCCTAAAGAACTGAAAATAGGTATATACAAAGTTTATAGCACTATTTATCATGCCAAAAGGGTGGAAAGAACCTGGACATCTATCAAAATGTGTTCTGTCCTATAAGAGGATATTATTCAGCCATAAGGAGAAGTGAAAAACTGATACACGCTGTAACATGGTTAAACCTTGAAAATATGCCGAGTGAAAGAAGTCAGACACAAAAAGTCACCTAAGATTCCACTTATATGAAGTATTCAGAATTATTAAATTAATAGAAGTAGAAAGTAAATTCAAGTTTTCTAGGGCTGCAGGGAAGAGAGAATGGGAAGTGGTTGCTTGATGGGGGCAGGGTTCCCTTTTTGGGGTGAAGGAAATGTTTTGGAATTAACTAAAGGTGACGTTTGTACAACGTTGTGAATGTACTAAATGCTGCTAAATTGTACTTAAAATGGTTCATTCTATGTTATGTGAATTTTATCTCAGTTAAAAACAATATGGGGCAGCAGGTTGGAACCATCTGAAATTCTGTGCCTTTTCTATTTGGATTGGATACCTGGTCAGTAATAGCCAAGTGAGTAAGCTATTTCAGTTGACAAATAAGTACATCTTTCAGTGTCTTCTGCATCCAGTGCAGGCAAAGTACTTCATTTACATGAAGCTATGGCCTTGGCCTTCATAAATCCCTCCCTTGTCTGTAAGCGAAGCGGTCAGTCTCATCCCATTTGTGGACAGTATGACTGGAACATGTCTAAAGGTGCTCAATAACTGATAGACCATGGTCTACATTACAGCAGACATGTTTTTTGTTAATTTCAAACCAAATACTTACTATTTGAGCCAATGGTTAAAAACAGAGGTTTCATAAAAAGCCAGTGTTCCAGGTTTTCTAGAGAGAAAAAAATATGACCATCTGGTGACTCTGGACTCACATTACTACATGGTGACAGTGAGCCAAGTCTGAGAGCAAGTGCCAACTTTCTCGATCTCCCTCTCTCTCTCTCCTGTCTGTCTGTCTGTCTCTGTCTCTGTTTCTCTCTCTCTCTCTCTGTATCTCTCTCTCCCTCCCACCTCCCCATTCTCCCTTTATGTTACTTGCCAGGCTAGTCCCTTCCCACCCCTCACTTTATAGTGCCACACCTGAACATAAATTTCACCTTTAGATTCTCTTTTAAAGAAATGTTAGCAAAGTCTCCCATTGACATATAAATCTGCCATCTGTAAGAAGAGGGCAGTCTCTGGTGTAACAATTTGTTCTCATGACTGAAAAGAGGAACACAGGTAAGAATCTCTTAATTTGACAGTGGCATTGGGCAGAGAGAAGAACTCTAAAGCTTGAAATACTATCAGACTGGTAGCAGCGTCACAGGCTGAGGGGAGGGGTTGATGGTGGGCAGGGTGGGTGAGCACAGAGCAGGCTTCTCCTCCCTTTGGCACTGCTACCCACTCTGTCAGTTTTGCAATCTTCCCTTCTTGGCCTGGGCTGGGGTGGCTGGCCTGAAAAACCATGAACTGCACAGCTGACTCTTGAACATATTCTACCTCCTAGATTGCCACTGCACCATACAAGTCAGGTAAGACTGGATTCCCCAAATCCCCAGGTTCTTAGAATTCTGGCAGGTAGTCACAATAGCACCCATTGTTACGTAACCTAGCACCTGTGGGGCTTTTGTGTTTTGTGTTTTGTTTGTTTCCTTTCTATTCCCTTAAACACAATGTGGAAGAAGCCAAGGAGGTGCGGACAGTCATCTCAGTCTCTGGAAGTTCAATTTTCCTCTGTAAAATGGCGAGGGACAACCCCACATTCAGGTAATAACCAGTCAGGAGGCAGAAAAATGATAACAGTGACTCAGGGTTTCTTGAGACTGTTACTGCACCCCCACAGGATCCCTAAGTTTTATAGCCTTGATTGGAGCAGAAGGAAGCATGTTCCTTGATTGAGAAAAGTCCCCATATCAGCTAATGACACCTGTCCCAGAGCTCTAAGGACGACCGTGACCTTGATCTGATAAGACTCTATGTCGGGCTTGCTTGGCTCTCTTGATTTGGAGTAGGAATGTTGTCTCATCTCTGAGATATTGTTCCATAGGGCATCGCAGTGAACTTTGAAGAATGCAAATTCTGAACTTCTTTTGTCATCACCTGTACATTGCCAGACAAATTAATCTTGTGGTTAGTCTCTATGAGGAAAAAAAATGAGTTGTGATTTTGTAGATTTTAATGGGGAAGCAGGAATGGAAATGGTGAGTGAACTTGGCTAAGTCACTTTACCCTGGGGAACATCTACAGTCTTGTCTGTAAAATGTGGCTTCATGGATCTTATCGGTTGGATTGAATTAGGTCCATGCGATCAGCCCAGCCCAATGCCCGCTGTACAGTCAGTTTGCTGCTTTTACTAACCTGATCAAGTCTGAAAGCTGGGAGGCAAGACTGAGCCCCTCCCATCAGAGTGGTCTGAAGCTGAGTTTGGCTGGGAACAACAAGAAAACCTGGACTGGGAAAAGCCTTTGTTGCTTTAGTTTCCCTGAGGTCTCTCCCTGACCTAAATCTTCAACGCTCTCCTGCTACCATGTGTCAGGTCCATTTCCCAGCCCGCTTCCTGCATTCCTTGTTAATGCTCTCTCTGGTAACCACGGTCCTCCAGACTCCCTTGAGCAGAGGACATTGGACAGAGCAGGTCGTGACACTGTTGACCTCTGAGCCCTGCTTGATACTTCAAAAAAAGAAAGCACAAAAAGTGAAATGAGCCAGAAAATCACATATCACTTATATGTGGGATATAAACCTAAAAACAACAAATGAACAGGACAAACAGAGACTCATGGACATGAACTATAGACTAGTGGTTACCAGAGGGTAGGGGGTCGGGAAGGAGCGGGGAGGTAGCCGAAGTAAAGGGGGTCAAATATACAGGGGTAGGGAGAGAGTAAAGTGGTTAAAGGGGATCAAATATATGGTAGCTAAAGGAAATTTGACTTTGGGTGGTAAACACATAATAGAATATACAGATGTCAAATTTTAATGTACACCTGAAAATTATATAATTGTATTAACCAATGTTACCCCAATAAACTTAGAGAAAGAAAGAAGGAAAACAAGCATGCAAGCAAGCACTAAGCAAGCACTAAGCAAAGCATAGTTGGCCCGCAGGAAATGTCCTTCCTGCAGAACACTTGGTTTCTAAAATCTGTGATGTCGCCTCTACAGAGGTTTCCTCTTCCAGCAGGAAGAGTCCTCCCTGACCCTTGGTCTGCCTGGGCGGTGAGAGCCTCGGGAATATTCTTCTCTGACTACCAGTTTATGTTGGGTCCAGAAGGTTTAGGTTTTAGGTTTTGTGGGCCAGCAAGAAAAGGGCAGTCGTTTCTCAAAACTGTCTGGAAAATGATTAACCTGTTTCCTTTGATCCTTTCCACCTTGTGGGAGGAGAGTCAAGTGTTGCGGGGAGAAGGAGTCCACCTTCTATTATTTTTGACACTGGTAAGCTAAATAGTGGGAGAAATTCTGGTGCTAGGGCAGTCCAACTCTGCTATTGAGAGGATTAGAAGCCGTGTGTGTGTGTGTGTGTGTGTGTGTGTGTGTGTGTGTGTGTGTGTGTGCATGCTCGTGTGCGTGTCCCTTCTGTAAACAGAACAATTGAGTAAAAAGATACAGCTATTTCCTCTAACTTTTTCTTTCCTTTCTTTTTTTCTTTTTTTTCTTTTTTCTTTTTTTTAAGGCCTGAATTTCCTGCTGCTATTCACAAAGATGCTTTTTATCTTTAACTTCTTGTTTTCCCCACTTCCAACTCCGGCACTGATCTGCATCCTGATTATGGGAGCTGCCATCTTCCTGTGGCTGATGAACAGACCTAAGCTAGTCTTGCCTACTGTTGATCTGAACAACCAGACAGTGGAAATTGAGGTAACTTACCAACCCCTTTTTAGTTTGTCAACCTTGATTAAACATAAACTATAATTCAAGATCTTAGGGTGATTTATAAAGGTGATTGGGTATAGTGTGGAATTGGTATAGCCAATTAAGTTAGCAATTGGTATAGCCAATTAAGTTAGCAATCAACAGAAAATCTATAAATTTAAACTTATGTTAATGGCATATTTTCTTTCATAATAAAAATGAAACCACAGCTAGGTTTTATAATCCAGTAATCTAGATTGGGGTTGGCAAATCACAACCCTCAGGGAGAATCTGTGTGTGCGTGTGTGTGTGTGTGACAGAGAGAGAGAGAGAGAGAGAGAGAGAGAGAGAGAGAGAGAGAGAGAGAGAGAGACTAGCAAGCTAAGAATGGTTTTTACATTTTAAAACAGATATGTAAAAAAGAATTTCTTTTCATTTAAAAAGGGGGACAGATCATACGTGTTCCACAAAGCCTAAGCTTGTCACTGTCTAGCCATTTACAGAAAACCTTTGCCAACTCACAATCTAGATGATAGAGTCAATACTTTGGAGACAGAATATTTTCATTGAGAAATTCAATATCTGAAAACAGTAAAGAAGTTACTGAGTTAAATTCCAGCTTTGAGTTAATAGTCTTCTTAAAACTGGCAGAAGTTAATCCCCCGACTTTCAGCAAGTGACATGGGGTCCTACATCCCTGAGCAAAGAGAAAACTCTAAGAGTGTTCTCTTCATCACTTTCACCTTAACTCTTTTCAGAGAAAAAAAGCATTCCTGTTTTTTTTGTAAAGCCAAATCCCTTCTGGTCTTTTTACAAAGGTCTTTCCTCTGCTCAAAACTCTTACTCCTGCCTCCACTCCTCCCTCCCTCCCTTATATTCAGGTGTGTTCGCATATCCTTCGCTGACATTGTCCTCCGCATATCCTTCGCTGACATTGTCCTCCGCTGACATTGTCCTCTGCTGCTGCTGCTTCTGCTTCAGCCCACCAACACCTTCCAATTGTTTTTCCCACCAGAGTTCTTGAAGGCTAGTCTGTTTGTAGATTTCCTTTTCTGAACTTTGACCCACTGAGATCAGACATTTACTACTACCATCTCCCCGAACTTCTCTGGGTCACTCATAATCAGTCTAACTTCTAAATTCAATGATTTCTCCTTCGGTCTCCCTCTCATTTGACTTAAGGCTTCTCCTTTCTTGAAACTTCTTCTTTTGCCTTTTATAATATTGTTCAATGAGATTTCTTCCTGATTCTAAGACGGCCTTTCTTTGTCATTTAGGTTCTTTCCTTTCCTCATTCTACAGTTTCAGCCTCATCATCTCTGATTCCTCTAAAGCAGGAGTTGACAAACATGTTCTGTAAAGGCCAGCCAGTTAAGGCTTTGTAGCCTTACAGGCCCTGTTACAACTCAGCTCTGCAGGGAAACCACCAGGCAATATGTAAATGAATGAACGTGGCTATGTTCCAATAAAACTTCATGAAAGCGGGTGACAGACTAGATGTGACCCCAGAGCAAAGTCTGCCTGCCAACAATCCCTGCTTTAAATCTTCACAGCTGAGAAAAACCCTCCTCTCCTATGATTTGAAAATGTACCTGAAAGGCTATGACACCCAAACCTGACTTTCTGGTTCTGGCCTCTTCCTAAGTTCCAGTCCACCTCAGTGACACTCAAGTACCTCAAGCTCAACCAGTGTCCTTATTGCATTTCTTCTATACACACACACACACACACACACACACACACACACACACACACACACCCATGTGTGCACTCTGTATTCTTTCCTGTTTCACCTCCTGCTCTATCCCAGTTAAATGCATCTCTTCTTATTCAGGTGCCAAATGTTGAGTCTGAATTCATCTTTTATTCTTTCTTCTTCCTCAGGCCATCTATGAACACAGACAGCAAGACCCTATCTTCCATTACTAGACAAGGAATTTCATTTTTGACATTTTGAATTAATGTGACATTTTATGGAAATCTTCCCTCTAGACAAGTCAGATCTCTCGTTATAGCCTCATGTGTTACCCTGTACTTTTACAGCCCCCTTTGTGTACTTATTTAATTGATGTCTATTTCTCTCTAATTTCATACGGGTTGGACCATACCCCATAGCACCTATTGCAGATCCAGGATCCACCCCAGGGCCTGATCTTGTAGTTCCAATTCCTACACATCCCTAGCTTCTACTCCTTCTTCAAATGACCTTGTTCTCTAGCTGCCCACCAGATTCTGCAATGTGTTTTCTTTCTTCTGTGCCGTTATTCAGTCTGTTCCTTCACTCTGAATCATTCTTCTTTCCCTCCATTCCACCAAAACACATCTTTCTGGTAAAGGCTTACTTTGAAATATCATTTTGATATTTCAAATTTGATACTGAAATATCATTTCTTCTCTGTAGCCTTTCTACTTAATACAGAATAGGTTGCTTCATTAGTCTTCCAAAACATATATATTTATTACAGGATGCAAATCACAGTGTTATATTTGCACACTTTTCCTTCTCATTCCACCCCCACTCAAAAAAAAAAATCCCTTCTGAGGTGTTCATGGCCAGTAATTTTGTCTTAATTCACTTTGCATCATCTACAGTATTTGCAGTGCCTGGAACACAGTATGCATTTGATAGATGTTTAAATTTGATGTGATCTTTTAAAGGATAAAAAACTATAATATTCTCTCTTCCCTGTGTGTGCATGTTTGTATATGCACGTGTGTGTGCACACCTAGAGGGAGAAGGGGAGATTTCCAAAAACATAACTGTGACAGTCTTTGGGTTTCTATGATGTGGAGATACGACAATTGGAGATTTTAAAAGTTGATTAGTTGAGTAGAAAGGGGTAATTCTTGTGACCTCAATGGTCAGCATTTACATTCTCTTTAATTCAATCTGGAAGGATTTGGAAAGGGTTGGGAGAGACTCAGTCTTGGCCTAAACTTGATCTTGTGTCTTAGGGAGGAGCACGGAGGAGCGTAAAACAGAAAAACAATGAACTGCTCTCTTACTACTTCTCAGATGCCAAGACGATGTATGAAGCTTTCCAAAGAGGACTGGTTGTGTCTGGTAAGCCTTGACAGTCTCACCCTGTCTGTAACAAGACCAGAATGGGGACCTTTGCTTCCCTGTCTCACTTATGAAACCCCAGTGGTGGCCTGAATACAATTCCAACACAGAAGGTGGAGGGGACATTAGCACAGTATCAGAACGGCTGCAGGAATCAGAAAATCACAGAATCAGGAGACAATGTAGGACAGCCTTGGGTTTGAAACTCAGCTCTTCCATTTCCAGCTGCGTGGCCTTGTGCAAACCACTTTGCCTCTCTGAATCTGTTCCTCATTTAAGACAAGAACTTCCCTGCCAAGTTGCTAAGGAATAGACAGTGTGGACAAGTATTCTGATTAAATCACTAGTACATTAGTACATTATATTTGCTTGGGACATGCTTTTCATAAATGCAATTCCCCAGATGCAGAATCTAAGCCATAGTTAGCATTCGGGCTTCCTGACTTCTTACCTTGTCCTTGACCCCAGTGCCAAACTACTGGCCCATCCTGCTGCTCTTAGTGTCACGGAGGTAATTATCTTTTGGACTTACTTAGAAATGCTACCATATGGGCTTTGGTAGGTTCACTTGGAACATAGCAGGCCTCAGTACTTATATCTTTGATCATTAAACACAATGCTAGGTTCCTTTCAAAATCAAATGGCCTAAAGCTCTTCCTATATCTTTTTCCTTTTTTGGGTGGCATTCTGTCCAGGCAGAATCCTTCCCTTCCCTTTTGCCTTTATCTGTGACTATGACAATATTTACTAGCCAACTCCTGTCAAGTGATAACTATGCAGTAGATGCTGCTCATATATCATCTACTTGACCTTCCCTAAACCTCTGGGATTACTTATTATCCCTCCCACTTCTTTAAAATTAAAAAAAAAAACAAAGACTCAGGGGTTTAGGATCATTCTGAAGGTGGCATACCTAGAAAATGTTGCATAACATACTTGATTCAGAAAGATTTTTTCAATACTAAATTAAAACGACATAAAGTTAAAATAGCCTCTCATGTAAGCAGATGAGGAAAATCTGGCCTGGCTATTTTTACAGAAAAAAAGAACGACACTTTCTGGTCCTAACTGGGGTTCAAAACATCAAACCTAACATATGCTTTTAACTTCTACCTGGTAGATGGTCTATGTTATGTTGCTAATCACCTGTGAATAATGTTTAAAATATAGATCCTCTGGCTTCACCTTGTTAAACGGAATCAGAATTCTAGATGGTGAGACCTGAGAATCCGAATTTTTAACAAGGCTTTGGAGCAGGGTGAGGGTCTGCATGCCAGAGTTTCAACTCTGCTTAGCTTAGGGCAGCAATTTTGCTGAGTTGTTAATGGGTGGGCTCTTTGTAGAAGGCTGCACCTGAGAGCAGAAGCTAGATCTGAGGTAAGTGAATCAAAGGTTAGGCTGTTGCCTGATCAGGACTTCGGCTAATTAGGTTAAAGCTGATTAGGAATTAGGGCACAGAGTTTAATGAGACCTCAGTTGTTGCCCCTTTGGGCCAATTACTTGATTTGTTCCTTGGCCATGGGCCTCTGCTAGAATTTCCGTCAATAGGGACATGATAAGGAAGATGCAGTATGGTTTTTTCTACACTCATCAGCTCTATCACTTACTGAGTGAGTTTGGAGAAGCTGTCCCCATCCTGCTTGGCTCTTACTACCAGGGGAATTATGACAGTTGGAAAGAGCAAATGGGCGAATGTGCCTAGCATGAAGTAAGCATTCCATAGATGGTAGCTATCACCAGTGATTAATGTTAGTACAAACAATCGCATTGGTAAGCCGTAGGAGGCCCATACTCTGGGCTGGAGCAGTGGCTGTGAACACCTAAAAGGATAGGACTTGCCTGGCTTCATGGAATATTATATTCTGAGATTTTACTTCTTGAGCTATCATGCATCTATTTCAGCAGGAAGAAAAAGTACTACAATTCCTGTGGACAGTCTCCTCGTTCATTTTCTATATCTCTTCAATTAGAGTAGCTATCTCTTTCTTGCTTTCTTTACTTTTTCTTCTTTCTCTTTATCTGGAAGTTCATGTATTTACCTTTGAATTCCTAGGACCCTCTCTCTGAATGCTTCCTTTTGACAAGAATTGAATTGCTCTTAGGAGTCTGGTTACAGCCTCCGTGTCAAATTCCTTTCCCTTCTACTTTTTGATTTTTAACTCGGTCTCATTTTGGCTTAGATGTGGGGTTTCTCAGCAAGCTAGACTTGTTCCTTAACCTCGTTTCACAATTTCTGTGGCTTTTGTGACTGAGATTGCTATTTGCTCTAGTAAATGGATGTTCCCACACTTATTTTAACTTTAATAAAGCTAAGTAGTCTAGATGTTCTAATGACAAATATAAAACACAATTGTAATAATATCAAAAGCAAATATACATGCGTGTGTACCTGTGTATGTATTCATGTATGTGTGTGTTCTTGTAGTTCCAATGAGTCTTGGTATCTCAGAAAAAAACTCTCATATAAAACAGGCAAAGTATGTTAACAGATAATGTGTGAGAGTAAATAACATTTAACAAACAATGGAAAGGTCCCACTTTACTAGCTGTAAAAGAAACATAGACTAAAGTAATGACTTTTTGAAGATATGTTAAAATGTTACTATTTAGTGTCTATGACTCAATACATTGCTTGCTGTATAAAAGCAAATTGTCACAATGAATCTAGTAGGCAATATGGTGCTAGATATTAAAAACCTGAGCTATTCTGACCACCCCCACCCCTTCCCAACGAAGTTATTTCATTTTAAGGCCTCTATTCTAAGAAAATGTTCTGAATTTGAAATGATTAATTTGAAAATGTTTATCATAGCCTTATTTAAGGTATAAATTTGGAAACAATCTAAATATCTATGGTGAAAGTCAACTCCAGTAGAACCCTTCCTCAGTTGGCCATGGTAAGGCCACTGAAATCTCTACAGAGAACAAATAATAACATGAGAAAGTTTATATCAAACAAAGAAAGGACACAGTACATAAAATGGACATAACCTTGCAGAGCTATGCAAAGAAACTCTGAAAAACAAAAATCAGTGCTAATATTGGTGTTTATTCGATGAGATTATTGCAACTTACATTGTGACCTTTTTTTATATTTTATGAGCATGCTTTATTATTATTATTATTATTATTATTATTATTATTATTAAAGTTCAATTCAAGATTATTCAATATAGGTTGTTTATATTTACTTGTGGGCTTTTACTTGTTCACATTCCTTGGGCAAGTCCCTATTCGTGGCTTTCTCTGAATGCCTGTTATCACGGAAGTCTCTTATTCCAACACTGAGCCACCTGTTTTGTAGAATTTTCTGAATGTTTCAAGTGTAGTTTATAAGACTCTCTCTGCCTTTGAGAACTGAGTACTTTCTGCCTTTGAATTTCCTTGGCTCATAAGAGAAGCTCGCATTCTTATTAGATTTATCCTTTGTGCCTTGTCTCTTCCTAATCCCCTTTTACCTTCTCTGGGCCAAAAGATTTGCAACTTGAGCTTTTTTTTTTTCATGTTCTGTTTTTAGGCAATGGGCCTTGCTTGGGCTATAGAAAACCAAATAAGTCCTACAGATGGCTTTCCTACAAACAGGTAAGCAGCCAGGCTCATGGTTTGGGAGAGACTCTTTTGCTAATGTGATATCCTGAGCAAATTTGGTCTCTTTTGGGTCTTGACTGCTTTCTCTGTCTCTCTCTCTTTTGTAGGTGTCTCATCGAGCAGAGTACCTGGGCTCCTTTCTCTTGCACAAAGGATATAAGCCATCACCAGACCACTTTGTTGGCATCTTTGCTCAGAATAGGCCAGAGGTAACCATGTTGAAGTTAACTCAAAGAAATGAGTCAGGCTAAGTCTAAGGACTTTGCACCCCACCTCTAATCCAGCACTCTGACACTTGCTGATGATTCACCAACGCTATTTAAAGATCTCATATTCTTTAAATAGTCTTGAAAATATTGCAACACTTGAAAGAGTTACAACTCAGGACCTCTTTAATTCCTGGTTGAATGTACAGTTTTCTAAGCTAGGGGTCACTTTAAGAAAGTCTGTGACATGAGAAAACAAGGAAGCACATAAGGGGCTGGCAAATAAGAGCTTATGGATGTTGTGGGAAAGGATAAGGGATGGAGTCATATTAGAATTGGAACTTGCATGTTGTACCTTAACTGGTCCAACCAAGGCATCCATTGCTGAGACTGGCCATTGAAAGCAAATCTTAGACATAAAGATGACTGGAATTAAGAGTATCCCCAAGTTCAAGTTATATCATTAGACCCAATGTTCTCAGAGAAAGTTGTGTATGCTTCATAATAATTAGCTGATGTGTGCAGTAGGATGGCTGCCTGCTCACTGTATCCTCCTGTGACCTTTTCTCTATCATCTCTGGTGTCCCTTTTTCTCTTCTTGTGAGGACACTAATCATATTAAATTACAACCCACCCTATGTCTAACCTTAATCACCTCTTTAAAGTCCTTATCTCCAAAGTCAATGGCCTTGGGGGTAAGGGCTTCATTCAGCCTGTAGCACCTGACAGCTGTTTAGGCAGATTCTGACTCACCTTTCAGCTCACTTCCTGTCATTCTTCATTTCATGCTTCCTAATGTATGTAGAGTGATGTCATCCTATCCTGTCTTTGTTCATTTCCTCAAAGCCTTCTCTGCCTCCACCTTTTAACCAGATCTTACCAGTCTTTCAAAAAGATCTGCCGAATTTTTATCACCTTCTCCAGAGTAGTCCCAGGTAGTCTTGGCCCTGCCCTTAAAAGCAACCTATGCCTTCTTAAAACTCCTAATGGTTTCTATCCTCTGATGCATAGAACATTTTACTTTACTTTTGTTTCCTGGTCTACTTTTATATCTTAGTTGTCTCTCTGCCTATCTTATCTCCTTTATTTGACTGTACTTTGTAGCATTACCAGTGACAGTCCTTAGGGCCCCACAGTGATTTTTTTTTAACATAAAATAACCAAATAAGAATTTTTTGGCTAAATGACTAAATTCATACTTTTCCTTTCAAAACATTCCCTAGTCCTTACCCGAATTTCTCTCCATACAGTGGATCATCTCGGAGTTAGCTTGTTACACGTACTCCATGGTGGCTGTCCCCCTGTATGATACCTTGGGAGCAGAAGCTGTCGTGTACATTATCAACAAGGGTAAAACTTTGTTGTTGCATTATAACTCGGTTCTTTCTTAATGTTGAAGAATTCTTGACTACCCGCTCTTGTTAGCCGATTTGGAACGCAGTGACCAGAAAAACGTTCATGTCTTTCTCGTCCTGTCCTTCTTAGGATATAATTTACAGGGCAGTTACAAAAAGCCCATGAGGCAGGGATCGGCACAATCAGAATATTCAGTGAAATGCTTTAAAGTGACATGGTATGACAATGCACCATAGATATAAAGCTATTTACTTCGGCCACCCTGAATAAAAGGCCAGAGTGAGTGATTAAATCACTGTGAAACTATTGATTAAATTTTCTATTCTTGAAAATCTGAGTCAGCATAGTTAACCAACATGTACCAATGCCCATGGTGACTCTGCAGGAAAAAACTACCATTGTTAAAGAAATAAGTACAATTTCATTGTGCAAGTAATAGCCTTTTCATATATCCAAGATGTTACCTTTCCCACAGTACTAGATTGAGTAGATTCATTTGAACTATACATAAAATCAGAGGTTTTCCATTTGTGTAAACAAGTACCAACCCAAATACTAATGTTTAGAATCTAAAATGCTTATCTGCTAAAATCCCATCTCTCTCCCTTCTTTCCCTTCAACTCCCTACTCCCCTCCCCCAAATAAAACACACTGACAGGACCATGCCAAAGTGATTCATACTCATTGTCTGTATTCTTAAGCAGAAGGAATGTGGGAGCTTCTCTAGAGACCATAAACCGTTGGCAGTATGCAAGAAAATTCTGTGCTCTATTTCAACAAAGCTCATTTATGATCAATGGAACATTTCAGATTTTATGCATAATGAATCTGATAAGCAGATATAGTATCTTTTGGGGACCCACTAGCTTGGAAATTTTCAAAACACTCTTCCTTCTTGCAAGACAATCCAGTACCTAGCAGAGCAGGATGACCTGTAGCTCTATTTCTGCTTTCAGCTGATATTGCCATGGTGATCTGTGACACACCCCAAAAGGCACTGGTTCTGATAGAAAATGTGGAGAAGGGCCTCATCCCAGGAATAAAAATAATCATCCTCATGAATCCCTTTGAAGATGACCTGAAGCAAAGAGGGGAGAAAAGTGGATTAGAGATCTTATCCTTCTCTGAAGCTGAGGTAATGGTCTAAAACTCAACTCAAAGCTCAAAGCCTGGTCCAATGCCATGGGCACCCTGCAGGGCATCTACACCGGAGTGCAGGCTCTTGTTCTCCGGGGTGACAGGAGCAGAGAAAATTAGACTCATGCTTTGAAGCTTTGAGAATAATTTCCGCAAGACAACTCAGAAACCATGCTGGGGAAGAGAAAAGTCTGTGGCCAGTATGCACAGACTTTTCTAAGTAGAGAATTTATAAATACAGAGGTTAGCGGTTGTGAAGGACATGGTCCTGCAGCTGGGCTTCCTGGGTTCACAGTCCAGTTTCACACCTGTCTGTTAGGCAACTTGGGGTGAGTTACTCTACAGCTCCCTTTCCCTTTCTGTAAAATGAAGATACCATAGTCCCTACTTTACAGAGGAGTTACTATAGAGTTAACCGACTTAATACGTATAAAGTGCTCAAGACAGTGACTGGTATGTAGTAAGCCTTGAAATGTCAACTATTCATATCATTCAAAAAGATTTAGCAATGGTCCTAGATGACTGAACCTTAAGAGTGTAATGGGAAGTTTGGATATTTGGGATCTGCCTCTTTAAGGTTTATATTCTAAGTAAACCTTATGCTCTTCCCTGGGACTTTCTGGGCCTGATCCAGGATGGAATTTGGGTTCTATTTCCACAGATGTATTCTCCTGGAAAAGGGAAAGAGAAGGCTGTATTTGTCATAAGTCTGTCTCAACTAATGTCTTTCATTTTTGGTTTTCTGTTCATGTAGAATATAGGCAGAGAGAACTTCAAAAGACCTGTGGTAAGTTTTCTTCTGCTCAAATTTGAATCTTGCACGTTCAACTTGCAAAGTTCATGATAGACTAAGTCCCTGTGCTTCCCGCTCCAGCCACCTTCACCAGAAGATCTGGGCATCATCTGCTTCACCAGTGGAACCACAGGTCAGTGCCCATGAAGTTGTCCTAGAGGCCCCTGGTCAGCCAAAATCATGGTTCGAGTCACTAACCACTGATAGCCTGGTAAATATACTCTACAATGAGTCCTACCCTTAGGGGCTAAAAACCTTAAGCTTTTCAGTATGGATACCCAAATAGGAAACTATAAACATAAGCAAATAAACTTCATTAAATATACTAGGATGTGTTTACATGCTATGGATTTCTGGGGTCTTAAAGATGGCAACAGAAAGTCAGCTTTCTTCCCCAACCCACCACTCTCTCAATTTGACACCACGAGAATGGTCACTCAATCAAGGTCACCCAATGATAGTTCTACACAGATCACTATGTGCCCCCTACCCTCACCTTGAAGCTTCCTATCTATTAGAATTCTTAATCACTTTTAATGTGGCCCATGATGGACTATAATTATGATAGGCACATTCCATTGTGCCAAGTTCAGAAGGTGATAGCTGGGAAATATTGTTGAATCTGAAGTCTGAAACATAAAAACAGCACAGGCGTGGGGGGTGGCAGTGCTGGTGGTTACTTGGATTTCTTTTCAACTGTGTTGTTATCTGAAATTGTGGCTATGTGCTATGTGCTGGTAGAAGGCTGTCAGCAGTAGACTCTGTGGGCATGAATCATTCATAAACAGAGCCATAAGCCATTCAAACAAAGATACAGTGACAGGAGAAGCTCTTGATTCTCTAGAACAGAACCAGTGGAATGTAGCTCCTTATTTCAAAGCCAAAGGTTTCCTATGAGCTATATAAAGAATCTTTCTCTCCACTTCTTTCCTACAGGTGACCCCAAAGGAGCCATGTTAACCCATCAAAATGTCGTTTCAAATGCTGCTGCTTTTACCAAATGTTTGGAGGTCAGTTGATGAAATGAAAAAAAAAAGTCCTGATTAAAATGTGAATTTGTCATAAGATTTTCATCCTGAAGTCAGAGGAGGCAGAGAGGGGAAAAGAAAAACAGGTCAAGGGCCTGAATGTGGGCAAATACTTGTGCATCTTTGCCTGGAGGACTGTGCGTTTTCAAGCCTTGGTCTTTTAGGATCACTGCAGACCTTTGTACTCAGTGCAGTTAAGGGCACATCTTAGAGGGACGCAGTGTACCGCCCGCACAACTGTATGTGGCCCACCTGGAAAGAAGCCACTTAAATTTTTTTTAAATTTTAATTGAGATATAATTGACACCTAACATTGCCTTAGTGTCAGGTGTCCAACGTAACGATTCAATATTTGTATATGTTGCTAAACGATCCTCAAAATTTAAGTCTAGCTAAGAAAGATCACCACACATACATAAAAACTTTTTTTGTATGTGACAAGAACTTTTAGCAACTTTTAAATATACAATAGAATGTTATTAACTGTCGTTAACAGGGTAGTTCTTAAATCTCCTTTGGAAGAGAAAGTTGCCATTAATCCAATGTCATCTCCTCTTTGTTCCTTATCTATAGGACATCTTTCAGCCCACCCCCGAGGATGTGAGCATATCCTACCTCCCCTTGGCTCATATGTTTGAGAGGGTTGTACAGGTGAGTGCCCTACCCAGCAGGCATGATGAAAGGCAGTCCGGTGTTTATTCCAAAGGCAGCTATACAATGTTTACAGTCTTTCTCTAATGAGATGGAAATAGGCAGAAAGTGGGCACAGCTAAGTCGGAACCCCAGTATTTCCCCTAATTCCATGTTGGCCAATGTTTGCTCCTGCCTTCACTCAGGGTACCTCAAGTCTTCTGAGGTCACAGCCAGGAGCTTACTATCGATCCTTAATCCTGAGCTGGGATAGAAGACATTCTTCTTCTTTTTAATTTTATTTTGGTTAAAATTTTGAAAAGATTTAGGATTAGAGAAAAGGAAGTTGCCCACAGAGGGGCAGAGAAGGAGCATCTGA
This sequence comes from Macroglossus sobrinus, assembly GCA_004027375.1. Taxonomy (NCBI): domain Eukaryota; kingdom Metazoa; phylum Chordata; class Mammalia; order Chiroptera; family Pteropodidae; genus Macroglossus; species Macroglossus sobrinus. Next base: position 202,007 of record PVKZ01000771.1, read on the forward strand.
TCCACATAAGCTGTATGCGGTAGAGCCGTTCAGGGTCGTGTGTGTGCCAGAGGAGAGCTGCCCGTCTGTGAGGGGACGCCGGGCTCGCCAGGCTATTCTGAGGCCGATTTGAGGAGAGCAGCACTGGCTTTTCAGAAACGCAGTTGGTAGTGTGGATGGAAAACCCTCTCTTAAATACCTCGTTGACTGGCTTCTCTGCTGTTGCATGAAATGCAAAAAGGAAAGATTCAGTTCCTTGGGCTAACATGTTGACATCTGATTAATAAAATATTGGTTCTAATAAGCCTATTTTTTCACATTTTTAACATTCCTGAAATTGAGACAGTTTTATAATTAATAGGCATTTTCTGGTTTAGTGGGCAATGTTTTTTCTTAGTGTGGTAGCACTAAAAGACACCACAACAGCAAAGCCTCTTGCAACACCCTCTATGGGGCTGTGTGAGAAGGCTTGCATGGGAACCAGTGCAGGTGCTGGAAGTTTTTGGAGACAGTGGAGCTGTAGATCCGCTTGAGGAACTATGACCCTCAGAAGGAGAAACACTTCTTGGAAAGCTTCAGGCAGCTTAAGTCCGCTCTCTGCCCTACATTCTCTGTATGTGTCCTGGGTGGCCAGCAGCACTGTGATGAGGCCAAGGCTGTGGTGGTCTCCTTCCCCCATGTAGACATCAAAGCACTGAAGGAACTTAACATGATGTCTTTGGGGTTTAAGTCTTTGATCACACAGATCCTATGAATCCTAAGCCCCAGCTTGAGAAAGTCTGGCAAATTCCCTTCCTTGCTGACCCATGAGAGAATGCGGTGGCCAAAGTCAATGAAGTGAAATCCACGGTCAAGTTCCAGATGGAGACGGTGCTGTCTGGCTGTGGCCATTGCCCACTTGAAGATGACAAATGATGAGCTTGTGTTCAATATTCATTTAGCTGGCAATTTCTTGGTGTCATTGCTCGAAAAGAATTGGCAGAACATCCAGGCTTTATACATCAAGAGCACCATGGGCAAGCCCCAGTGCCTATACTAAGGCACAGCTTAATAAATAATTGTACAGCTATTAAAAAAATAAATAAAAGAATGATCTCTTACAAAGGAGGATGTCTTAGGCTATTATCCAGAACTGCGGGTGGAGTAGGGGTTGGCCTTCAGTCTCATAATGTCTTATGTGTCCTGACACTTCATCAGAAATAAGTTTCTATCCTGTTTTTGAGGTGGTAGGGTGCTATATAGAGAAAAGCACCCAGAGCCATCAACCTAATTCCTTGATTCTATCCAAGACAGGCCTGAAACAGTCCTTTGGTTCTAAGCCATAGTCCTCCATTTTGCTTTCAGATTGTTATGTACTCTTGTGGAGCCAAAGTTGGGTTCTTCCAGGGAGATATTCGGTTGCTGCCCGATGACTTGAAGACTCTGCAGCCCACGCTGTTTCCCGTAGTGCCTCGACTCCTTAACAGGATCTACGATAAGGTACCCACCTTGCATCTGCTGGGCTGACCCTGAGATGAAGGAAATGTCTGTGGCTCAGGCCTGACTGAGGCTCTCAGGGACTCTGTGTTGCTAAGAAATTTGACCACTTCCACCTCCCACTCCCTACATGTGCCTACTTATAGTCACATTTTCAAATGCAACCGTGAAAAATCATAACAAAAATTGAAACCCTCTTTCCTTTAGATGCGATCACTTGGACCTGATCTGGAGAAAGAGCTCAATTCAGAGACTTGGGGAACCCCTCAAACTGCAGCCAACTTCCTGGGAAGGTGTTGCTCTGATTTCATGATGCCTGCTGGTTATTGAGCTTCTTGATGAGGCCCCATGGCAAACATTTCATATGTATCCCATCACTAAATCCTCAAAAAAGCACAGGAAATCATGCCTATACTTATTATCTATAATTTATCTATTATCTATAATTTACTGAGCCTCGGAGGTTAATTAACTTGCTCAGAGTCATATCTAATAAGGGATTAGGCCAGAATTAGACGGTCATGTAATCATTTTAGCTGTCATTAATTGGTATTCTATTTTTCATTAGGAATTTCAAAATGGTGATTTTTCTAATTCGATCATTTCTTCTGCATCCAGTAGCTGAGACTCTTCCATAAAGGCATAACAAATATTTCATTCTTTTCCTTTATTAATCTTCAAAATGAAGAATTGACGTACCAGTGATCTTCAAAACTGGCTAATGCGATTGTTTCCTTTGTAAAATTATAAATTTATGATTTTCGTATTTGTATGTTTAATCCATTTCAGTTATTCTTCTTGATGTTCAGTTTCCCATCTTGGAAGTTGCTTGTGTGTCCTTTTGACATGACCCCAGGGGCTTTTTATAGCTTCACTGCTTTCTGACATAAGATGTCTCAAGCTCATCTTGTATAATTCTCACCCAAATCTTGGTTTGGCAAATTTATTTCCCAGGAGCTCTTTGAACTGGAATTTGAACCCAGTCAATATGACAGAACCCAAGCTCTTAACCATGTGCCTGAGCACCTCATAATTCCATAGCCCTGAGGAAATAATACATGGCCATTCTACATGTTTGGCCCCTGCCCCTGGATTCTAGCATTCTCCTTCACACTTATGAACTCAGCAGGTGCTATCCTGGGGGTGCAGTGATAGGACAGGCAGCATTCTAGTACACGATGATCCTTGGACATTGAAAGCCTTGGATTCTACCAGACTGTAAACAATTCAAACACTTCCTTCATCATGCTATAGGATTATTATATGTGGTTGTTATAATTTTTGTTCATTTAGGGTTTTTGAGAGAGAGTGAGCTATTTTATAATATAGTAACTTAAACACAGTTTACTTCTAAAACTTATTTTTAATATGGAGGATTTTATTAGTGTGAGTCTCTAAATTCCAGCTCTTTGTCAAGTGACTTGTTAGGGGGAGTCTTGAGAATATTGAAGATAAGTTTCTTAAGGTTGAGAGAGGTGTCGAGAATAACATAATGCAGGCAGCATTTGAGTATAGACCTTGAAGAGAGATGGTGAGATACTTGCAAAATGATGGTGGATCTCTAGAGCCTGGGGCACAGTCAGCATTACAGGGTGAGGCTGTGCAGCCCAGTTTGACTGGAGGTTCAGGAATGGCAGTGTAAGTATGGAAGATGGCTGGAGAGTCATCTTGGAATTTTGAACTGGAAAAGAACTTTGATTTCCTCGAATCTGACTTCCAGTAGGGTGAAGTCATGAAAGTCTGAACATGGAGTTTGGGATTTAATTTTGTAAATAAGGTGGCTTTCTTTGTGTCGTACTGGTAAAGCTTTCTTTTGGCAGGAATACGGTTGATGGATTATAGAATCACAGTGAGGAGAGAGTCAGGGTGACTAGAGATATCATGTGAGCTTGAAATTAAGTCTGAAGGGAAGAAATGATCTAAGTGTCTAAGTAGGAAAGTCTGTTGGGTTTTATATGCTATATCTAAGGGAATTTCAGTTATAAAGAAAGCTGGTTGGTCTCTAAATCTAGTTTATATAAGCATCACTGGGACAAGGAGATAGAAAAGTGGTGCTTATTTTAAGAATCAGATTCCGAGGCCCTTCTTTGACCTACTAAATAAAAAACCCTAAGGTGGCTGCCCATTGCGCTTTTTCTAACCTAGCAGTCCCAGTGACTTTGTAGGTAGATGCTGACCATCTTTTGAGGATATACTTATTTCAATTGTCAAAGTTGTTTGACAAGAATGAGGAATCTGGAGGAACTGAAGCTTTGTCTTTAGGTATTAAGTTCACTTCTTTCTTAGTGTGGACATAATTCTCTGGGCTCATCAAATGCAGCAAAGTGGTTCATGAGTGAGAGCCGGTTCCTTATGAAACTAGAAGCAACCGTCTCTTGCTCACTGATGAGCCTTGGTGAGTATTTCCAATAGGTTTTCAACTAAAAGGAGCTATTATCTTGCAGGTTCAAAATGAAGCAAAGACACCCTTGAAGAAGTTCTTGTTGGACTTGGCTATTACCAGTAAATTCAATGAAGTGAAAAGGGGTATCATCAGACGCAACAGTTTCTGGGACAAGCTCATCTTTGCAAAGATCCAGGTATGTTAGGTGGGTTCTGGACAGAGCCAGGCAAATATTTCGGGTGCCCACTGACTCAGTGCACTTTGCTTTTACTCTGATGGTCAAGCATGTCTTTAACTGGAGATCCTTTTGTATTTTCACTCATCATCTGAGATCTCCCTTGGACCACTTTGTCAATAAAGAAAATTGGTCAAAAATCAGAAAAAAGATTTTATGTAGATTCTAGCTCTCACTCTCATTCTTTTACGTGGTCTGTTGAAATTTCAGATCTGGTCCCAGCTATGGATGGTGGTGACAGTAATAATTAACATTTTAAGTGCTTTTCCACAGTGCCAGGCCCTATTGTAACTGCTTTGTAAATTACCAAGATTAATTCTCATAACAACGGTGGGTAGGTTGTTTCATACATCTTTCAATAGAAGAAACTGAAGCCACGGGAATAGGCATCAGCATGTCTTTTGTTTCTCCTGAACAGGACAGCCTGGGTGGGAAGATCGCCTTCATGATCACTGGAGCTGCCCCCATCTCCCCTCCTATCTTGACGTTCTTCCGGGCAGCACTGGGATGTCCGGTAAGCTGAGCACCTTTTTGGATAGTTTATTTCACTTTTGCACAAATAAGGCTCATAGTTTAAATAACAGCGAAAATATGACTGAAAGGTACCAAAAAGAAAGTCACCCAACATCTCAAAATCAGGATACTTCTAGTGACCTCTTATGCATCTGTGCATAGAAACCTTTACAAAAATGGTATGTGTTATAAAATACTTGTTAAACAGTGTCCCATCAACACTGTTACTTGTCAAATAAGGATCTACATTATTTTAATGGTTTGAAAGAGTTTATTGAATGTACCTAAATAACTAGTCTCCTACTGATGGACACTTGAATTGCTTACCATTTTTTTTCCTGTTATAGGCAATGAAGTGATAAGGATACCCATATATCCTTTGGTATTTATGCAATTATCAATTTGGGACAAATCTCTGCAAATAGAGAATGTTGGGTCAAAGTATATATTTTGGGGTTGTTTTTATATGTTAATGTAGATTATCAAACTTCCCTCTGGTAAGGTCTTGTTTTTTTTATACATTTCTGCAAATAATACAAGAGACGTTACTTCCCCCACAGTCTTGCTAGTGACAGACTGTCAGACATTTAAATCTTAGTCCATCAGAAACGTGAAGAAACTTATTGCGGTTTTGTTTCTTTTGTTAACACTGAATCCTTTTTTTTTTCTATCACTTATTGGCACTTGTATTTCTTCCATGAGTTATTCTATTACCCCCTTATAGAAAAATAGGCAAAGGATAATTGGTTCTCTTTCACATTACTGAGTTCCTCATATAGTAATAAGACTAATCTTTGTCATCTAGAAATATTTTTCCTAGTCTCATCTTTTGCTTTGTGTATTGCTATCCGAAAGCTTCAAATGTTTATGTAGTCAGAGGGATCAATCTTTTCTCTTTGTAGCTTTTGAATTGCTTAGATAGGACTTCCTAACCTCCACTATTTCATAAGACCGTTTTCATCCATATTTTCTAATAATTTTATAGTTTTACCTTTTTCCAATTAAATCTCTGCTCCATCTGGAATTTAATACAAGGTTTTGGGCATGAATATTGTCTTTTATTTTTCCTTCAGATGGCTAGCTAGTTTACCCATTCAATCAACATGCACAGCTTGAATGAAACAGTCAGCCTTGTCCTCAGTGTCCCCTATCCATACAACCATCATCTAAAAAGGTTCTGTGTTGATGACAAGGCCAGAGGTCCTCTAGTGTTTCAAATTAGCACCTTCTTGGCTATTCTTAATAATTTCTTTTCCCTTAGCCCCCCAAACAATAGATCAGAAGTTCCTATTGTCACACCCCTTCCTGTCCATCTCTACTAACACTGCCTATCACAGACCACGCCCCGCCTCCCTCGCAGTAGCCTATATACTTGTTCCCACCTACCAGATTCTCTCCAATCAAGATTATCCTCTATACCAGTCCTTGGCAAACTACAACACAGGCCAAATCTGGCCCATGGCCTATTTTTATAAAAGTAAAATTTTAGTGGAGCACAACCATGGCTCTTCACTTATGTATTGTCTACTGCTGCTTTTACATTACTTTGGCAGAGTTAAGTAGTTGAGACAGAGACCCCTGGGCTCACAAAGCCAGAGATAGTTACTGTCTGGTCCTATCCAGGAAAAGCTTGCCAGCCCTCATTCTGTATCATGGTTGGAGATTTTTCTCTTAAAAAAAATGCTACTTCAGTTCCTTCAGAAGTGCTCCATTACCCGGGTTCAAGTCCAGTTGCCATTGGGTTGCACATCACTTAATGAAAAACTCCTATTTTCCCATCAACTTGAAATACAACATTTCCTAAAATATAGTATAAGTTTCCTTGCTTTGGTCTATTTCGGACCCTTTTGCTCTTTGAGCGAGCCCCTAGTCGTAAAGACTTAACATAGCTCAGGCATGGACTCAAGGCACTGACACTAAGTATCCTCAGACCCTCAAAGGTCTGGTCTCCCCACAGGGAGTGGCTGGCTCATGCTTTATCGTGAGTCAGTTTCCCAGCCCTTCTGTGGTTTTCCCAGGTATTTGAAGCTTATGGACAAACGGAATGTACTGCGGGCTGTACAGTTACGTTACCTGGGGACTGCACACCAGGTAGGTTCTCCATCTAACTGGGCAGGAGGTACAGTGGTTGGGAGAAGGGTTCTAACTGAACTTGGACTTTGGAGTTTAGAAAACCCTGGTCCCCTGGATGAAGGTGGCAAAGGCCAAACTCAGGTTTTGGTCCAGGCCATCTTATCTTGGCAGATTATTATTCAGCCTTATTCTTTTAGTCAATCATTAATTTCTTTGAAATATGCCTGGAATTATCATCATTTTCTGACTTCCCAGCTGATTCAGTGTGATGTTTTCTAGGCCATGTTGGAGTCCCTGTAGCTTGCAATCACGTGAAGCTGGAAGATGTGGCTGACATGAACTACTTTGCAGCAAACAACGAAGGAGAGGTGGGTAGGTTATGCCTAGTAGTCACGTCCAGACGATCGTGGGGAGGGGCGTTTGTATTTGGAGGAGCACACAACTGTGAGCAGGTTTGGGGTGACTCCTTTGAGATCTTGAGCAAGGAAGTGAATGCCTCTGAGCCTCACATTTCTATCCTAGACAATAGGGATTAAAATCTGGTGCTCTTCACTCTGTATGGAAACCATCAAATGACGGAAAGGGTGGGAGCAGGTGTTCTGTCAAGTACACATGCCGGAAGTAGCAGCTTTTGCTATCGCCGCCGCTTTATACTCTCTTACGTGCAGATCTGCATCAGGGGAACCAATGTGTTCAAAGGATACCTGAAGGACCCTGAGAAGACAAAGGAAGCCCTGGACAAGGACAACTGGCTGCACACAGGAGACATTGGTCGCTGGCTCCCGGTGGGTGTTTCTTCAAAACTTCTGGGATTCCATGCTGCTGGGTGGGGGAGAACCACCAGCTTATAAACAGGATGGGCAAAGATGGGAGGAGGCTAATTCAGCTGAGTTGGCATGGCTCCCTTGACGATGAAATGCATTTGCTCACAAAGAAAAATTAGGTGACTGTTCTAGGGAACAGGTGTCTGGTCTTTGTTTACCTTTCTTGAGGCAGAAACTGTGATTTGGTAACTCCATGGGTCTATAATATCTGCCTTTTATGAGTTTCAAAGACATACGTTTCTTTCCACTTACTATACAAAGCCGTATCAAAACACAGAAGCAGGATTTCTAAACTAGGTGCATGCAGAGGCTACGTTTTGCCTCTCAGAGATCTTTTACAGCCTCTCTTTGGAAGACACGTAGATTTTTTTTTTTTTCAAGCACAGCATGTGAACAAACGATTAGCCCTGTTAACCCCACCTGTTTTCCCAAGGAGAGGAAATTGTTGCATAATAGTGAGGGAGCCTTAGAACCCCTGCAGGCTATCTTCCAAGCAGTCTCTAAGTTTTTCTCTACTATGTGGTGGGGAGGGGGGCAAAGTAACGAGATCTTAAAACTTCTTTTCTGGCTCAATATTCTCGATTTAAGTGACATTTGGTGAGAACTCTACGAACACTGTTCCTAATGATGTATTTCATAGATTTGGATATTAACAGTATTATCTTGTTAACATATCCATTTCTGTGCACTGGGAGTTCTCTGCTCTAATAAACATAGGATGTAGGCAATAGAGGTGTCTCTACTTCAGCGTTATAAACATTATCACTTGTAGATAATGTCTATTATGCTGAATTAATGGCTACTTTCTTGAGTCAGCCTTGTTGATGGCTCCAGGGTTGGTTCAGTCGACTGCCCTCCTTAGGGTGTGATCATGTGGATCGTATTTGCCACTTGTCCCAATTCTGCAATTCGAATCCCTAAGAACCTAAGCTCCTCAGACCAATTAGCTCAGGGAAATGAAACTGCAAATGACCTCTGGTGGCTGGTCAGAGACCTCCTCAGCCCTGCTTCTGTCCTAACAAGCACAGTTATTGACTTGCTTAATTAGTATTAGCACAGTGGAGCTGTTTTAGCCTGATCCTGAATCTAACGGGAGGGACACAGAAATGGTATTCAATAAGGGAGGAGATCTGATTCAAAATTCTTAATAAAAGGTAATCCATTTCCTACTTGTGAGAGTTATGGAAGTGGAGTAACTTGAAATCATTATTGGAAATTTAGAACTGCAAAATTTCTTCGGTAGATGAGGCAACTATGCAGACCCCGGAGACTTTTTCTCAGGCTGCATGATGACTCTCCAGACAGAAATACAGTATAGACGGGTTCTTGCTGGAATTGGCTTCCCTCCACTTTCCCCAAAGCCAAGAAAGAGAAGTGAAAGATTGTTCGAAGGTCTCTGGAGATGTCAGCTTTAAAGATGAAAGACACCTGCGACGTCACCACTTTCTCCACTGACACCACCCACAGGATTCCAAAACAATGATGCTATTATCTGTCTGTCTCACACAGAATGGAACTCTGAAGATCATTGATCGAAAAAAGCACATTTTCAAGCTGGCCCAAGGAGAATACATTGCTCCAGAGAAGATAGAAAGTATCTACAACAGGAGTAGAGCTGTGCTGCAAATTTTTGTACATGGGGAAAGCTTACAGGTAATATGTATTGTTTTAACAATAAGCCATTTTCAGGAGCAGACCACACGGATTCCTGTAGCTACAGGAAATCTGTACAGTTGGGTTTAGGATAAGAAGACCCAAAGCCACATTCCAAACTTCAAATAAGGAAATATAAATGGGGGGGAGGGGACACAAAGAACAAAAAAAACCCTCATTTTAATGAGTAGACTCATTAAAATGGTTATAGGAAAGGGTAGCAGCATTCAGTAAGAGAGCCCATCACACTGAGTTTCCACAGGAGTGCCTCTGGCACAAACTGTTACATATACACTGCATTTAAACTTAGCTTTTTGGGAGTGGGGGAGGGTTGATCTGGACAGGCCAGAGATGCTTTAAGCTTAATGTTGAACACGACTTCATTTGGAACAACTGAATTTGAACAGAACATCTTTGTAAAGAGATGTTAGGTGGGAAGATGAGTTTAGAGTTCCATGAGAGTTTGAAACATATGGTGAGAGAAGAGGACACTAGCGCTGAATTTGAGGTCTTGGGAAATACCGCTTTCAAAAAGAAGGATCCCTTTCTCGCTGGGAGACACTGTGATAAGTCCTCACAGGAATCATTTCCTTTCCAGTCATTCTTAGTAGCAGTGGTGGTTCCTGACACAGATGTACTTCCCTCATTTGCAGCCAAAATTGGAGTTCAGGGCTCTTTGGAAGAACTGTGCCAAAACCAAGTAAGTCTCATGTAGGAAAGCTTTATGACAGGGCCCATCATGGGAGAGGGGAGGCCCTGGCAGCTCGGGCACCCACGAGTTTCCAGAGCCTTCTCTCTGGAAGAACAGACTCTTCCTGAATTTGTGACAGTGGTGCAGCCCAAATAGATTGACTGGTTTTATTAGACTGGAAGATAAGATGGGCAGTTTAAAAACAACAACAAAAAACAACCCTATTCTTTTCATAGTAATATGTTCTTTGTGGGGGAAAAGAATTGGAAAATCAAAAAGTTTTAAATGCTACTCAGAGAAAAAACCCTTTTGAGATTTAGACTTGCCTTTTTTTTTTCTTTGAATGATATTAGTCATAAAATATGCTTGGATATACTCCTATATCCTTAGATCCCAGTAAACTTTTGTAGGAAGTCTGAGTGATTCATGCTCAGCCTTTTATTTTGACTTTCAAACAGCTATGCTTTAAGCCATGTTTGGTTTTCTTAGGCTGTAAAGAAAGCTATTTTAGAAGACTTGCAGAAAATTGGGAAAGAAAATGGCCTTAAATCCTTTGAACAGGTATGTACTACTGATTTTATCTTGGTCTCAAATCATACTAGAAAGTTTTAAAGTTTGCATTTATAATGGGGCTTAAATGTAGTTTCCAAGGAATTGGTTTTAGATTTTGTACCTTGACCCCAATAACTACAAACGGCAGTGACCGTTTGGTTATTTGTACTTTTGCTGTTGATTATCCATTCTCCCTACTCATTTCTTTTCCGAATTATAAGTGTGAGATGGGCATGTGTTGTTCTTTCTCTTTACCACTTCATCAACCCCTTTTATAAGGTGAAATATTCTTTAATGTTTTTCACATAGCACGCAGACGGCTCTGCAGGAAAATCCAAATCACTAATAAACATGTGTGGTGGGGTGTGTGCACCTTCTCTTCCAGGTCAAACACATTTATCTTCATCTAGAGCCATTTTCTATTGAAAATGGGCTCTTGACACCAACACTGAAAGCAAAGCGGGTGGAGCTTGCCAAGTACTTTCAGACCCAGATCAAAAGCCTGTATGAGGACATCCAGGAGTAGGCTAAGGTACTTATGCTGGGAGGGGCTCAGTAGTGTCTTGTGGGAATACAACTTAAAAACTAGTCTTATGCTCACTACTTGTCTTTCTGCCTGTCTATTGTTCTACCTACTAAATTATAAGACTATAGTTTTGGGGATTTTAAAAAATAATATTAAGTGAGAAACTTATAATGTGCATGCTTGGCCCCAAACTAAATAAGTCTTGTCCTTCCCATCTTAAATGTTGCTAACATTTAGGTTTTCGAGCTACTTTTATCAACTTTCCTTTCTTCAAGGTCCATTTGTATTCTTTGTCCTTTCCCCATGACCTCCAACCTGTACAAGTGACCACTAGATCAAGAGCCAAAGGGACTCTCTGACTTCTTATTTTCTAGTAAAACCTAATATGTCAACAGTTACAGCACTTAGGCCTTCCAGTGTTCAAGTTAAGAGACTTTTCAATAACAAAAAGCAGTTTGTAATTCATTTTTCTTACTTCACAAAACCATGAAAACTTTAAACCAACCAGTCACTACTATTAATTGTATCTGAGAGACTTCTATGTACTTCTGTGTATACTAAGGGAAAAGTTTGATCATACTGAACATTTCCCAGACTCTCTAGTGTCTCTGACTTGGGACAATTAAAAACTGAACCTATGACATGTTGCCTTAAAAGCATGTTCTTCAAGTGTTATCTACAGTAATATCTGGTAACTAATTCTGTTCCTACAGTTTGCTACTGAGCTAGAAGCTGTGGGGGAAGGAGTTGAAACTTGTCAAGTACACTTGCCAGTAAATGAAGCAAGAACTGAGTAAAAATCTGAAATGGGCATTGATTAAGAACCTCCTGAACTGGGCACAAAAACCTGTGGGGGAGCCTGATGCCTGCACGACAGGCTTGTCTTCTGTGAAGGAACTGACTGATCTCGTCTGCCACGAAGTCTAGTTCCTGCTCTAGCTAAACCCCTGACAACACGTGTTGCTTCCACTTGTATATGTAAGATCTTGAAAATAATAAACTATTGCAGGAACTCATGTTGTAGTGTGTTTCATCACGGACCATGATGAGAGTCGGCCTTACAGTAGGACTGTTGAACAATCAAGCGAGCTAGTGGCTCTCAATCTAGGCTACACACTAAAATCACCAGGGAGGTTAAAGATCCTGATGCTTGGATGCCATCGCAGGGATTTTGATTGAAATGGTCTGAGGTATGGACTGGGCACTGGAAGTTTTGAAAGGTCCCCAGGTGATTCTAGTATGCATCTACGCCTGATAACTACTGAAGGAAACAGCTACACAGAGAGGAAAGGATCTTATCATCCCACAGCTGTAAAAAATAAAACAAATACCAGCTGAGCCCAGACTCTGATCAACCCTGATTCTGACCAAGGTCTTTCTCTTTTACCATCTTTGCCGTTCTCTAGCTAATCTTGAACAGTGCTGTTTTCTGGCCTCCAAATGAAGCTGTGAATGTTCTTGGATGGTCTTTCTAGACTCTTGAGTCCAGAAAAGCCGAAGAAATGTCTATTTTGCAGTAGCTGAAACAAAAGGGAAGGCAGGAGTGAACTCACGGTCTTCTCAAGCTTCTATTACCTCTTTGACTGTCTCTCATACTGGCCCCTACCCTGCCCCCCGACTCATTTCATCTGAACTGCACTGGTTGCTTTTCGGTCCTCAAACATGCCAGGCACATTCTAGTCTATAGTTTTTGTTGCCTCTGCCTAAAATGCAGATATTCCCAGAGGCACATGACTTGTTCTCTCATTTATTTCAACTATCACCAGATCGTCCCGCCAGCTTTCTTCGTATACATGACTCCATCGAACATAGATTTTACTTGTCTATCTCCTCACCCCTCACTGGAATGGGGCAGGCATGATTCATTAACTGCTGAATCCCAGAGTTAACTGTTACAAGCCTGGCCCCCAAAGTTCAAGTTCCCTGCCTCGGAAAAAATTAACATCGGGATAGGTGACTTCTGTAATTGTACTCACGTGTTTAGATATGCCTTGTGCAAGTCCACCAGCTAGATCCACCACTTACACAAGCTTCAGGTTTTGATAGTCAAGTGTACACGAGCAGTTTGGTATCACTAGGTTGAAAGTCTCTAGAATGCTGTGATCTCATTCTGCCATTAATGGAGTTTATTTACTGAGGCAAACCTGAATGTCTGAAGACTCATTGTTAAAGACATTAATTTTTCATAAGGTAGCAGAGCAGTTTTTCCATAAGGAACTAAGACAAATGTTTTCGGGCAGCAAAAAGGATGCTTTAAGTAAAAACTATGAATTATAGAGAACAAACATTGACCTTTATTTGACAAAAATCAGCATTATTAAAAGACAGGTAACAAAATCTGAGCTCATACTGAATCTGACAAATTAAGTTCTACAGTATCTAGAACATTACATAAGAAATATCAACTGGGGGGAAACAGAACAAATGCATCACATGCAGATGCTCCTGGCAAAGGGGGAACTACATCTGCAAGTGAGGTCCACATTGTGCAGCGCGTAAAAAAATCCTAGAGAAAATGCAATTGAGTTACCTGGGTGAAGTGTTTTCCCTTTTCTGGAAAGAGGTGGCAAAGAGGGGCAGGAATTCAAAGGCATATGCAGATGGCTTCTCCATTTTAAAATGGTCATAAAAATATTCAGATCATAACACTAGGGCATCTTTCAGGAAAAGAACACCTTAACCAGAGTAGGGTCATTGCATAATTTTTTAGTACTGTGTACAATTTTCAAGTAATGGAGCAGATTTAAAGAATCATTGTATTTAAGAGTGGCTATCTATTTTTCTTCTCATCATCTGGGCCTGGATCTGTCTCAGCATCACAGGGGCACTTTTCCACGCAGTTCCTAGGGAACCATCCTCTTATTCTTGAAACACCTTAAGGAGAGATGAAATTGATGTGAAATAGTCAGATATCCTACAACGACGTTACTGAGACCCAGAAGTCCTATTCAGATTAATAAGTTTTTAGTTATACTTCTCCATTTACAATCTTTCAAGAGCACAGTTTAAAGAGGGAAAAAAAGATTTTTAATTGTTCCCAACAAGCTAGAAAACAGGAATTTCCCAAATTCCATTCTCTGGGAAAGGAGCTAACGTGGTTTAGGACAGTTCCTAAGTGGAGTCAGGGGGACCCTGTCAGTATGGGTATTCACACAATCATGTGTGTGATCGTGAAGGGTGTATTTTGGCACAGTGTCATACACCATTTGTTCCAGGGCCTATCGTCTTGTAGCCATTGTGAATTTCCTTTTTCTAAATTTTAGTAAATGTCTACATCAAGATTTCCTAAGCTGTCATATGAGGTTAATTTACGATTAACTCAGTGTTTTTAAAAGAGCATCCTCGGTTAATCTTTACTTTAAAAATAAACAATTCTAATGTGTCAATGTAAACTCATCAATGTTAACAAATGTACCACCGAAGTATGGTGCTGAGGGTGGGAGAAGCTGTGGGAGCAGTGAGGGTGGGAGGAGGGGAGAAGGCATTTCTCTTTTTTCCACTCAATTTTGCTGTGAACCTAAAACTGCTATAAAAAAAGTAAAGTCTATTAAAAAACAACAACAAATCAGACACAGAATGTTTCAATCTATTAGTTTTTATAACTTAACAGGAATGGTCGGAGGGGGAGCATCTAGCTTAGGGGGCTTACGCACAGGCCCGGGGGCCAGACCGCAGTGGGCTGAAGCCCGGGCTCTACAGTGTAGTGCAGCCTTGAGCACGCTGCTCAGCCTGTTTCAGTTCCCTCACCAATAAAATGTAAATGATTGTACCGACTTCAGAGGGCTTTTGGGTACTTTAAAACACCAGTGAAACATTTATACAAGTGTCTGTCACATAGTTAAGCATGAGCTCCAATGTTAGCCATTATTAAAAAGACATGATAAATACCAGTGGAGAAATAATACAAGGAGCTTCTTTTTGTTGTTTAGTGACGTGTCTTTCTAGTTATTTCTCCTAATGCATGTGATGTGATTATTTATAAAAGTTATTCTTGTAAAGTTTGGAATTATTGCTAGCCATCTTGTCTTTTAAATATCCCCCTCCATTTTCATACCTTCTGTAAAGGAATCATCAAGAATTTTGTCTCCATACAACCAGTATCTGAAAGATTTAAAAGATTAAAATTATTTTAAGCTAAATGCCAATTTGGTCATTAAAGAAGAAACTCAGTGTTTGTATCACCTACCGTAACCCTCTCGTGGCTAAAATGAACTCCCCTCTCTGCAGTCTTATTCGGGGCTCTTCAGTGCAGGGGCTTGTGAAGAAGGTTTTGATCCCTTTATTCAAAGGACAGCAGGCACCACCATAATCTTCTATCACTTTATACCGAACCTGTTATCAGTGATCAGAAGAACAATTTAACATTTCCCCATATCTGAGTTTTTTTTAAGCTTGAATTTAAACTGTTAAAGGTACATCCAAAACATCAGGTGACAGGTCTTTCCTTCCTAGTTTCCAATCCACCTGGTTCCCTTTTAGGAGGCAACTGACGTTTTAGTTCTCAAGGCTTTTTGTATCCATCATTTCAAACACATAGCTAATGAGACTTCCTGCAACAACGGCAATGTCCTGTACCTGTGGTGTCTGATGTGGTAGCTGCGAGCCACGTGAGCACTTCTAAGGAGGCTAGTGCAACCAAGGAACTGAACTTTTTAAAATTTCACGAACTTTAATTAACTTAGAATTAAATAGCCATGTATGGCTAATCATATTGTACAATATAATTGTAAAGATGGGTTTCATATTAACAAACTATATTGAGGAAATTTATTTTTCTGTTGGCAATATAAATCGCCTATATTGTCTCCAAACCTACAGTCCAAACAATTTAAATGAAAACAAAAGTGAATTGCATTAAACTGCAACAGATATTTTAAGAAATATTATTTAACAAAAGCTAACATTTGGTTTCTACTCAAAGGCAATTGTTAAAAACTACATAGAATTGCTGAGCTTGACAAAAGAAAAGAGGAATTAGTATCATTGCAAAAGAATTACTTACGCTTCTCACTCTTTTATCTGCTTTTTGTTTCAGTTGTTCTATCTGTTTGGAAGATATAAAAAGAAAAAAAGTCTTTTATCTCCATGCTGAAAGCCTTTCCTCAACTACTATATCAGAGTCTAATGATAAACCTTCAATTTCCCAGCATTTCAAAGTGTTGACAATTTAAAGGCAACATTTTTTTTAGCATAGAAAGAAGGCCCTGTGTCTAAACAGGGGCTAAAGTAGGGCTTTCTTCTTAGCATTCTCCCTGCTGCCTGGACCAGGGAGATGTGCTCTCTGATCTCACAGAGCAACCAGGCTAGTATCTAAGGTGACACAGAGGTTTACCGGCTCTTTAGAGACATGGCAGAGAGACTGCAAAACTCATTGTCTCAACTAAAAGTCATCATTACCACCCACTTTTCTCTACTTATTCAGCAACAATTTATTAAATGGTATTCTATCAGATATAGTTGGAGAAATAAAGAAAACACATGGTCTCTGTCCTAGAATCTTGTCAAGTTAAAGATATAAGATACAAGAAGTAAATAAAAATATAAGCCCTCAGGTGCTACCATACAGTAGCATGACTGAGTGCCAAATCCAGATGAGTCCAGGATGCAGAGATTAGACTTTAGGAAAGAGGTGGGACTGAAACTGGTCCTAATAATTTCCAATAGAGAGGAGGGCATATGAGATAGAAAAAACAGCATGAACAACACTGGGAGGCAGGAATGTAGATTAGGCTGATTGGAAAGGATGGCACCAGCTTGCAAATTGTTGGAAGGTGGTTTAGGCCAGATTTTATAAACCTAAGTTAAGGTCACAGGACTTTACGTTAAAGAGAGATTTAAATAAAAGGAGAGATATGGTATGAGGAGTGCTTTAAATTATTTACTTAGATCCACTTTGCAACATACTGAAAAAAATTTTTTTTTGCTTATTTTATTATAAAATATCATCTGAACTAATGAAAAGAAAGTGAGGCAAAAAGGAAAGACTAAAAATACTCACTGTTAAGCTGTACTGGTGACAGCCTTCTCTTATTGGCCACTCCAGTCCATCTCCTTCAGGGATCCCCGACCACGTAAATACCTGTTTAAAGTTCTTCCATCGACTTCCCATATCATAAGGAAAAACAAAGACTTCATCTAGTTGATAATACTGAATTCGATCTTTAGCCTGTGAATAGAAAAGACGTAAGATAGCAGATGTCTTAAACGGCTTTTAGTAATATACAACTGAGAACTTCTATACCTTAAATATGTATCATTCCTAAAAATATGTCCTTGTTGTAGTGTTAGTGTACACATAAAAGCTAAATAAATTTATCACAATATGAAATAACTTGACATATAAAATCAACCTCATGAGAATATTCAGAAAATGTCTGACAGGGCTTATTTAGGATTAAGCACTTAAAAATGCTTATTTAAAAGAGTTAGTAACTTTATTCCATATAGCAAAAATCCTCAAGGCTCCTGCTATTCAGAACAACAATATCCAGGAGTAAAGAAGAGATTTTGATAAAAAGAGGAAGCAAAGATTTTTCAGGATGGAAGAAATTGTTGTGTGGGGTGCACTCCAATAAAATGGTTGTATCCTGGGTGACAGCGACACCTGAGAGAACAGCCAGGAATGGTGAAACGGGGGAGTCAGCATTTTTAAAAAATTATTATTTTTAAAAACAGGTATGTGCAGACCTTATGGTTTTTTATACCATTACACATGTATGTATACTTATTTTTAAATGCATTTATATGTACATTTTATGCATATACATAAATATTCAGGTTGTACAAATTATGTACTAGGCATTTAAATTGTTAGCTTTAACCTGAGATAAGGGGGCTTAGAATTTCTTAAGTTCTACTGACACCTAGTGGTAGAAAGATACATTATTTATTCCTATAAGTGTACCAACCCAGATGAAACTTGTATAACTTTTAGTGTTTGGTAATACTGATAAATAGTCTATAAACTTAAGAATCATTTTAATATTTTACTTAGCAACAACACCAGTTTTAAAATAACTCCTAGGCTTAGCATTGGCACTTTATAAAGAGTCTTGATCTTTAAAAAAAAAATTGTTAATCTCACATCAGTATATTATGCTAACTAGGAACTATACTTTAAAATATTTTATTAAAGGAGAGATTTTAAGTAAAGCTTCTTACAGTTACTTATGTGATATTGATATTAATTCAATTCATTAAAAGACCTATCAAGCCGTAAAATGTATTAATCTACCAAATTTTATAAACTCATCCATACACATAAAGAAAAAGGTAATTTCTTTTCCTTTTTTTATAAACAAAAGCTTCAGAGTTTCCAAAATAAGAATCTCAGACAACAGAGATTTAGGAAAAACTGGTAAAGATGAGAGTAGCTTACAAAAATTAAAGCATGGTCTCTAAGGAAATGGGGGGAATTCCATCAACACTGTGTGTTAACAGGTGACAAAGGTGTATGGTACATGTTACAGGAAAAGGCAACAAAAGTACTTAATCTCTTACAGGGCGAGTCAAGGAAAGTCCCATATAAAGAATGACACCTAAACTAAGTCTTGAGGGACAAGAAATAAGGCAAAGAAGCGAGGGTAGGAGTGTTCTAGACAGAGGGAACAACATGTGGAAAGACAGAGAAGTTCAGATGTACAATAAGTTACGTTGTTATTAGCTGGTATCAAGTGTGAAATAGGGTGGGGAGAGGTGGGACATTCGGTTGAGAAGCATATAAAGGAAGACATAAAAGACTTTACTATGTATAAGCTAAGGATCTTTGATTTAAATCTGTATAAGTTGTTCTCAAAGCAAGTTTTGCATATCTCTTTGAGTCCCCAAGATCTTTCCTTGGGGCTTAACAAAGTCAAACACCTATCATCATAATATTAAGATGTTATTTGCATTTTTCATAGTGTTTGACATTTGCAATAGTGGATAAAACTGCACCTTAAGCAGGAATCAAGACAATGATCCCAAGCTGTATTAGTAGTTATATTCTTCTCCACTATATACTCAGTTCAAAACAAAACATCCCACCAAAAAAAAAGTTTTACAGAAGAATGTCCTTGGTGAAGCAATAAAAATTATTATTTTTCTTAAATCTCAACCCTCAAGTAGATATTCTTCTAATATTCTGTGTGACAAAATGGGAAGTACACATAAAACATGCCAAAGTGGTTATCTCCAGGAAAACACCTGTTTGAGTTGTGAGCTGACAAAAGCTATATAGCCAGCTTTTTTCATATAACACTATTTTTCTTGAAAGAATGACTAATGTTAACAGATATCTAAGGTTATTTAAATTTTAGTATTTGGTGGACATTGTCTCAAAAATGAACAAAGTCAGATTATTACTTCAATGTAAACAACTGAACATCTGTTGCCAATGAAAAAATTAAGGCTTTTGAGTGAAAATTAGAATTTTGGAAAATTTGTATCTACCACTATGAGCTTGTCACCTTTCCAATATTTAAAGATTTCCCCCATAAAATAAGTAGTGATATAAATAAATGCATCAACATTTAGAAAATCTACATAACCCTGTAAACCAATATTTTAACTAATGCCTAATGTCCTAAAATCACAAATGAGTAAAAGATCCATTCAAAAAGGGAAACAGACTGATGGATTTAAATGTAAGAGTACGACAAGTTCACTGATGTAGTTCCAGATGTCACATGTAACTAAACTTTCAAGAACTATCGTTTGTCAGTTTAAATGCAGTATCAAATAGTATCCACTAATCTAAAAGGCCTATTAAAATATTGTACCCCTTTCTATCTACTTATCTGTATGAAGCTGGCTTTTCTTCATATATGTCAATCAAAGCAACGAATTTTAACTGATTGAATGCAGAAAAAGTGTGAGAATCCAACAGTCTACTGTTAAGCCAGATATTAAAAAGATTTGTAAAAATATAAAACAATGTCACTCTTCTCCCTATTTTTTACTTTGAAAATTGTATTTTTCAAAAATATGATAATTTTATTATTATGGGTCTGTAGGAGTTACACACGGAGAAGCATATTTCTGTGGGAGTTAACATAAGAGACATCAAAATGTCTCCTATATTAACCTTTTTTGTGGCATGCAAATGACTTAAGGAAGCCATGTGGCAGCCAAGTTTTCACTTCCAGGCATTTAGGAGTTAATCTGCTCTCTCAGTTAATCAGTACTTTATTGATGTTGAGGAAATAAGTATTAAATTTACCTTTTCTTCAATCCATGATTCAATAGAAGTTTTGTTTCTGAGAATTATTTTCATCTGAAAATGAAATGATAGCAAAATGTTATAATGGCACTTCGGTTCATTTAAGATTATTACCTTCATATTAACACCATGGGATAGTTTTCATTGCTCCATACTACAGATGAAGATATCAGGATAAAAAAGGCTAAGCAACACAGAAAAATAACAATAATTACATTTAATGAGTATGAACAAGTGATCTTGGGTAAGTCACTTCAGTATTATTTTCCTTTCCTTCTTGAGAAGGAAAGGAGGAAAGGAAAATAATACTTGTCTTCAACTTCATTGGTGGTTGATGTGAAGATCAAGGGAGACTGTAAATGTGAGAAGAGCTTTATAACTCTTTATAACTTAGTGCTATAAAACTAGGTTAAATCAATTACCTAGATATTCTGGCGAAGTTACTCCAAACTTACGACTAGTACAGAGAAGATTAGTACCTAATTACAAAGACGGAATAAATAACAATTCCCATTTCATACTGAATACTTATATGCAGCCTTCATCTCTCATTACAAGCAGCCCCAATCACTTGACAACTTTTAGCAAGAAGTAACTGAGGAACTTACCTGGATGAAAAACAACATCCCAACTGCTATGGTTGTTCCTAAAGCTAATCCCAAGGCAAACAAGGTGGCAGCAAATGCAGCCAATCCAAATGGAATAATTGGCACAGGATCTCTCCGAGCTGCACTCATGTCTATCTTGACTGTGTTCCACCCAAAGGAGAGCTATAAACAACAACATACACTAAAAATACATGTATCATAAATGGTCAGATGCTACTGTGACATTTAAAACAACTCTATCAAAAAGATCAACAAATGATGATTTGAAACTGGCCAAAGCAAACATAGATGTTTCCAATTTAATTCTGTAGCTTGAGCTCATATTGATGAGCATGAAGTCATTCTTATTCTCAAATGTTATTTTTTTACTGTTTCTTCAGAAAGTGTTCACCATACCCCATAAACATCAATGTGCATTTACAACACTAATCTAAATTCACCAATTTAGATACCAATCTAAGTTGTAACTATGTTCCCATCTTCTCCTTGCTTTTCAATATTTACAGTAACCTACAGTAACAAATATAGCCAGCCTAGGGTTCTGTTGTTTCCTCTCTCATGTTCCACAACCAGAGGTTAAAAACTGGCAAAACACAGGCAAATACGGCCTGCAGATGTGTATTGCCTGGTCTGCAAAATAGTTTAAAATATTCAGTTAGGTGCTAACACTTAAATATCAGGAGATTTCACATTTTAAAAAATCCAGATTTTCAGGTTTTTTTTTTTTTCTTAAAAAGTTAGAAGATTTAGCATCACTGGGCTGGATTTCCAAATACCAAAAACTGGTTGAAGCCTAAATGGGTTGTCCCCTCTCTGAAGGGCACCTCTTCTCTGGTGTGCTGCAGTCTCATCAGGCCTCTGTCCCTCATTTACCTTCCATTCTTCTTTAAGGCACTGAATATGTGACCCTTGAACTTTATCTCATGACTACCTGCCTATAAATCAACTCAGTCTGTTGCAGGATGTTTTAGGATGCACAGCTGCGCCAAGAGCCGCTTTCCGGGGCACTGGAATTAGAAACAAAGCAAGAACTACAACTTATCACCTGGATTGGATGGAATCAGAAAGCCCTGGTGTTGTCTTTTCCTTCTTGTTCTCCCCGACTCCCAACCCCCCATTATTCTTACCATAGCTATCAAGTTTGAAAGCTAATAAATTACATGTATAGAACTAAAATAATTAACAACTTCAACTAGAGATAGGAAGGCGAGTTTCCAGGACAAAATCATCTTTCCTCATTTTAAAAATTGAGTTTTAATGCTTTTTCAAAAAGGATTTATGTAGAGGTAAAGCCAAGTTCTGTTTTCCTACCTAAATCATAGAAAGCATATTTCCAAAAGGGACTTCTTAAATAATCTTGACAACTACTACTTAATCTGGCATGAATGATTTTAAAACACTTCACTTACTCGGTTATAAAGCTGTGTATACATAGTCATAACAAAAATGAAGGCAGCATGAATACAACCCAGTGGTGCCAAAAGGAGAAAGAGCGTGAACGAAGCATGATTCTGGTAACCGCAACAGTTGTTGATCCAAGGACAGTGATGGTCCATCTTCATCACACACCTTACAAGAAAAATGTATATAAAACATGAGGCAGAAAATCATGTCTCCTTTAGGCAACTTTGGTCTTCAAAAGATCAAGCAAAAGAATCCAGCATGTCCATGAGTCACAGAGGAATTATACTTATAGAACCGATAGAAAAATCTTTGAGTTTTTAAAGAGTTCTGAACAGTGACTTATTTTAAATTCTAAACAGCACAAAAAAGGACAGCTTTGTAACAGCTTCTGAGGAAAAGATGTCTGCTACTGGTGGTTTGTTTAAAGAAGGCAGGAGGCCCACTGAGAGGTTCATTGTAAGGAAATCAGCATGGTTCCTGGTTTTCCTCTGGCTCTGAAATGCAGAGACTGAAGCGTAGTACATTAGAGACTCAACAAAATCACTTATAAATCTCCACTGGGCTTGACAGGCCCTAGCAGACTCTTGTAACTTCCTTCCTTCCTGTCCTCAGCCTTTAAATGTGGAATCTCTAAGCTAAGCAAGCAACTACGGAATATAAGATGTGTAATAAACAGTCTTACTGAGCTTCGTTCCCTTTTTGTTGTTAGAAGAAAATGTTGTGGCCTCAAATTAACTTTATTTGCCTCGAGGGTTCTCCTAAACCTCAACAATCTTATCAGAAATTTCTTACTAATCAGTGGATTAGCAACTCTTCATTTTTAAAGTTTCTAGCTTAGTTCACACTTTTTGTAGTGATTCCATTTTCTTCTCATTGAGTTTTTTTATTAAACACCTGGAATGATTTATTAGATTTGTATAAAGTACAAATGTTCATTTGAACAAAGTATAATGTTAACAATAGAAAAAGCAGCTCTTTGGTATAATTTGGACTCGGAACAATTCCAAAGCTAGTCAAGATGACAGTCGACAAGCAAAATTAATCTTAACCAATGGAAACAACCTGAAAGTGTAACTTTTTAGCATGCTCTTGGCAGGGCAAGAAGCAAAGCAAATCTGTATTTTTCTAGAAAAATCTTTTCACTTCTAACAAAAGTGAGATGATCAGAATTGATAATTTAAGAATAAAATGGAGATTATGGACACTTAGGTTATTTCAACAATACTTTTTATAAAGTAGCCACCTTGCAGGGTATAAAACTAGGATTGATGTGGCAGAAAAAAACAACAAAAGACCAGTCTCCAAGGGGATCAGTCCCTGATGAATGGTAAAGACAGATGGTACCTGTTACACTTTCGGCAGTGATGTGACCGTGGCGCCTTGTATGCTTGGCAGACTTTACAATACTGGAGGTACATGCTATCCTGAGAATTTTCCTTGGTGGCAAAATATAAACAACAACAACAAAACATCAGATAACCGATCCTAAGTAATAACAAGCCTTACGAGCAAGAGCTTTCCTATGGTTTGATTTCTTTTTATGGCGAAGGGGGAGGGAGGGAATCTTAACTTCCATTTCCAGCCCTTTGATTTGAGCTAATTATTTTTAAGTAATGAATTTTTGGTTCAGCATCACTCTCCCAATTACCCAGAAGTCATTTTAAATTTCTTTGTGTTCCACCCAAATCTGCTGTCATTGCATATAGATGGTTCTACTTATCAAAAATCTTAAAAGTCAGAGTTCAGGAAGAAGGTAGCTGACAACCTGGCAGGTACCTCAGAGTGGGGATTCAAACACCAGAGTTAATTCACTTAATAATATAGTATTCCTAAAACAGAACTCTTGACTACGCTAGAGTTCTGCTTGAAAACCTCTAACTCCCTAGGCCTAAAAATTTCTTGTATATTTGAGGCCTTCCATAATCTGCCTTTGTTTCAGTCTTATCTGCACTACATAATCTGTCCATTGTTTCTGAAGACACTCTTCCACCATTCTCTGAACCTACAATGCCTTCTTCATCGCCTGTGGAAATTCCCAAGCTCCCTTAGATCCCCAGCTGAAAATGATCAGTTCCTCCTAATATCAGCAGCACTCACCATGTTCTACTCTGTAGTTCAGTTATTTGTACAAGTGCCTTGGTTTCTCTCCTCAGTTACAAGGCTTGCCAAAATATGAACTGTCTTACCCACTTCTGTACCCACTTCATATAATACACTAGTGTTTCCCCAATTTAATAAACCTAAGAATTATCCGGAGATTTTGTTAAATGCAGATGCCAAATCAAAAAGACTGGAGTAGAGCCTAAGAGTCTGCATTTCTAACAAGCTACCAGGTGATGTCTCTCGACAAGAAATACAGAAATCCATAAGCATAAATTTTCTAACAAATTTTAAG
This sequence comes from Macroglossus sobrinus, assembly GCA_004027375.1. Classification (NCBI taxonomy): domain Eukaryota; kingdom Metazoa; phylum Chordata; class Mammalia; order Chiroptera; family Pteropodidae; genus Macroglossus; species Macroglossus sobrinus. The sequence goes on from PVKZ01000771.1 coordinate 226,518, forward strand.
AAACTATAAATTGATTCACATAGTACTTCCCAATTTTCACTGCAATGATTTTAAAACTTTATGATTTAAACCTGCATTTTCTAGAGAATTTTTCTCAGTTCTGAGAATGTTAATGCATTACATGTGAAAAGATCCTAGAGCCAAACTGTACTGTGAAATTATAAAGGTCTATGATATGCAGTTTCCTAAACTCCTGATCATGGACTCACTTCCCCCCTCCATTTTTTTTTAAATGCCCACATTAAAGTATTCAATGAAATTGCTTTGGAAAATACTAATTTAGATATTTTCAAACAGGTATGAAATAAATTATTTGAGCTTTAAATGACTAGAATATACTTAGTCTCTAGCAAGGCAAAAACCAGGGTGTGTTTGATATTATTAGTTAGAAGATAAAGCAAAAAAACTAAATATGTGATAATCTAATATTAGAGTTCATCATCTAAAAGGATCTTTTTCTTACCGGTTTCCACCCCAAAGGGACAAAGCCAGGTCCAACAAACATGGCATTGAAGTAATTATAAAGAATCATGACAGTCCAATTTATCAACATGATGAAATTCACACTTCCTCCAGTTGTATGTAAGGGCCAATACCACAACACAGAGTCAATCATGGCCATTGTAGAACATATTGCTATAACACCGAGAGCTATAATGGGACCCCAGTGACACAGTCTCTTTAATTCTTGGAGATTTTCAAACTTGATGACGGAGCAGAAAGTACTCATTTTGGTGAGGAAGAATGCCTTCCTAGCTTTAAAGAATTACAGCTTTCCTTTTTCTGTGCACACATTTCCATGTACCACATGTCCATGTGTGTTCCTTAATTGACATGTCTTCATATCGAGCGATGTTAATGCAGATTATGCCATTTTCACCGTTACACACTCAGAGGTCTTTAACTAGGAGATTCCAGTATCTTGGTCTGAAATCCAATCTAAAGAAAATAGAATGAGAAGTTCAGTAAAAAAATTTATTATATACTATATTTAACTCCAAAAACCACCTAAATAAAAATAGCTCACAAGAGCACTACCATGGAGTGGGTATCTTATCATATGCTGAGAAGAACTGTTTTTCTTATCCAAAATATGATTTGTCTAAATGGCATGTAAACTGGATACATGATTATCAGGGGACTGACTGTTCAACGTTTAGTGAATTGTTTGGGGAGACAAAGATTTTTCCAGATGGGAAGCAGGGCTTTAGGTTTGATCTAATCCAACTATCTTCTTCATAGCAAAGAAATTGGCTTAGAGAGGCTATGTGATTACACCAAGGTCACGGGTAACAGCTGAACCCAGAATAGAAACCAAGTCATCGAACTCCCTTTGTGGAGTTCTAAACTACCTCTTACCGAATCTCAAATTAAGTTGAGCCAGACATGGTCTACACTACTTGTCTCCGGTTGCTCCCGAAACACCAACGTAAGAGTCTATTTGCGCCAAAGGTAAGGAACCAAGAGCGTGAAAACGGAGTGCAAGGAGTGGGGGAGGTGAGACAGGTGTGTGTGAAATGTCTGGGGGCGTATACAAGAAAGAACACGAAAGATAACATTTGGGGGGCGTGAGAGTGGGGGAGAGAAGAGGAAGTGCCTTTGGGAGCGAGGGGCTGAAAAGACCGGAAGGTGAGCTCCGAGATTTGGAGACGGGTATTTCCGATGAGACTGCAGCGAGTCAAAGGAAGATCTGCCGTACAGGGTAAAAGACTTCCACGCAACAGATGTGTCTGCCTCGTGCCTCAGTTTCCCGCCCATGTCATGGAGTAGAGCGCTTATAAATCCTCACTCAGGGAAAGAACATCCTGGTAAGCGTGCCTGGTCCCAAAGTACTGGAGATTTTGACCTCACTCGGGTGCGGTGAAGACAACCAAAATCATGGTAACATCCCCAGCCTTGACTCCCACCTCAGTCTGGTCCTTGGTGCCCGGTCCTTGGCCATCGCATTTCCGGGGCGGCCTGGGATCACCCGGAATAGGTTTTCTCCTTTTCGGGTAACTACATCATGGGTACGTCAGTCTAGAGCAAGCAAAAAGCAAATCCTGATTGTAGAGGCTTGAATTAGGAGCCCGCAAGGACCCGTTCGTCTCTCCGCTTGCGTTCTCCCGGTTTCTCTGCTGCTCAAGATGCGTGCGCAGTCTCCGTGAGAGCCACTTCCGGGAGTTTCGCCGTATCAAACTTCCCTCCGGAAGCAAGCTCCTGTGACCTGTAGCTTGAGGAGAGGGAGCTACTTTGCAGAACATGGAGAGGCAAAAAAATAATAAAATAAATGCTTTCAGTGATCCTTGAGAACCCGAATATTTGGGGAGGCACTTTGGGGCACTAATTTAAATGCTTTTCCTTAATTATTTTCATAATTTCGAAGCCTTTGAGGAAAATAAAATGCTCACACTGTCCAATTTCCGGAGGACCGAGATTGTGTAGGACAACCAGGAAGCGTAGGGGCTGGGAGCTGTCCCCGGCTCCGCTCTGCTTTCGAGGGCAGTTCCCAGGGTTTTTACACTGTGTTCTCCTATTAACGCGCTATTAACTTGTGATTCCCTGCCCCGACCCAGGCTCCGGCCCGGGTCAGTCACTCCGGAGCCACCATGTCGTCCGACTTCGAAGGCTACGAGCAGGACTTCGCGGTGCTCACTGCAGAGATCACAAGCAAGATTGCGAGAGTCCCCCGACTCCCTCCTGGTGAGAGCCCTGCGTGGCTGGGCGAGTGTGGCTCGCAGAGTCGCGACTCTCAGGTGGTGGGCAATGGAGAGCCGTCTGCACAAGTGTGTCTGAGGCGCGAGGCTGGAGAGGTGGTGTTGGGGCCCTCCCGGAGGGATGGAACTTGACTTGGTTTGAGGTTAAAGGGACAGTCCAAGCTGGCCTGTGGAGAGCAGTGAAAAGAGCCCTTCTGGGCTCCAAGTACACATTTCGCCGCCTTGTTACTTGTATAATCTTGAGAAAGTTTCTATAAGTCTTAGTTTTTTGTTGCTGGGTTTTTTTTTTTGGTTGTTTGTTTTTTGGCGGGGGGAAGGGTTCCTTTGTAAAATATAGAGATATGAGAGTATTTAAAAAGAATGAATGAATGTATCTAGATTATATGTCTGACGTTTTATTAGTAATGACGTTATTATTATATGTAGCAAAACAGGATTAACTATAATGCCTGGATTCAAATCCCAGCTCAGCCACATAGAAGTTGTGACATATAGGCAAGTTTCTTAACCTCTCTCAACTTTCCTTCTTGGTAAAATGGGGAAAATTGTATGTCTCAAATAGGGTTGCTGTGTAGATTAAATTATTTAACATATATAAAGCCTTTCCTTGGTGCTAGTTGCCATTATCATTAGTGTTTTTCATATCTCCCCAACCTCATTTATTATTTCTCATTTGTCTTGGGGGTGGGAGGGTTGTCTATAACCCAATTTTTTGTAAAACTTGGTGCAGGATAATTTTTCTCACTTTTCAACTTCCATCCAGAAGTGTTTTTATTTTTGTTTTTGTGTTTTAGCACATCTTATTTTCTATGCTAGATGGTTAACTATGTGAAAGTGGAAGTTATATTTGATTTTGTTGACATTTACTTAGAAGGGGCTCAGATAAAATTTTTACGTGAATAAACAAATATATAAATGTGATGTTTTGTGATTTTTGTTTGTAAGACATTGTTTTAGGCGTTATCTTTCTCAAAATACAGATTTAATTTGAGAGGTAGTTGCAGACAATTGTTACTTTTTGGCTTTGTTTTGCTAGGGAAATTGAACCATCATCGGGATACTAGACTTGGCCCTACCTTAGCTCTGGGGTGTAAAGCATAGGACAAGGAATGCTCGTTGATCTGTGAACTGATGGGCACATATCACAGTCCCACCTTGTTAGTCAATCATTGATGCCAGCAGTAATTTCTCCTGGTCCTACGTTGTCATTCCTCTTTCCCTTTTCCCTACGTCCCCCCAAATTTATATGTTTAAAAATAATTTTTCTTTCTTTATTTCTTTGTTTTTCTTCCCCCCACCTGTTTTCTATTAATAGGGATATTTGCTTGAAGCCAGGATCTCTGAATTTACACCCCACTCATCTCCTGAAGTCTCAGTTAGTTCTGGAGGAGGTGGATGATGTCTTAAGGAGGTTTATGAGTCCAAGTGAGGGAACAAGAGGAGAGACCCAAGGTAGCATATACCACCGAGCTCTGCTGCCTCAGATTTTTGTGGAGAAGTGGCTGATGGCCTCACCACTTGATGATACACCACCTCGCCTCTTCTCTTCGGTTCTGCTTTTCTTCCACTGCCCAACCAAGATCACCTTGATTTTTATTATTGTTGGCGACTACTTCCTTTGTCTTTAGTCCCAGAGCCTCAGAGTATCAGGATTTGTGATTTCAGTTGCTTGTTTTTAATTGGCAATAGTTTCAGCAGTAGAAACAGTTTTTCTTTGGGCTATTTCCTTTTGTACTGGAAAGTTGTCTTGTAAAGTAACAAAGTCATCCCTGGATACAAAGTTGTAAAAACTTTTCCAAGTAAATAGGTTTTGTTACAATTTATTTTTTTGTCTTTATATTTTAATGTAACCATTTTTATGATACAGAAGGAAATCTTTAAATTAAATATCGTAAAAATAAAGGCTTAACTTTTCTTAGCTATAGTATATTGTAAGGCCTAAACACTGTGGCTACATTAGAAGTGAAGGGAGACTATATAGCTGACACTGGAAAAATGCTTATTGACTTGAATATTCGAATAGTAGGAATTCTTAAAAATATAGCGATTTTCCTCTTAATAATTACTGTGTTTGCTCATTTTATAATCTTTCTGATTGATGAATAGAAAAAGATGAAAAATACACCCACGTAGTTATGAATTTCAGATGTATGTCTGAGAACTAATGGAAATTAATATGTATAACCATGGCAAAAACAGTATGATTAAAAGTAATTATAATCTCTTGTTCTGGGCATCATTAGTAGTTGACCCAGAGGAGGTGAATCACAGTTTACTTCAGTTAAGAAGGTTAAACATTGGAGAAAACTTTTCAGCCAAAGCACTTTATTCTCCAGCATAGTCAAATATAAATCGAAATAGAATGAGTAGGATTGATTGCAATTAACTTCACTCTCTGCTGTGCACATACAATGTATTAAAGTGTTACTTCCAAAGAGAATAGAAAGGATTGAACATTTTAAAACTTTATTTTAAAACTTTGATTGCTCTGTGACATGTTTTAAACAATAAAAAGACTTTGCTTTTAGACTAAAGTGTTTGAATCTTAACTAATTTTAGAAGTTGGGCTGAGACGGATCAGTCCCTTTTAAAGGAATACTCTTATGGCACTGTGTGTGACATTTGATTTTAATGATTAGTGTCCTGTGGTAAAGTCAGGAAAGTGGATGAGTGGAAACCGTAATCTAATTGTGAAGTTCCTTTTCTTCCAATGATATATTCTAAGTTAGGGGGATACTTTACAGTGCAGAGGTTCCGTTATATCACGTAGTCTTCTTGAAGGATCTTGAATAAAATGTTCTCTTGCAATTAGTTGTTTACCTCACCATTCAGAGCAATAAATGGTCTATTGAGAATCCTATCACTTTGTGGCTGTCATCAGAAATACCAAGAAGGATATGGCAAATTGGTTAAGAGTCACACATGGCATCAGATCTGTTTAGAATCCCAGTTCTGCTACTTACTAGATATGCAAATCTTGGACAAATTGCTTGCCCTCTGTAAGCTTGCTCCCTCCATCTGTAAAACTGTGCAGAGTGGTGGGTAATACTTTCAAACTTATGGTGTAAAAATCAAACAAAATAAAGCATGTAACATACTAGCACATTTTTCCGCCAGAGAAAGTACTTGATGAATTAGCCATTAGAGATGAATGTTATTGCTGCTGCTGAAGACAAAAGCTATAGGGTTAGTCAGGACCTAGCTCCTCAGACTTTGTAATAGCAATTGAACCTTTAAGGAATCTTGGACTTTAATTCTTGCTTCCTTTCTATGCCTAGAGTCAGGTGAATCTCTAATGAACACCTACTTTTGAAGGGAGGTGAATGATGAGGGTCTTTGGGATATAAAACAAATTGGGATTTGAACTCAGGATATTAAGGAGGGAGTCGGGGAAGAAAAGTGAAAGTGGTGGGCTGAGATGGATGTCTTTTCTGCAAGGAAATGCTTGAGTCTAGCTGATTAGTTCTGCTAAGCCCCGGAGACTTGAAGACCAGACATAACTATATGTGCAAGAAATCATAAAGTGGTTGCATGATTTTCTCTTGCCTTTGCACGGTGGTTGTAGTGAGGGAATTCAGAAATGTCTGCTTTTATTGATGAATACTTTGCCTAAACTATATGTGGTTCTGGAGCTAAAATGTCTACATGTTACACGTGAAATGTGGCTATTGCCACGTAGTGAAATGAAAACAATTTGTGGATATATTGGGGTAAATATTATTAAAACTAAAAATATGTGTATTAAAACTAATTTTTCTTGTTTCTTTTTACTTTTAAAATGTGGCTACTAAAAAATTTTAAATTACATGTATGACTTGCATGCATTACATTTCTATTCTTGAGAGTTACAATTGAAGGGATGGTTCCAGTGCTAATTCAGGAGCTCAGGTGCAGAGTGAGTTGAAATAGAGTGGGTAGGACTTGAGTTGGGTGTATGTACACGCACATGCACATGCGCACGTGCGCATGCACACACACACACACACACACACACACACACACACATCCCAGAGGGACCTCTCTCCCTCCAACAACTTAGTTTACCTAAGTAATGGCTTCATTGATATTTTTAAAAATAAGCTTTAAATTTTAGAACAGGTTTAGATTTACATAAAAATCACAAAGAGAATCCAGAGAATCCCTCTTATACTTCATGTCATGTTCCCTCTATTGTTAACAACTTATATTAATGTGATACATCTGTTGTAGCCAGTGAACCCATATTAATATATTATCGACTGGAGTTCATAATAATATATTGTTTAGATTTCCGTAGATTTTTTTGTTTCTTTGTTTGTTTGTTTGTTTGTTTGTTTACCCAATGTCCTTTTTCTATTCTAGGATCCAATCCATGATACTACAAAACATATAATAGTCATGGCTCCTTAGGCTTCCCTTAGCTGAGACAGTTTCTCAGGCTTTTTCTTATTTTTAATGACTTTACAGTTTAGACGAGTCCTGGTTAGATATTTTATAGAATGTACTTCAGTTGGGATTTGCCTGATGTTTTTCTCATGGTCTGACTGGGGTTATAAGTTTTGGGAGGAAGACCACAGAGGTAAAACACCATTTTCATCATAAAAGTACATACTGTAACATAACTTATCACTGCTATGATTACCTGGCTGAAGCAGTGTTTGCCAGGTTTCTCTACAGTAAAGTTACTCTCCCCTCCCCCCTTTCCATACTGTTTGGAAGGAAACCATGTGCATCACCGGCACTTAAGGAGTGTGGGTCGTGCTTCACATCCTTGAAGGCTTAGTATCTACCTAATTTGAAATTCTTCTATGCAAGAGCAATTTGTCTATTCTAGATCTACTTATTCAGTCATTTATATCCACAGACTCATGATGTATATTTTATACATCGTATTATATTACAATACTACTTTATTATGTTGCTCAGATTGTTCCAGCTTTGACCAATGGAAGCCCTTTCAGTTGGCTTCTCTGTCCTTTTGATATACACTCATCTTGTGGAGTTTTTTTTTTCTTTTTAGTATTTTCTAACCTTCTGATATTAGAAGATACTCCAAGATCATCTTGTATTTTTTCTATACCAGTCCTAGAATTAGCCATTTCTTTAAGGAGTCCTGTTTCCTTTTATTGAAAAATGGTGTTAGAAACCAAGATCTGGATACTTGATATGTCCAATGCTACTGGGGTATTATTGTTTCCATTCCTCTCAGCTGACAGAACAAGTAAATACATTGTGTTCACTACTCATATATGTGTGTGTACAAACACACACACACACACACACACACATACATATACATATTGATAAATACCTATATATGTAACCATTTTTTTATCTATAGTAAGCTAATCATGAGTTCATACTGATAGCTCTAACTTAATCCATTATCACATGGATCATTATAGAATAGATTTGTTCTAACACTGACCATTCTTTACCATGCTATACGATGTGACATTAGTACTAAATTCATTTTTAAATTCTCGAACAGAAAAAGTTCCTTTATTAGTGGTTTTACTTTATGTTTCCCAGTATATAATTTCTGCTGCCAGTTTTATTTACAAATACCGACATTGCACAAAAACAGGTACCAGTAAACTGAATTGAAGTGAGCCCTGAAACTCACTGTACTTTATGGGACGTGTGCAAGGCTAACTAAGCACTTCTATTAATGTTGAGAAAGAATCATACTGTGCAAGGATTTCTGTGTATATAGGCACTAAGCACTTCTGTTAATATTGCGTAGGCAACAGAAGATCATACTGTGCAAAGACTTAGATGTGTATCAGCACTCATCAAGCCAGTGTGCTGGAGGGGTGAGGAGCGAGAAGTTTATATAGTGTATTTTATATAGTACATTAGAAGTTAAAGGCTCAGTTCTGGGCAATAGACTTGGTTGGAATTCTAATTCTGCCATTTATTAGCTGTTTAACTTTGGAGAAATTGTTTAATCACTTCAAGTTTGCTTGCTTGCCTGAGAATGGGATAATAATAATACCTCCAAAGGGTTATTTTGAGGATAATGTTCAATACATAGTCCGATGAAAATAACGATAACTGTTGGTTTATGAAGTTCTGAATCCTAGGAACATGACATTTGTGAAAGGGATGCCATTCAGGGTGGGCAGCAGGAAGCTCTCTTGGGAATTACATGTGAATAGTGCTAGAAGATTACCAAAATTTAATGTTGGTAGATAGTTCCAAGATCACCAAAGTGGGTCCTTTTTCCTTCTTTCTTTTTCATGTTTTCCTCCTAAATTATCACCTCTTTAATTCTTCTCTTAAAGATATGTGGAACACTATTGAGGACCAATCAAAGGTTACTCAGCTCCATAATTATTTCTGATGGTGCCATCATGAAATGAATTTTGTGAGAAAATGATCTACCTCCCATCCCAATTTAATTCTTTCTTTCATAAAGGAAATTATACCCTTCTAGGGGGGAATAATTGTCCAAGTCCTTGCAGATACACCTTTTCTTTTTCTCAGTTTCTCTGTGAGTACACATGTGTCGCTCACTGTAAGGCTGATTCATTCATTCAGTAGGCACTCAGTGAGCACCTACTGTGTATAACTCTCTGTGATAAATATAGAGTTAAGGCAAAGATGTGTCAAGAGCAGTCCCTGCCTTCAAAGAACTGGAAATGAGGCTGAAGAGGAAACTACAGAAACCAGTTTTGAATGACCATTGGAGCCACTGGTGCAAAGCACAGAAGTCTAGGAATTCAGAGGAGATAAGGTTGTATCCCAGGAGATTATATGGAAAGACAGGTGGGACTTGACAGAGAAAACCGGGGAAAGAGTATATTATAAGAGATTGCAATAAGTGGGTGCTTTGGCCATCTGCTGTTCCCAATTTCCCAGAATCCTTAGCAGCACCTCAATTTTTCCATTGAGGGACTACCTAAACCTATTTTTGATGGAACTCAGACTGCTGCACTCTGTCCAGGCTCAGAGGTGAATGCATTCCTCAGGCAAGGACATCCAGAGAAATTTTTCCTGTGTTTTAAATTTCAAGCAGAGTGAGCCAAGAAGAGAGCCCTTCAGGGCAGTCAGCACTGACGTATAGTATTGCTGCTTGCTCCTTTCTCAAAGACTGTCAGTGAGTTCTTGCTCCCTTGGTACCCTGAGCCACCCTGGGTACTGTCCTTCTTGAGCTTTTGGTTTCTTTTTTTCTATTTATTCAATCTACCCCTTGTCATCCCAATAAATTCTCTCTCTCTTTTTTTTTCTCAGTTTAGCTAGAATCTGTTATATTCAATCAAAGAACCCTAAATGGTAGCTTGAACAAAGGCTTAGAGCAGAAAAGGCATGCATTTGGGTAGTAATGGATAGTCTGTCTGGTTAGCATATAGAGCACTAACTGGAGAGCTAGTGTTTGGAAATAAAGTTGGAAAGGTTGCTTGGGTCTGGAACGTGGAGGACCTTGACTGCTATGATCAAGTAATCAGATTAAAGCTATATTTTAGGAAGATTAAAATGAGATGGGGGAGGGGTGTGGAGACCGAGAGACCAGGCTAGTTGATAGCATTAGCTTCTCTGTAATTGCTTGCACTGACCTAAATTATTTATTCAATTTAACAATCATTTTTCAAGAACTGATTATATGCCAGGCTCCATGCTGGATATTAGGACTGTAAAGATGATTAAGACATGATTTGTGTCTTCCCAGGGCCTCCAAGCTAGAAGGTATCTCAGATGAGTAACTGTGAGATAAATTATTAGGGTTAGATAAAAGTTATAGGTAAATTTTATGTAAGTGAAAGTGGTTAACATTTTGTTGGGTTTGAAAGGCTTCACAGTAGTGATTTCTGAAGAGAGTCTTGAATAACAGTTTGCCAGGTGGTCACAGTGGAGGTGGGTATAAGTATTAGGATTGATGATGTGGAGTCCTGGCAGTATATCAGGATTTGAGATAAAGATTTGGGATCATAAATAGATAATATGATGGTCAAAAAAAAAAAAAAATGGGAGTGGATGAAAATGCCCAAGGACAGAGTTGGTAGTCATAAGAGAAAATAAACAAGGACAGAACTCTGAGAAGCTCCAGCCATTAAATGATGGGCTGAGAAAAAGAATGTCAAGCAGAGGATGCTGAGACATAAGTGAGTGTTTAGGAGAATCACAGAGTCGGGGTGTCTTGAAAGCCAGGAGAGGAGAAAGTGACAGGATGGGAGGAGCAGAATGTCAGATGACACAAGATTAAAGAAAAAAGGACCAAAGAATGTTCATTAGTTTGGGCAAAAGAAAGGTCTTTAGTCTTAGTGAGTCATTTCAGCGGAATGGTGGTGTTGGGGCGAGATTATAGGGAGGAAGGAGGAAGGGAAACTAGACAGAAAGATATGTTAGTGACAAAGGAGAATACAAGTCAAGGGAGTCTGCTTTCTTTGTTTGGCTTTGTTAATGAGAAAACCTGGTGGGTATTAGTCCTGGAGTCCATGGGGGACTGTCCCGACAATTAGCACCTTAAAGAAAACAAAAAGTTCCTTAGTATACGTAAATATATAACCTCCCTCTTGGTCCAAGATGGGCTTGTCTTGTTTTATATTCTGCTATATCACAAAAATTTAGTGTGGTTTTACTTTACCTTGTGGAGATGTTAGATGGATTAACATGTGCTAGAAGCAAATAAATTTGGGGTCATATAATAAAAGTTTAATTTGGCCAGACGGAGGTTTAACTTTTTCAAAGAGGGAAAATAATGTTGAATTTTAATTCCAAATGTGCATTTTTCTTAGGCAGAAATATTTAGAATACACACAAAACGTCTTGTGTGATAGCTGCCCCCAAAGGCAAGGATTTGGGGTTAACAGAACCTAATTATTATTCTACTAAAGATTTCCTACTTAGTGTTGACTGTCCGAAGGGCTTGTCAGCGAGTAGGTGTTCTACCCATTTCAAGCTTCATAACTTTTCTAGTCTGTTGTATTAGTCAGTCAGTAATGATTAGATTATACATCACAGAAACCCAGCTTTAAATACAGACAAAGAAATTTGTTGGTTTAATAAATCTAACCATGAAGTTAAGCAAATCTGTTTCCGAGTTATCTAGAACCAGATACTAATTAACAAACTAAATCTATTTAATCTAATCTATTTTATCTATCATCTTTCCATCTATCTATCTATTATCATCTATCTATCTTCCTACCAGTGTTGTTTCTTTCTAAATGTAAGCTTCATTCTCAACCATTGCAAATTGGCTTTCTAGGACTGAATGCCAAAAGCTTCTAAACTCTTGTTCTCATCATTTGATCAAGATAGAGGAAAAGACTTTCCCATTGCTCCAGGACTTTGATTGGTAGACTTGGGTTATATGCCCACCCCAACTCGCCAGACCAGTGTGGCCAGAGAGACTGAACTACTGGAATCAGTCCAGCTAGGATAAAAAGCCCATCCTTTGCCAAGTCACTGTGATAGAGAGAAAGGGTCAGAGGAGGAGAGAGCATCTCCCATTGACCTGCCTGATGAAAGAGAGAGCCTCAAAAGAGTTGGAGTTATTGCCTGAGAAAAGAGTGCTAAGCAGAGAAAACTGTAAATGTTTAATAAATTTGGTTAGCATGAAACTGAAGTGCAGTCTCTGAATGCATGTGCCGATTGATTTAGAATGAGAATAGGGGAAAGTTTTTAAAAAATATCTGGCAGGATATGTCTCTCCCAGACCAGAAATGGGAATTCCAGTTAGGTTATAACTTGATTTTGGTAGAATTCGAATTAACCACATACAGAGACTTAACACTTCACATTTTTAAAAGTAATGTCACCTGCATCAGCTTATTTGAGCTAAAAATAACCCAGTGGGTATTTTTAATCTCCATTTTTGAGAGGGCAGACAGTGCCAGAAAAAAAGTTTCCTAGTCAGGATTTCATAACCAATGAGTTGGCAGTGACTTTGGGTTTGGAATCAGCAGGCCTGACTTCAACCATTTCTTCCAATACACCCAATACTTAGTGTTAATGAAAGTACAGATTTTTAAAGGATTGTAAGAACTTGCCCACTTTTAGAAATTGTTTTTTTTGTGACTTTTAAATTGTATTTGTAAATCAGTTATTCCTAGTTTATTAAAGTTAAGACATACATGCCACCCCCTAAATCTGCTGTTGTTGACACAGTCTCTTCTAAGGAACAAAATAACTTTTGGTTTCTCTTTAAAATATCCTGGGATCTCTTAATAACTAGGTATTTTGTAGGATTTATATTTCCAGATCGCCTAGTGGCTTGCTTAGTGGCTTAAAGTGGTTTGTAACCCACAAAAGGATGATAGAAAAATAGAAGTTTTTAAATATTAAACTTATTTGTATCCTTAGCAATTCCTTATACTTTTATTTGTTTCAGATGAGAAGAAACAGATGGTTGCAAATGTGGAGAAACAGCTTGAAGAAGCAAAAGAACTGGTAGGTGCAGACTTGGTAATATATTTTAAAGGACACAACAGAGTCGTTGAAGCTGATGCCTTCCTCTGACCTGTTTTGTATGTTGTATAAATGTGAAACATGACTGATCATGATTTTATAATTTAAAATTTATCCATTTTTAAATTGAAGAAAATGTAATAGTTCCTTGGGATTTTATTCTTAATAAAGGTGATTCATTACATGTCCATGTCTAATTTTCATTCCTTAATAATACTTTTAAAATAGCTATAAATAGCTAATGCTTGTTAAAGGCATACTGAGTACCAGACACTAGGTTAAGCATATTACTTGCCTTATAATATTAATTTTCATAAAAACTCTATGAAACAAGTACTATTTATCAGAAACTGTTAAGGATCTGAAATTTTCCCCTACTTGCTCACTAATAAGTGAGCTTGCCACAATTTCATGGATGCTGATAGAAGATAGGAGATTCTTAGATAAGAGATAAAATTATATTACTCACAGCAAAATCAGCTGCCAAGAGTTTTGGCATGTTTGTATCAATTCTCTAAGCCCAGCTTCTATAGAGATGGTGGAGGTGGTCCTAGATGTACACCTACACAGACAAGAGAGGAACCTAAAGCCAGGGAAATGTACAGCTTTACAGCAGCCTGTAAGCAGTCCTGCTCTTTGTCCCAGAGGGACACATTATTCCCTCCCCACAGATTGCTCCCTGCAAATACAGTCCTGAGAAATGCCCAGGGAAAAGAGTGTTCGGGGCCTTGCATTCTTGACATGTTCAGCAAGACCTCTAGGAATCTGATGAAACCATGAAGGAGTGATTTTCAACATTGTTGTTACACTTCTGCTCCCATTTCATACATGGAAAAACCAAGACTTAAAAAGATTAAGTAACTTGTCTGACATCCCACACCCAGTAAGTGATGGAGTAAGGATTTGTGTCTAGATATGCTAAACCCAGAGCTGTAGCTCATCCACTGCTTTTTGACATAAATTCATTCACAAATCAGGGAGCAAAAGTATATTTCCCCATTTGGGGTTTTAAAAGCCCAATATTGTGGGTATGATTCAACTTGTTGATACATTGTGGTCCTAAGTAAGTGTATTGCTTTTCTGAATACTGGAAGGTCTGCTTGGTGTTCCTTCAGTATTACTTTCTCAGAGTGTGTTTCCGTTAACTGATGTTACCTATTCAGATACGTCTGGGAAACTGTAGCTTGGACAGACTTGGGGGTTGAGGCCTTATTGGTTTTTGTTTTTCTTCTACACAACCTTCTTGAACCCTTAAGTAGGTTAAGTGGCGTTACGACTCTCTCGGAATGGAATATAGGGGGCAGCTAGAGCATGGAGCATTTCCCGAGCTCACTTGCTGTGTAACGTTTATTAACAGTGGAGGTGTGTGTGTGTGTGTGTGTGTGTGTGTGTGTGTGTGTGTGTGTGTGTGTGTGTGTGTGTGTATGTGTGTGACGGGGAGGGGGTGGCTCTGAAGGAGTGAGTGACTGTTATCTCCATTGCACTGCAGACATTTTCTGTGTGTCTTTGAGGGCTATGACATTGAGTTTCAGAGCCGCTGCTTTGTCTTCTCTGTGGCTGGTCATTTTCTAGGTGTCAGAATGTCTGATATTCTCCATACCCCAGAAGACCCACTTTTGACCTCTGCTGACTGCTGACCCTTTCTCTACTGTGGCAGCTTCACTTCTAATCTTCACAGCTTCTGATGTTTGCCTGTCTTCTGAAAGTTTCCTTTTCTCCCCCGCTCCCCCCTTTCATAAATGCTTTTCTCCTTCTTTTTATATTCAGCTACTTCTCCCATGCTTCCTGTCCTACACAAAAAAAGACTGACATTTTACAAACCCCGGCTACCAATCAGGACACTTCTTCCTTCCGGTTGGCAGGCCTAACATAAATGGTATAACTGGTCAGTTCTTTGGATCTCAACTTGACTTTTTATGTTGTTGTTGAGTTCTCAGTAGCACTTTTTTTTTTTTTTTTTGCTATCAAAATTTGTGCTTGGTTTACTTGTTTGCCTTTTTTTGGAGACATCGTTTACTTGTTAATGTTGGAAAGCTGGTCTCCTGAAAACCAAGGTTTTACTGAAGCAAAAGGTATAAACCACGGTCATGGAGCTCATAGTCAGCTTTAGTTGTTACTAACAGAGTTTTGTCTAAGAGATGTGTTTGTTTAAAGTGATCAGAAAGCTGGTTTACTTAATTCTCATGACAACCATGTTAAAAATACTGTTTATTATATAACAAACTAGCATTTTGATGAGGATGCTGGGAGAAAAACTTTCTTTTGATTTGACTTATTAGGATTAGTTTGTTTCTGCCGAATAATTGGTTTGTATTAATCTCTTGGACACTGCATGTCCTTTAATTGTCATGTCTTCCACTTTACATTGGCCATGTGAATTTTGTGACAACATGAAAGAAATGTATGTTAATTAGCCTCATTCCTGGTTCCATTTTAGGTATTTGTGTTTCTTTTTTTTCTTACCTACTTTTAGTTTAGTGTTAAGTGTCCTTATAAAATACCTTGCAAATGTACTTAACTCTAGGATTTTTACTTACATCCACTTTTGCAACCATTTGTCTAGATGATCCTATTCACCTTGTTAGAAGAAAGTACTTAGTGATGATTTCAGAGAAGTGCATTAAATAACTGCCTTGTAAGTGAATGCTGGCGCCTTGCTTTTATGTTGAGACGTGTCTGTAATTTAAGCGGTTGCTGATTTAATCAAGGCTAATTAAAATTACCTTTTTTTATTAAAATTGAGGCCTATTAATTAAAACATGGTTTTCTGGCTTACCTATGTTCTATACTATAGTTATTCAGTCTCTAATAGTAAGAGTTTTATTACTAATAAGCTTACAGTGTTCATGGAGATACTTATTAGAATGCTTTAAAAGGAAAAATATATGGCAACTTTTTTTGATGTGAGTTTATAAGACGTGACTTGAGCTAATTTTTGTTTTCATTTTTTAATACCAAGTATAAGCACCATCCTTGCTGTGCCATCCTTGCTGTATTTTTTCTGCATCATCAGTAATCATCACTACTGCAGTTAACATTAATCTAGCGATTACCAAATATGAGATACTGTTCTAAGCACATTATAGGAATTACCACATTTAATCTTCACAACTGCCCTATGAAATACATACTATTTTTAGAAATGAGAAAAGCAGGGCCCAGAGACGTTAGGAAACCTGCCAAGGGTTGCATGACTAGTGAGAAGTGGAGCCTATAACGTGAACACAAGTGTCTTACTTAAAAGTGTTCTTATCCATCATTATATCTCTGTATTGCCTCCTACTAAATACTCATGCATCGTGTTCAAAGTGTTATGTGATGACAGGTTGTCAAAAACTGTGATCTCATTGAGTCATTTAGCATATCACTATACCCATTTCATTTCACATCAACATGGTTATAAAGTATAAGGAGTTAGGCTGGAGGTCAAGATCATATGTTGGTCATAGGTGATTCTTCTAATCAGAAAAGACTTTCCAGAAGAATTTTCACCAAATGACCAAGGCTGGGCTGACTTTTTATAGCTTAACGATAGAAATAATGGTTTGGTTTACCTTCCCATAGTTCTACTGGCTTAGGGAAGGAGACCAGACCAGGTTGGACTGAATGATAGGATACTTCAAGAATATTAAAATCATTACTATCGAGGATGTTGGGATTAATGCATAATGTTTTCATAGAAATTCTTGTCAAATTAAGCACTTTGGTACCCTGTGTGTCACTTGGCAAGCCCTCAGTAACTATTTGTTGACCTAAACAAAAAGCAAACACAAGAGTAGTCCTATTGTTATTTGATCATGGGCATTTAGCTCCCTGGACCTGGTTTCCTCAACTGTAAAATAAGGACTTAGAATTCAATCTTTTCAGCTCTAAATGTCTGGTCAAATAAAGAATAAGCGTATGGTTAAATCACATTTTTCTCACCCTTCCAGCTTGAACAGATGGATTTGGAAGTCCGAGAGATACCACCTCAAAGTCGGGGAATGTACAGCAATAGAATGAGAAGCTACAAGCAAGAAATGGGAAAACTGGAAAAAGATTTTGTGAGTCAAATTCTGTCCTTCATCATATTTGCCAGTCTTTAAACTGAATTTTGCTTATGCCTTTTATCATTTCCTCCACACATCTCAGTCAGCATTAAGTGTGTTGTCTTCAGGAGTAGTACAAAAGACAGACAACACCTGTCATTGTTTGTGACTTGGAATCTAAAAATGCTTAGAGCTAGCTAATGTTGGAATTTAAAGGACTTTGGATTCATGACTCACAAATATATCCAAATCATGTGGTCCTTTGAGTTTGGGTAGTATTTATTAGTATTTAGGATTTATTAGAATTTTGAAACCCAGTTTTGGGCCTTATAGAGTTTGTTTGTAGCCTTTAAGATGCAATGTTCACAGTTGGACTTCAGGGGCTTATGAATGTCCTGTGGTTATGTGGTTGTGCACTTTGTGACAGTGTTTCCAGCCAACAATGGACCATGTGTACTGTGGTGGTCCCATAATGGAGCTGAAAATTTCTATTGCCTAGTGACATCGTAGCCATCGTAATGTCATAGCTCGACACATTACTCATGTTTGTGGTGATGTTGGTGTAGACCCCACTGCCCTGTCAGTCAGTCGTATGGCAGTGTAACACATACGGTTATATACAATATATAATACTTGGTAATAATAATAAATCAGTGTTACTGGTTTTTATATTTACTGTACTATAATTTTTATTGTTATTTTAGAGCGTTCTCTTTCTCATAGAACAAAGTTGACTGTGCAGCAGTGTGTTGTGTTCCACAGGCAGCAGCCCCATACATCTCGTGTTTACCGCATCTCATGATTGCTTCATTTCTCTGTGCTCGATTTAACCTCCTGCTGTTTTGTTCCTTATGGCGCCTAAGCAGACAAAATCCACTGCTAATGTTGCCAGTAAGAGGTCACATTGAGTGAATGACCTGGAAACAAAATTAAAAGTGAAGATGGAAAATTGGTGATAGTTATTGCTCACCAGTCAGGCATGCCCAGTTCCATCATAGTTATGATCTTAAAGAACAGAACAAAGTGACAGAAGCTATGTAAGTATCTGCTTTATTGAAGGCAGTGAGATTTAACAAAAATTAGAGAAGGGCTTATATCAGACATGGAGAAACTTCTAATGAGCTGGATTGAAGACCAGACACAGAAGTATGTTTCTCTTGGCACAATTACAGCCAAAGCAAAATGTTTGTAATGTTGAAAGATAAGGCTGGACCTGACTATGATGTTGAATTTAGTGCTAGCTCTGGGTGGTTTCAACAATTCAAGGATCATTATTCATTACATAATGTGAAAATGTGAGTCTGTGGGTACTGATGTGAAGGCAACTGAAGAATTTTTGGAAATTCTAGATAAGCTGATTATGTAGCAAAATTAATTGCCACCGCAAATATGAATGAATATTCCCTATTCTGCAAATGAATGCCTGAAAGCACTTTCATCCATAAGGAGGCCAAGTCAATATCAGTTTCAAGACTTTTAAGGACAGTCTTGCTTGGGGGCAGTGTTGTAGGCTACAAATTGCAATCCTTTGTGATCTGGTACAGTGAGAACCCAGGGCCTTCAGACACATCAATAAGCACATGTTTAAGTGCACGACAGGAGTAGTAAGAAGTCATGGACCACCCAGCTTTTTTTCCAAGACATCCCCCAAGTTGTTCTGCCAGTGAAATGCAGAAGTACTGTTTGGAGAATAACATACCTTTCAAGATTTTGCTTATTGTCGATAATGCTCCTTTTACTGGTGATCTTCATCACAATATCAAAGTAGTGTTTCTCCCTCCAAGCACCACCTCTTTGATCCAACCAATGGATCAGAGAGTTATAGAAGCTTCGAAGGCCTTCTACCTGAGGGCGACCTTTGCCCAGACTATTGCTGCAGCTGAGGAGGACACTGATACAATTCGGGAATGATCACAACATCCATGACTGCTTCAAGAACCTTGCTTGCATTTAGAGGGACACCACCAAGAAGCACATGAATGGCATCTGGAAGAAGACATTCAAGAGATTTATCCATGACTTCAAAGGAATTGCCAGGGTGAGGAGGTGGCAAAAATCAACAAGGCTGTGGTTGATATGGCAAACAAGGATGACCTTGGGGAGCTCCTAGAGGTTGAGTAATGAGTTGTTGAAACTAGAATAGGAACTCGTAGCAGAAGAAGAGGCAAGAAAAAAGAGAAACTATGGGAGAAGAAAAAGAAGAACCCCCAAGAAAATTCACAGTGAAGGGTTTAGCAGAAGCTTTACAGACCTCGACAAGCTCTATTGAAAGTTTAAAATCATGGTCCCAAACACTGAAAGGTTTTCAGTAATAGAGAGGAATGTTCATGGCGCATTATCTGCTTACAAGCAAATCTATGACTGAAAGAAACAAAGCAAACCATCATGGACATAGGTCTAAAAAAAGTGGCACCTCTCAAGAAGAGCCTCAGGCGGGTCCTTCAAGAGGTTTTCCAGAAGAAGGCATTGTTATCGTAAGAGGCGACAGCTCCATGCATGTTATTACCCCTGTAGACCTTCCAGTGGGACAAGATGTGGAAGTGAAAGACAATGATATCGATGATCCTGTCCCTGTGTAGGCTTAGGCTAATATGTGTGTTTGTGTCTTAGTTTTTAACAAAATATTTAAGAAGTGTAAAAAAAAAAAAAAAAAAAAAAAAAAAAAAAAAAAAAAAAAAAAAAAAAAAAAAAAAAAAAAAAAAAAAAAAAAAAAAAAAAAATTCCTAGAAAAAAGCTTGCAGAATCAGGATATAAAGAAAAGATTTTTATATAGTCATACAATCCATTTGTGTTTTAAGCTAAGTGTTATTACAAAAGAGTCAAAAAGTTAAAGTTAAAAGTTTATAAAGTAAAAAAGTTACTGTAAACTGTTAATTTATTACTGAAGAAAGAAAAAATATTTTTATAAATTTATTGAAGCCTAAATTGCAGTGTTTATAAAGTATACAATAGTGTACCATGATGTCCTACGCCTGCACATTCTCCTACCGCTCACCTACTGACCCACCCAGAGCAGCTTCCAGGCCTGCAAGCACCATTCAGGTGCTCTATACACGAGTATCATTTTTCAAATCTTTTATACTGACTTTTTTACTGTAACTTTTATGTGCTTAGATATGTTTAGATACACAAATGCCATTGTGCTATCATTGCCTACCGTATTCAGTACAGTAACATGCTGTATAGGCTGGTAGCCTAGGAGCAAGAAGCTAGACCATATATATAGCATAGGTGTGTACTAGTGTATGCCATTTGGGTCTGCATAAGTGCACTCTGTGATGTATGCACAATGACAAAATCACCTAGCAACGCATTTCTCAATGTGTCTCCGTCATTAAGTGACGTATGACTATGTCAGGATTTTTGAATATCTGTTTCTATGTACATTGTTTCCTGGGATAGTCTCCATAGATTTCATTAGAGTCTTAAAAGGATACATAACTCTCCTCCCCCACAAAAGACAAGAGGAACTCAATTACTAATTTATATCAGCGATCTTTTTTATTGATAGCTCCATGGGTTTATAGGTTTCTCTTCCTATAAATGACTTTCAGCTCTACTCCCTTTTTAACAAATTTAAGAATGTAAATTTAAAGATATAATATAAACATTAGTAGTTTGGAAGTAATAGGAGTCAAAAAGGTAACAGCTGAGCAATTCTACATCTCGGTATATATATCTAAAAGGATTGAAAGCAGGGTCTCAAAGAGACATTTGCACACCCATCTACCAGTATGCATAATGCCAAAGGTGGGAAGCAACTTAAGTGTCCATTGACAGATGAATGGATAAACAAAATGTGGTGCATGCCTACTATGGAATATTTTCAGCCTTAAGAATGAAGGACACCTAGGAAGACCAGGTGCAGTAGGCATTAAAAAAAAAAAAGAATGAAGGAAATTCTGACGTATGCTATAACATGGATGAACCTTGAGAACATTATGCTAAGTGAAATAAGTTAATCACAAAAGACAAATACTGTATGATTCTGTTTATATGAGGTACCTAGAGCAAGTATATTTACAGAGACAGATATTAGAATAATGGTGGTTGCCAGGGTCTGGAAGGAGGGGGAAGTGAGCGGTTACTGCTGAATGGGTACAGAGTTTCAGTCTTGCAAACAGTTCTAGAGATTCATTGCTCAACAATGGGAATATATTTAACAGTATTGAACTGTACTCTTAAAAGTGGTTAAGACAGTAAATTTTATATTATGTGTATTTTGCCACAGTTAAAAATTAAAATTGAAAAAGAAGATACAGGTGAGGAAAGACCTAAGTTCTACTTATAAGTGACAGGAGACACATGTTGGCATGTCAGTCAGTGGTGTTTTTGACCCTAGGGTCCAAATTCATAAAGTCAGTCAAGAATTTATAAGGATTTTTTTGTCCCTGTTTCTGCCTCAGTTGTTCAAGTAGCTACACCTTCTAGATTACAATATATACCTTTCCACTACAAGGCCAACGGTTCCAGACCTAGTAGAAATTCCACGTTGGGCCTAGAAATAGGGTGATTTGCAGGTTTGCACATTTATTTTCTATCTTAATGCATATTTTCCCGAGAGATGGGCTATGTCAGTGACTGTGAATGCAATTGCCTTTTAAATTGTGTTCCTCTTAATTAAAAAAAAAAAAATTGGACTCCATGGTGGGTCTAAATTCAGAAACAAAATGTCACTGCCTAGCTTCTGTGTTCTATACTATATAAAACCTTCTCTAACTGCTTTGTGAAAGGTGGGTTCTCTCAGCAAGTATGTAAGATATGGTGAGGAAATTGGATTGATTTAAGAATTTCACAACTCAAATTTATACGGCGACAACTCTAAAGTTAATGATTCAATGTAAATGATGAAAGTAAAATAAAATAGAAGGATTGTTTAGTTTTCTAATCTCACTTTTATGAAACTCTTTTCCAGAGATATTTCTCTTGGTTTCCAAAACAATGGACTAAGTTAGTTTTCTAGGGCTTCCATGACAAAATGCAACAGAACGGGTGGCTTAAACAACAAAATTTATTTTCTCACAGTCTTGGAGGCTGGAAGTCTGAGGTGAAGGTGTCAGCAGGGCTGGTTTCTAATGAGATCGTTCTCCTCGGCTTGGAGATGGCCATCTTCTCCCTCTGTCTGCACACGATCTGTCTTCTGTGCTAGTCTGTGGCTTATAAGTCAGCTAACCCAGTCTTCAGTCTTTTTTGTCTCCTGAGGAGAATGATCCTAGGTAGCTTCCTTTATATTTGGATATTGCAGTCTTGGATAAGTATTTCTCAGGTATATTTTCTATTATTAAAAACAACAACAACAAACAACAACAAAATAGAATGAGCAACTATGAACTATGAACTAAGCATTTATGCTCCAGGCTATCCTTAACAGTTCACGTGTTTATGTGTGTATTTGCTACTACCGTTTTCTTCTGCTGTTGGAAAACATCCTTCACCACAACCAGCACCTTCTATTGTACAGTGACTCACGTTTTATAAAGTGCTTTAACATTTTATTTCTTGTCATTGCATGAAGAGTAGACAAAGTAGACGTGGATTATGGTCCCCAGTTTAACACCTGATAGAACCAAGAGGCTCAGCTTGATTATGAATTTCATTCAACAAGTCTTTCTTGAGCTCTAAGGTATATCAAGCTCTGTCTTAGAGAACGGGAAAAGCTTTCAAGACAAAGTTCTTGCTCTCATGGAATTAAATTCTAGTGGCGAAGACAAGAAACAAATACATACATGTATATTATAATTTCAGGTAGTTATAAATGCAATAAAATAAAGTGAGTAACTGAATAGAAAGTGGCCAGCAGGGTGGTTTGGCTCTTTCTGTGGCTTGAGAGAGGGGGAGAGAGGTGCGTAAGGTTGTGTAGGGGGCAGGACACAGAGCTGTAAGGGTGGGCGTGTAAGGGTGGGCGTGGTGAAGGCCTGGCTTTTCTCCTCAGTCCATGAGAAGCCCTGGGAGGTCTTTGAGAGGTGAGCGGTCCTTTGACTCCTGTTTTACACTTTCTCCACATTACCATACCGTATCGCATGGAGTATTTGAATAAGGTGTAGAAATTATTTACATAATTCCATTTTATTATTTTTTTCCTTTTATATTTAATTCTTTCTTTAAAGGGATGAAGAATATCTTCTTAAAGATATTTAACAACTTTCTTATGGTCATAGGCCACATCTGAGAATATTGAATCCCAAGAAAAGGTAGCAGAGATGATCCTTCCTCTTCCATTTGCAGTGTTTATTGCCAGGGAAGCAGCCCTCCTGTTTCTCATATCAAGACTTTTGGGGAACACTTGTACCCTTGGAGAAAGCTAGAAGACAGCTCAGTACTTTTTCTTAGACCCCATTTACCACTCGCGTTCTTTTCCTGGACCCTCTTCCCCCGCTGCCTGTCCCGTACATACCTGGGTTCTTCAGGTTGCTTCTCCACTTACTCCACTGTCTTACTTCATGTGTTGTCATCCATTCCTGTGGCCTCAGTCACCATGTGGATATTGACCTGCACTTCTAACCCAGATCTCTCTGTAGCTCTAGATTCATATTTCTCACTACTTATTGAATGCCTCTACCCCAGAGTCCCTAAGACACAAACATTTATATTTGAAGAGTACTAGTCATGGCAGTTACCTTTATCTTTCTCCTCTCCATCATCTTGCACAGCCAGTTGGTCATTGAGAATTAGCAATCCTGCCACTTAAATATCTCCTGCTTTCCTCTCCACTGCTAGTCTCTCAGTCTGGATATTTGTAGTAGCCTTTCCTCCTTTTATTCCTCTCTCACTCTAAACCACTCTCTGTACCTCTTCGGAATCATCTTTCTAACACTTGGTCTAAGTATGTTACACTGTTCCACAAACTCCTACAGAGTCTTAACTGCCTGATGAATAAAATCCAGGTCAGCTTCTAGGCTTTCTATTTCTTCGTTTCTTCACATGTCTAGTAATTTTACTCTCATATGCTTGATGTTATGGATCATGGGATAAGAGGCTAGATTTTGCTGGTTTACCAGAGTATCTCAGTCTTTTTGTTATGATTATCCCTCTAAGGAATTTTTTAAGATCTCCCCCGCCAATTCCCCCCCCCCATATAATTTAATACCACAGATGTTCTGTATATCTGTACGTCTGCTTGAGTACTATGGCTCTTTGAAGGACCACATGTGTGGTTTTTGTAATAGATCTAAGATTCTCCATCCTCCCAAGAACCAATTTTTACCTCCTTAGCCTTAGTAGCACCTCTGTTGACAATGCGTGTTTTAGATGAAGTTGAGCTTTATTTGCTAATTTACAGATAATATACTAATAGATTGATCCTTTCAAAGCTTTGTTAGGACATGTTTAGAATAGTTCTGCTTTTGAGATGTGGCCTTTCTAGGGTTCCATTTGAATGACTGGAGCATTCAGTGAATGCTCTGTCTTCTGTTTAGTCAGAATTCTGTCTCCCCACTTTGGGTAATCTTCAGCACCTCCCTTTTACCCATAATTCCCCAATGCCTGTTCTCTGCAAGATCTCCTGGGACCTTACCCTCTACATATGCAAGTTCGTTTTCAGCCAAAGACTTAATTAGACCTCTTTATAGACTTCTGGAGCTCCTTCTCTGTGTGGCTCCCTTCTTCCCATAACCCTGGTAAATTTCATCTGTCTCAGCAGTCTCAAACTCCAGTGTCTGCCTCCTGAGCTCAGTGACATGCTCTGCTGCATTGGGGCTCCCCCTGCCCTGTAATGGTGATCATAGGGCTCATTCAAGTGTTTCTCTTCTCTAAGGGATTACAGTCTTAATGCAGCCTGTTGTCTTGTTTTTCAAAAACAGTCACATTGTACATTTTGTCAATTTTTATAGTTGTTTAGAATAGGAGGGTTACATGTACCAGTTACGCTGTCATGACTAGCATGAGATTTCAGTGTGGTTTTAATACTTATTAATCCTTAGAGGATAATTGTGTACATGTGAGAATGGAAAAATACACCTGCTGTTTACAATGACCTATCATAGCATTTAACTTGTAACTGAATACCTACTTAAAAGATTTTAAAATTCAAGTTATAATTTGTGTTTGTAATTGTGAGAAGTTAGAGGGAGTCATTGGGCATCTCTATGTTCTCCTTGATAGTGTTCTCCTCTCATGGTTCTGTCACTTGCCTAATCCCATTCTTCCTCACATATGGCCTCGTCTAGCCTCAGACTGTTCATTTTTGGCTTCTGATAGTCTCAGGATAAGTTAGGAATGTTAGGTCCAGAGAAGTTAAAATGCAGTCACTTTATTTTTCAGATGAAGAAATGGAGGACCAGGGAGACCAAATGACTTACCTTAAAGTTGTACTGTTTAAAGCCAGGACCAGAACCAAATAACCTAAATGCACATTCTAACATTCTCTTCATGTTCCTTTGCAGCCCCCACCGCTAAGCTTCATGTTTCCATAAATAGCCTCTTTATGTATTTGAAAACAACTTTAAAAAATTAGAATTCATATATTTAAGCTGTTCTTGTAATTTCTTCTTTCAATATTGGTGTGAGATTAGCTAGAATATGGTCATGTGAGGATATTCCAGGGAAGTGAATCAGCTAAATGGAGAAGTGTAGCTGAGGGTTTTTCAAGTTTAAGATTATTATTTGTTCCTTAAAATCAAACAAACAAACAAAAAAAAACCTCTAAAATTGTACAAAAAAACCTATCTAACTTTATAAAATATTTGACCAAGTCTCAGTAAGTAAAAAACCAAGAGAACAAGTAAGGTACCATGGTAAGATTCCAAAAGTTATGAGGACATGGTGTGTTGAATACGTTGCACACCTGATATTGTACTATGATACGAGCGCCATCTTGTGGTTCATTTGTATTGTTGCATATTACTTTTTTCTTGTAACAAAGGTGAACTTCCTTTAAGACATACACACACCTACAGGATTTGGGGCAGAGGATTATATTGTAATAAATGTTAGAAGTAGAGCTTTTTGACCCCAGTGTCAAGTTCACTTCTATCCCAGGTCAGTGGTGCCCGAATGCTCTCCTTTTCCTGTTTGGCAGTCTATGTGATGTGATTGTTAGACCATCTCCTGGTGCAGAGCTGTCTACTTCAGAGAATGGCACTTCTATTGACCGTCTCAGCAGTGAGGCTGAATGGTCCCAGAAACCCAACTACATGCAGACTATCGGAGTTGGTCCCTTAGGTCAGGGTTCAAAGGATGTTGTGGAACAGCTGGACGCTTTTAGTGCTGCTACCTGCACTCACTTTTAACAGGTGAATGGGCAACTTGAGTATCCGAGTTTATGAATGAAGCCAGTAGCCATATTCTATTTTGTAAGTCTAAGATAGACTAAGGAAGTACAAATGAGAAAGATGAATGCTTTTAAATTTTGATTTTTTGTTGTAAAGTTAAGAACTTGATGCCTCTTTTTACTTACATTTTAACTTTTCTGTTCTTACAATTCCTGTGATATTTTACTTCTGTTGAAGCTATAGAAAATCATGGAAGCATGTTTTAGATATTTGCATAGTGTCAGTGGTAAAATGTTGTAATTATAGCATCAGCTTATCTTTCTTACAGGAACATCAGTACATTCTGGAAAGAAATAAATGAAACTGGACAGAACCATTGCCAAAAAGAAATTTTCCCCACTATGTACATTTAGAAAATATACTTACCATTAAAAAAAATTACGTTTGTTGTTTAAAACTCTATGAAAATAATACCTGCTCATTATGGAATATTCTTAAAGAATAATAAAAAGAAGAAAAAACACCTTAGTTCTATTATCCCCAAAGAGCCACATTTTATGTTTTGATTTGTTGCTTCCAATCTTCTCTTCCCCTCTCCCTTGCATAATTTATTGTTTTATTTTACATAATAATGATGTTACTCTATTCACATTCCCCACCTTTTTAAAAACACAGATTTTAACCTTGGTATTTTCTGTTTCTATAAATTCTTAATCATTTTAATGGGTGCTTACTATTTCAGCCAGTGATATTAGTTCATCTTTTATTGAATACTAGTATATTTCCACTTATTCCCTCCATAATTTATTGTACTACAATGAACATATTAAAATAGGATTATTTCATCAGGGTCATTTCTCAGAAGACATATTACCAAATCAAAGGGTATCAACAGTATTGTAGCTCTTCTTAAAATATTCCTTGGAATTACATTTTTATTGTGACTCATCAGATTATTTTGTTGTCCTTTTCCATATCTGCTCTCTTAGAATGTGATTTTAGAAATAAAAATTACAGACAGACCAGGGGTAATTACTTTATATGTATTACTGATTTAATATACAATTCCATGAGAATCACCATTGTGGAGATTTTACAACTTTGTAATTAAATACAACTGAGGTTTTCCCCCTAAGGTATTCTTCCATGGGAGACATATTGATGTTAGTAATGCAAGCAGATATGCCTGGCTCTCAATATCTGGCCTCAAACTGAACGCATCCTATATTTTCAATATTTTTAAATCAGAAACTGAAGAATATTTTAGTTATCTGGATGTGACTATGACCTTTAAGGGAAAAAGTAATGCTACATTTATGTGCACGCACATCACTTTCCTTGTTTGCAATCATTTTCTTAAGACGGTGGTTCCTAAGGCCCCACTAAGTGAAACTGTTAGAAAATCCTTATGCAATTAGCTCCTTTGTTTGTAGAATTCTCATTCCAGGCTTTGACCTTGGTAAATCTTATACTCACAAAGTAGCCTCCAATAATTTCAAAGGCCAACACAGTAAATGTACCTACTGGATAGGAATTAGACCAGAAGTCTATTTTCAACTGCAGCAATGTCTTCTGGGGCCTGATGTGTGCTTGCGTGTCACTCTGGTCTCCTAATCCATGATGCTGTAAGAGGTTCCTGTTCTTGACCCTTCTCCCCACTGCGTATACTTGAATGGAACAGTGGTTATGTATTAAATATTTTATTGTTGGTCTTATATACTGAATTTGAGGTTGGCCTTAATAGATTTTCTTCACTTTGGAAGCTCTGACGCCTCCTTCCAATGTGACTGTTTTTGTGATAACTTCTTTGGGCTTTAGACTCTTGCCTTTAGCTCCTGTAGAGCTTTATGGCTTGCAGAAATAACTTCCATATCCACTGTAGTCAGTGGCAGAGTATTCCGGTATAGATACGTGTGCGTGTGTGTGTGTGTGTGCGCGCGCGCATGTGCGTGCACGTACGCATTCACACATTCCTGTGAGTGCACATTTTTTTTTAATGGGTAGCAGATTTCTGATTGGGTTTTGCAATTATATTGGAATGTTTTTTCTTCCTACTTACTAATTTTTTTTTTAATCTTTGGTATTAAAGTCATAGTGCCATTTTATGGCAGAAGGAGTCAATTTTTGTTACAACTTTCTGGTATTTCTAGTGGTTTGAGTGTTCTAAGCAGATGAAGTTTATATTTTCTAGAGACAGTACTAAATTGCTTTAAAACAAAAGTGAATATAAAGCTTATTGGTTTTAATGTAGTTGTCTCTGATTATAATCCTTCTTAAATGATTTAACAAATTATTATTGACTTTTCCGTTATTTGTTTGTCTTTCCTAGCTACTTTGATCTTATCTAAGAAATAAAGAGGAAAGATAAAAACAGGTAAGATTTTTGAGAGGTTCATTATAAACCTGTGACGAATTTGGCCTCATTATTAGTCACTAGATGGCACTGTTTATTTGCAAAGTGCCATTTTTTTACAAAAGAAAGTGGTGGTAACTGAAATTACTGCCTCATGAATAAAATATTTCTGATGGGATTTGCATTTCTATATTGGCTGAAGACACTGTTGAATGTTTTATTAACCAGCCCAGTGCAACTGTCAGCCTATTAAAGAGATCCAATGGTCCCTGTTTAGATAAATAAACTAAATAAATCCAATTCGTCAAATTGTGTTCCTGGCTGTTTATTTTCCATTCTTTTGATGTACAGTTTATTTTAAGTTAAAGCCACATTGGTTTAAAAATTAATGGGAAAATGTTATTTGGTGTTTGGAACATGAAGAAGCTAATTGCTATCGTCAAAAAGCCAGCTCTATTTTAATGTTAAATGGTTTGCTCATACATGGTGAACTTTTTAATGGTTGGTTATAAACTGTCCCATGGTCAAAAATTGTCTGATAGTCTGTTAAATATACGGTTAAAGACTATGTTATGAAGATTTGTGGAACCCCTGTTTAATTTCCCTGGGAAAAGGACTATTTCAAGTCTTTTACTTGGTTTTGTCTGTGAGTCATGCTCATTTTTCGTGTACGGTATATTATTCCTTGGAAAGAAAAGTTGTTAATTGATTTTTAAATGAAATGCCTTTTATCAAAGTGCTACTTGCCAGTCACTCTCGTGGTAAGTGCCAAACATTAAAGGGGCGACAGTGGTGCCATGGGACTGTGGCTGCCGGAGCAGCCCAAGCCCTCGAGGCCGTGGCTCCATACAGGACGGGCGCCCACACGTTCACTGCCTTTTTCAAACATGCATTCTAGGCATCAAGAAACTTAGAGTCGCGTTATTTAGCATCACTGACTGAGATTCCCTACTTAGGCCCTAGGGTTACAGAAATTTTCGAATAAAGCGTGTCAATTTTGTGCTCTGCTGCGCTGAAGTAAGTTAGCAACTAGAAATGATATATCATGGTTCTGACTTTTACTTCTCATTTCTTTTTTTTTTTTTTCAAGAATCTTCACTTGCTTTTTACACCATTCCTATTATTGCCTTTTATCTAGTTCCACATTTGTGAGGTTCAGAACAAAACTTAAAGCAGATTAGGCACTTCTGACGTAGCATATAGCTTTTAGGAGTATTCAGCTCCTTGCAATGGAGACTGGGCTGGATCTGATCTCTAGGGTGAAGGCTTTTAAACTGTGTAATGCTAGCTGAAGAGTTGTGCTGTGTCAACTATTTTAAACTTTCCTGTTACAAGAAGTTAAAATAGGGCTAGAAAAGATTTCGCCAGAGACTTTTGATTTCAAATCTTCAGAAGCCTACCAGGAAATGGACCATAGATCCAGATAGTCTCATTTTTTTGCATAGGTTTTTGTTTGTTTGTTTGTTTAACTTTGTGTCCTTCAGTTCTTCCAAAATAGAAAAATGATATTTAAGAATAAAAACAAATAACAAATGTGGAGTCAAATTGCTCTTTTGGCATTTAAGACATTCATCAATTGTGGAGTAAAAGTAAATTTGCTAGAAATGCCTCTGAAAAGCTTATGTGTGCTCACATTGAAAAAGAGCAAGAAAATGGGCCCACACCCTTTTTCCAGCTCTGGAGGCTCCTCATGTCTTTCCAGGTTCATAAAAGCTACTATAGGTCAAGCACCATCACAGACGATTCTTAGGAAATGTCCAAATTTCCTTATTCTGCATTTGGCTTTGCTAAATATTGTTTAAAAACAAGCTATTGCTGTCTTGGACCTTGAAATGTACTGCGAAAATAGAGATTTCTCTTATTGGTTATGAAGAATTTGACCCGTAATTGCATTCTTAAAATAGGGAGAGTGTGTCAGGTTTTATGGTTTGGAAAGTCACATTGCATGGCATTGGCCTTGCCATGAAAAGTCCTAATTTAGAAATGAAATGTTTCTTAAAAATATATTTTGTACTTTAAAACAAGTGTGCCCTTTGTTAATCTCTTCTGATTTTGTTGTTGTTGTTGTTGTTGTTGTTGTTGTTGTTCGTGATTTCGCTGACACCCTTGACTTTCATAATGGAACGTTGCATTTTTGCATATTCAGTAACTGACATTTTTTGTTTCTTATTTTGATCTTTTTATATAAGTCTAGTCTACAAATAAATTTCACCTGAAGACTAGAGTTGTTCTTATTTATGGACATATGTGATTTTTAAAGTAAAACTTTGAAAGAGGAATTTCCATGCTTAGAATCTTGCAGATTTATATATTTTTTAGTTTTAATGAAGCTAAAAATTCTTTTCTACTTTTTTAAAAAGAATGGGGTTCAGTGCTATTCATTTCAAATGCCGTCATGTCCAGGACCCCTATTTGATGGCTTGATTTACATTTCAAAAATATATATATATATATCTTGTTAGATATTAGAAATGGTCCATCCCATATTTTTCAGATATAGTATGCAAGCTAAACTTGGTCATAGACAATTTTGCCAAGAGAGGAAGTATGAAATAGTGCGAAAAGGCCAGGAACTGTAGACCTGAGACCTTAGATGTGGCATGTTCATTCTGCACTTCAGTTTCTGTATCTATGAATTTGGATCATCATACCAATTCTGCCCACCTAATGGGGAAATATAAAGGCCAATTAAGATAATAAATGTGCAAATACTTTGAGAACTGCACTGATTTTTGGCCAGCGACTTTGCTGGGCACAAGTAGCAATCCTAGAATTATTTAGAGGTTAAAGTATCTCAAAGTCAGAAAATTCCTTCTATATCCTAAAAAGGTGAAGCTTCTTTCTCAGTTCTTCAAGAGATTGACTGCAGGAGATTATACAAAAGATTGATATGTGAAATCCATCTTATTCTCAGATAAGACATTCTAAGTTAGAATGCTTTTATATTCTAGTACATTTTGTTTTTTAAAAGACACTTTAGAAATTAATCTTTGCAAGTAAGTTTTCTCTTGATCTTGTGGTAGTAGAGTCAGAATTAAAGGTAGAAGAATTACAATACTATATATATTTTATATTATTTTATCATATTTGTCATATTACTAATTAGAGTTAAACATGTACTGAGTTTTTCATCTGGTGTTCAAAATACCTGTTGGATTATTTACTTTAGATTACCTTCCCATTCCTTTCCTAGTTCTAATAACTGACATTTTCCAGAAACTGTTAGAAGTCACTGTTTTTGCATTGTATGTCACTGGCATACAAATATTGAGAAGGAAAGGGGAAAGATACTATAGTATCTGTTATATATTGTCATTAATATCAACAAAGAGTTAACTTTAGTATACCTAAAAACAACAACCAAATAGCTTCATAATTAAAAAGCTCAAATATTGCCATATATTGATAATTTGGTGTTGAATATGGCCAAATATAGTAGGCAATATAATACACAGCTAGAAGTAATATGGAGGAAGCCAAAATAACTTAAATCAAATTACCACTAGTAAAACAAATAATACTAAAATTAATTTCAACCTAAAGGGCAGATGAGGAAGCTGAAGGAGAGACTTCTCAAGCTGGTGTTCTTTCTATTCACTTCATTAAAGCAGGTTTTAATTTTGGTGGTTTTCAACAGTTTGTTGTTTTGGTGTAGAGTACTATAAATTTAGTACCTCTTATGCATCAAGCCTTGTGCAAAGAATCAAAAGACAAATAAGCCATATTTTTTAATGAGCTTATAGTCCTAATAATTATGATTCAGTAGTAAGCAAAATTATGGATTTTCTGGTGGGCTATTATGTGAAGGACAGACTCTCCGGGAGGGGCATCCAACCCAGGTGTTCATGTGTGATGAGGTGGGGTTGTGAGGGAAGGAACCCACTGTGGATAACACCCAACTGAGAAAGATGAGAAATTTGAGAGTAGCAGAGTCTGCTCAAGTTCAAAGAACAACGTAAACAATAAACAAAGGGGAATGGAAGGGAGGAAGGTGAGGCCTGGAGTGTTTGATACTGCTTTAGGTGTGACATATGGGGCTAGAGCCGAAGTTTCCAAACTTTGTTACATATTAGAATCATCTGGGGGTCTTGAAAAACTCCCAAAACTCCCGATGCCCTACGCACCCTCCCAGACATTGTGATATAATTGGTATGGGGTACGTCTTGGGCATCAGAGCTTGATGAGCTTGACAGATCGGCAAAGTCTTGGTTAAGTTGAGGAGTGTGATCTTTATCTCATTTGTGATTAGGAGTGGTTGAAAGATTACACATGCTGGGTAATGTGGAGGCTTTATATTTAATGAAGCATTGAAAACAATGCTCTTTCTTACATATGGGTTGCAGTACTATTTAACTTATTTTTATTTATTTTTTTCCTAGCAAATCATCAGCACTTTATTTTAAGTACATTTTTTTAACTTGATAAAATCCAGTATCTTATAGTGACAGTTACCCACATTTTTTTTTGTATCAAATTACTTTAAAAATTAATTTTCCTTTGGTTTAAAGTTAGGTACTATGATCACCTTGGTTGGGGAAAACAGAGAAGCCATAGCATGAATAATTTTTCTCCCCAGGTAGCAGATGAATATTTTAAATTTTCACTTGAGCTTAGAACAAAACAAAACCCTCAGCCTTTAATTTCATAATACTAAATAGCCTGTGCCTTTGACCTCTTAACCTTCAGTCAAGGCCAATAGAACATCTTCAGGTGAATTTCTTGTTTATAAATACACACTTTTAACTCCTTTGGAAACAGGCATATTAAGTCCTTTGTAAGAATGGAAATATACAAGTTGTTTCTGGATTTAGCAAGAAAAGCTCCCTATATATTTTTTTCTTTCTTCCCCTTGTGAAATCTTACAAGAGTGATTGTAACTTAATTTTGTACAAGAATTGTCAAGAAATTGCTAGTAATCTCTAATCAGAGAAAAAGAAGTAGAGATGTGATGGATAAATAGGATTCTGTTATGGCCAGCATCTTCATTGATCTTAACAGAATTGCTCTTTGCCTCCCCTGTGTCTGTATTTTCTCTTGGCAGTAAGCCGAGTGAATTTGGAACAGAAAGAAAGAGAGAAAATCTACTTGGTTCCAAATGATGATAGCTGTTCACTGGTGTGGGGAAAATAACTTACAACTTGATAGTAGAATTACTAGAGGATTTCTCTTGTTTAGGAGAAAATTGAAGTTCCTTTGTGGCCAGGTTGGAAAATTTCTAACTTAACATAACTCAGAGCTTATGATATCAATTTAAATCTTATGATCATCATATTAAATGGATCATCATATCAAATTAAAGTTTTTAATTATGAAATAACTTTTAAACTATCTCTGAACTGCAGTCAAAAAAGACTAAGATTAGAAAAAAGTACTATCCTGTGCTTAATTTCTATTTTTAAATCTATTTCTAAAAGTAAAATAATTTAGTGTTTTTTTTTTAAATATAGTGAATTGATTAAAGAGTCTTGGTGTATGGATATATCATTTTACTATAGACTCTGCAGTCAGAGAGATTATCCTCATGAAAATATGTAATTTTGAAATATTTTTATCATAAGATTCACAAATTTACAGCTTTTTAGCTAATTATCACTCAGGTAGATTCCAAGGAAATAATATCTCCATGTGCCTGGAAATAGAGATTTGGGGTGAGATTTTTGTCAGCGCATTTTATAGCTCAGAGGGCTCTCTATCTTCCCTAGTTTGTTCAGAGACGGTCAAAGTAGCAAAATTATGCTTTTTAATTCAAATGGAATGTGGCCATAGATGGCACTGTGGCTCACGCTGATATTTAGAATATACCATATTGTGACATTTTCTGAGAGACATTCCAAGACTAAATTCATTTACAACAGTCCCTTTGTATTAAGAGTTTGTTTTTCACTCTGAAGAGGAATGATTTTAAATCCAGCAAAACTAGAAATACTAAGTATATTTTTAATATTAGTAAATATATCATGAACAGCTATATTTCTTGACCCCTTGATAATATTTTTCAAAATGGGGTCTCTCTTCATACTATCTCTGCAAAATCTGTTTACATCGGTGTAGTATCTGGAGAGCACAAATTTAAGCTCACCCATGATTCTCATCATTAACTCCAAGGAAGCATCATTGAAACCTTGCCACTAAATCAAGGCATTTTGTCTCTTGAGTTCTGTCATGACTGGGGCTAAACAACTGTCACTGGCAAGTGACAAGAGGCATAGACAACAGGGAAAAGAAAGAGAGAGAAAGGAAAGTAAGAGTAGGGGAAAATAAAAGTGTAGGAGAAAGGGAGGGAAAGTACCAGGCATGCATCAGAAGGGTAAGGATGCCGGCAGCAACTGCCTCGGGTGCCAGTTTATTGGTTCCCATGCACTGATCTGCCTTCCTGCTGTATCCTGGTACTTGTAAGGGCTCTCTGGAATCTGAGTAGTACTAGGAAATGTCTCAAAGTACAAACCAGCGTTGTCATTAAGCTCAAATTTGCCTAAAGAATTTTCCAGTCCTCCAATTAAAAAAAAAAAAATCCATGAAGATTTACAAATTTATATCTTTTTAGTTTAGTACTCCCTCAGGTAGATTTTAAAAAAATAATCTTTCTGTGTCTGGAAATACAGATATTCGTGTAAATCTATCTCATGCAAATAGAAGAATCTACACAGCAAGAAATGTTAACTCAATTATATTTTTGTACTCCATGCCAGAAACTTGGGAATTGATGCTTTGGTAAAGATGGGATGTTTGCCTTTGGGGGCAGAAAATATATGATCTCTCTTCTAAATAAAAATTAGTGGTAATGGGTGGTCTTTCTCTTTGATCTAGAACAGTTTCTCAACCTCAGTGCTATTAAAATACCGGGCTGGCTGGTTCTTTGTGCCTTGTAGGAAGTTAAACTGTATTTCTGGCCTTTACCTATTAACTGCCAATAGATCATCCCTCACCCAAACCCAGTCATGACAATCAAAAAATGTCTCCAGATATTCCAAATGTCCCCATTGAGGCAGAATTATCTCTGATTGAGAACCACTCAATCTAGAATGGTCGCCAATAGGGATTTTAGAGGAAGAGAGAATTAATTGAAGGCCTCTAACAGGCTAGATACCATGCTGTATTTCATTTATTCTTCACAGCCAGTTTATAGTTCAGACATATGAGGGTACGAAAAGCTAAGACACTTTCCCAAGGCCTTGTTATTTGGATCCAGGACTTAAAATCAAATCTATCTGACACTAAAGATCCTAAATCATACTGTTTTATAGCATTTATCTTTAAAAAGTCACTAAAGTCTCTACTAGTTCCAATTCATAGAATTTAATGGTTCCTTAAACAACGTACATTTATTTCAAATAAGCTGTAAATCAAGAAAGGCAGTGTGATGCAGTGGGAAGTACAGTGCACTACGGGTCAAGAGTTCTGACTTGGGTGTCAGCTCTGACACTAACTAGCTTAGTGCCATTGGGCAAGTCACTGTGCCTCAGCTGCTTCTCTGAGATGCAGAGGTCAGCCTCCATGTTCTTTAATGAGCTCCGTTGTTTAAGGATATTGAAAATTGTAATGCTTGGCATTTCAAGACTGGCAAAAGTTTTCACATCACTTTAAAACTATTCTATATGCAGTTTAGAACAATAGGTATACTTTGGAACTTTTGGCTCAATTTAATCTATTAGTCTCCTATTGATATGTCTTCTATTCCTGTAATCCCTAGCCTATTATTCACCTCCTTTGTGAAGTCTTTTCTAATTATCTTTCCTGTCATGATAGATTTTCTTTACTCCTCATTCGCCTTGGCACTTATGTTTATAACCTGACCACCCTGCGCAGTCTTTCCTTGTCAGAGCTGAAATGATTTATTGATTTTCATTTACTTATGTTTTATTACTCTAACCAGAATATGATATCTTCAAGAGAGAAGACTGGTCTTCTACTTTCATGTTTTCTGAAATATTTAATAAATGTTATACATAGTAGGTGTTCAATAAGTGCCTATTGCATTAAATTTAAGAATTTGTCATTTAAAAGCAAACTTTTTGAGAAGGAACATCTATGATAAGTGATAGACACTCAAAACATAAATATTCCAACCAAACAGTTATGTCTACTGTGAATGAAGTAAGTGTTCTTTGAGCACAATTTTTGTTTAATTTTAGTGGAGCAAAATAGTAGTGCCATGTGTTGAAATATGTGTTTCTTCTGTTTGACTGCTTTTAAATTTCTCATGCCTGAGAATTAAGATGCTTTAAGTATGAAGTTTCTGAAATGCTCCATTGGCTACATCTTTTCAGAAATAGCTATATGTAGAAAATATGACATTCATTGGCAGAGGAGAGCTGATAAATACAATTTGATACAGTATTTTTGCAAATATTTCAATAACTTTTTGACATTTTCCTATAGTCCTTATTTACCTTATCAATAGTTATAGTGACATATGATTGTCAACTTTTTATATCAAGACCAAACTAATAAATTAAACATGTTGTATTCATATCTGATGAAAGCTGACGTTTTGGAAGGGTGTTAAAATATACTGACAAGTCCCATTCATAAGTTCCTTTGCTATAAATGTGTAGATGACATCTTTAGATATTATTTGTACACATGCCGATAGAAAGCGTTGACAACATAACAAATGCAAATGTCAAGCACCTAATTTAACCTTTCTATGTAGAAAAAGGTGTTGTTTTTTTTAAGTTACATGTATCTTTTAACTTTATTTCAAAGTTTTTATTGTTTTTTAGCCTGTTATCGCTACTGTTTCATGTACCACTGAAAACAGCCATTGCAATAAGATTTATACTTGAGAGCTTTTCTCTGTAATGTTTCTATATAAACAATTGCAACTGCACAGTTGTATATAATTTTCTAATTCTCTGTGTCATTTTCGGTATTTTCTATCTTTTGAATCTTTTTGTAGCATCCTTCTGTTTACCTCTACAAAGCATTTGGGGTTAATAAGAGAGTCTAAGGAAAACATTCTGACTCCCCTCCTTGCCCCGTACATACTTTAAGTTCAAGTATTTCTTATAACATTTTGCCACACTTATGTTGGCGCTAAGATCTAACAGTTAAGAATGTCATGTAGCAATTAATTTTTTTTTTTAGCTTATAAAGGTTTATAAGGGATAGCAGTGGAGTGGGCCAGAAAAAGCACTGAACATTCCAATAGAAGACCTGAATTTAAATCCTACCTCTGCCACAGCTACCTTTGAGAATTTTTGCAGATCACCTACCTTTTTGTAGCATCCCTTCCTCATTTGTAAAATGAAAATATCAATACCTCTTTTACCTGCCTAAACATGAAATAATACATCATGAAAATGCTTTGGAAAATGTATTTTTGAAAACCCATGGAAAAGACATGTCAGGAAATCCCATTATAGTAGCTTTATGTGCAGTATCCTTGATGTCTTTTTGTCTGCTCTCTCTGTCTCTGAAAGAGTAGTCTCCTGCTTAAATGCTACCAAAAACTAGTCTTGGAAATCTGAGTCTTGGACACTTTTAAATCCAAGAGAGTGAGATTTTATAGTCATTGCATGCAATAACCATTAGAAATAATATCACAGGTCCAAAAACTATACATGTACCAAAAAGGCAAATAACCCATAATGAGTGATGACACACTTACATTAAAGAACAAGATACCATAGTTTCTGAACCAACACATAGACCTTTATTTCCCTTGACTTCAGGCCACATCATTTCTGAATGTCCACATCCACATTCTTCTGTGTACAGCATATTCTTAATTTCACCACACGTAATCTCTTCTTACTTCAATGCATTGTGTACAGATCTGTTAAAACAGTAATATATCACTTTTTTATTAGAGATACTATCACTTTCTTAAGGGGTAAAGTGATCTCAGCATAAGGGGGATAGTGTAAGCACACATATCTTATAAGTGTTCTGCACTTGGGTTGAAAACACTGTGATAGAGTTAACAGGCTTAAAAAGGGGGTGGGAGGTTTTTACAATGTTGCTTTTTTTGAGGATCATGCAGGCTTTATCATTGCCAATGAGATCAAACCCAAATTTCACGTTCTAGCATTCCTTTCACCCCCAATTCTCCCTAATCCCCAAGCCTCGTCATCCTTTCACAAGCTTAAATTACCTTTATTTCCTTCCCATAATCAAATTAACCTTTTACTGTTATGTACGGTTGATTCACTCATTCTCACCTTGTTGCCATTCTGCCTGGAATTCTGCCTGTAACCTTATGGACTTCAGTATAGTATTCAGAAATCATCACCCCCGCTAATCTTTCTGACTGCTGCCATCTCCTCTGCTGCACATAACTTTTGTAATGAGTTTACCTAAAAGGAAGAAAATGCTTTTGTTCATGTAGTTCAACTTAAAAATTGGCCTTCATCTCAAAGTTTAACTTAAGCCTGTGCAAATATTTTGGTAATGACTAATAGGTATTGTCCTTATATTTTCTGCCTGTGTAGATTTCTTATGATGACAAGGTGGTAATTATACAAAGAAATGTTCATGGAACTGTTTGGATGGCAGTTTGGCTTACTGGGTCACGTTTCATCATGTTATATAAATAAACTGAAAGAATACTATGATACTGTTAAACAGTATTTCTAACATGTTTCTGATTGCTTCATCTTCTATCTCCATATCATCATCCCCGTATCTTTACTGTAGGTCTCAAACCTTATGTTGCCTCATAGTCCTCTTTGTTTTCATGTGCAATTAGTATTGTTGCTCCAACTATATTATACACTGTTTTAGAATAGGAACTGTGGCCTATTGTTTGTTGAGATCATATAAA
This sequence comes from Macroglossus sobrinus, assembly GCA_004027375.1. Taxonomy (NCBI): domain Eukaryota; kingdom Metazoa; phylum Chordata; class Mammalia; order Chiroptera; family Pteropodidae; genus Macroglossus; species Macroglossus sobrinus. Next base: position 265,961 of record PVKZ01000771.1, read on the forward strand.
TTCTAGGTAAATACTTGCAAATTAATAGATGAATAGAGATACCAAGTCTGATATTCTTAAAAAATGGAAATAGTTGTACAGTTAGCTAATCTCTGTGGTAAGTGAAAAGAATCAAGTTGGAGTGTATTATAAAACATACATTGCAAGTGGGGCTCCTCCGAGTTTGTATATAATGCCTGTATTTTTCTTTGACTTATCTATCTCATATTAAGCAAAACCAGAGTTAAAGATGTTAGTTAATAGAGTATAATCATGTCCATTGGTTTCTTAAAAAAAAAAGATTTTTTCCTTTAAAAGAGTACATTTTTATACTTAATTTATCATACTCCAAGCCATCAAACAGTATTCTACAGATAAAATATAAAACAAAGTAATTACAACACAAACTTTAGCTTTATAGACTAAGCAACTGTATTTGGTTTAAAATAGTCAGTGGGGCTTTGCTTTTTCCATCTTTCTTAAGTTATTATACATTTTCTGAATTTTTCCTTTGTTTCTGAAAATATATCACTTTCTGACAGGCAAGTGTAGCGTGGGACCTTTCTGTTGACAAATTGACACCCGTGATTTTAAATTCAGAATGTGCGTTATCCAACCTCAGCTGCCTTTGCCTCACCCTTGTCCGTTTGGGCAGCTGACAGTCGGAGTCAGCAGTCAGAATATGGCGCCCCTGTTCCAGCATTGAAGTTAGTTCAGAATAGCAGTAGTTAAGAACCAGGGGTGTTTAATCCGACTCTCTGTGGCATCTGAAACACCTCCTGCGTCCACACACACGCACACACATGTCACAGACTCCTGGGAGATTGTGATTCTGTGCTTCTATAGATCTGATTTGGGGCCCAAGTGACTTCACTGTGCATCTTTCAAAAAGAACCATTAGGCTAATGTTTCCCAGTCTTTTCACTACCAGGGAAAACAAATCAAAAACATTTAGTAAGGATGCATTGATTTCCCCGCCTCCTGCCTTTTTTTTTTTTTTTTTTAAATAGAGGTAGGGACATAGAATTTTAAGTGTGTGAGAAAAGTCAAAGTTTGTTAGGGTGAAAGAACTAAATTTATATAATTCCAAAACTTAAAAAATATATACGTGTGTGTATATTCTTGATGTTGTACTTTGGCTGTATAGTCTCATATTGGCTAAATGTGTGATCACCTTTAATCTTTCTGAAGTATTGGAAACTCTCATAAGGGAAAGGAACTTGCAGTATGGCTGCCACTAGAGTAGATGATCCACAAAATTTCTTTCAGGTCTAATATTTGTCTGACTAAACTTTGTCAGTTTCCTGGCCTCATTGGAAGATAGCTGTATGTTCCACTTTGAATATGTATGCCTTGAATGTCTGCTTTATTTAATTTTTTGGTGCCCTTTGCATGAGCCTTGCAATACCTTGCTGCACATCAGATTGAGAAACTGGAGAGAAACAGAGCTGAGGGATAATGGAGAGAGTGTTGATGTCTAGACAGATTAAGCCATGCATTTCATGACGGGAGCTAGATAGAGCCTCTCAGCACACAAATAGAGAAAGCTGGGAATATTGACTTTCTGTAACCTCTGTAAATTGAAAAGAAAGAGGAAGAGGGGGCCGTTTGTTGAGTACTCATGATGTACCGAAAACTATTAAACACAGTTTGCATTTTATCTTTTCAGAAACCCTGCAAAGTTCAGTGTTTAGACCATTTTAGAATTGAGAAGACACATCCTTAGAGATAGAGGTTATTGAGATGGTCAGTGGCTGAGCAAGAATGAGGAACCAGGAATTTTTTATTCTACATCTAATGTTCTTTCCACTATACCACTTTGCCTTCTAAATGTACTTCCTGCAGTGGTCCGATTTTTTTTAGAATGACCTGATAGTTTATTTTTTTTTAATTTCAGCCATGAGACAAGTACAAGGCAAAACCCCATTATTATTATTATTATTATTATTATTATTATTATCATTATCATTATTATTACTACTTTAGGGAAGCTAGAAGTGTTCTTTATATAAGGGAACCTTTTTAGCCTTGTAGCAGTCTGACTTTTTTCAAAGTCATATAGGATGCTGGTTCATCTCTCTGGTCTTTGTTTATCATTGCTTCAATATTTGTGGAATATTATGTTGTAGGGAACCTTATCACCAGTACTCTAGGAATGCCTAGGTATTTTGGTGCCCAGGAGCTTAGCAGCTAAGCATATGTGAGAAGAAAGAGCTGTCGGGGGTCCTAAACCTCAGTAGTCCCAGAAGTTATGTGACACGTCTTAGTAGTGTATTTATTTTAACAAAGAATTTTTTTAATAAAAGAAAAAAAGATGATAGTAAGTTTCTTGAGGTCATTCTTTAATTTTATTTTGTGTCTGGAAGTTTGCCTCTCAGTGCTTAGTTTCCTCATCTGTACAATGAAGTCAAACTAGATCAGTAGTTCTTAAAATAGATCAGTAGATGAGAATCATCTAGAAGGCCAATTGCTGGGCACATCTTAGAGTTTCTGATTCAGAAGGCCCAGGTAGGGAGCCAGCAAGGGGCCTGGGGCTTTCCATTTCTAAAGAGTTCTAGGTTGATGCTTAAGCTGGTGGCATGGGATCACTTTCTGAGAGCCACGGGATTTGATGATCCACAGTCTCTTTCTGTGGATCCAAAGTCTGACTCAGCTCTGTGAATTTCCTAGATCATTGGAAGATTGTTGTACCTTCCACTTTAAATATGTATGCTTTGAATCTCTATTTTATTTCATTGTTTGGTGTCCTTTCCAGTATACTGCAAAGTCCCTTCCTCTTAGAAATTATTTCCTTTTTCAGCCATTCTGTGTGTACTGCCAAACAGAATCTTTGTTTAACTAATGTTAGTGCAATACATTTTCAGAACTACCCTTTGGGGAAATTTAAATGAAATTTTAAAGTATCATTAAGAATGCAAACAATAAATTCTTTGATTAGCTGTAGGCATCTTTACATTGGGATGACTAAAAAAGGTTCTGGTTAATTAGAAGTAATTTGTTAGAAACCTGAATACTCTTTTTTTCTCTCTCAGATTAAAACTCATTTCCCAGCTGGATGCTTATAAGCGCAGGAAATGTAATTGTCAGATGATTAATTGCGAAAGATAGATAATTAGAGTTCATATGATTTGTCAAACATGGATAACCGAGAAGTTGACTACACATTGAAAAAGAAAGATGAAATCTAGATTGTGAATTGTGGCTATTGTTGGATGATTTACCTTTATCGCCAGAGCTATAGAAAGAGTGAGGTAGAAAGAACACTTGCCTGAACTTTGCCTTTGTTATCCCATTTTGAGCAAATTCCTCATAATAATTACTAGAAAAATTACTAGAAAAGAGTTCCCACCGCATGAAATCAGTCTCGGAACATTTGGGCTGATGCTGAACTACCTTCCCTAATGTCAAAATAAAGGATGGAGGAATTGTAGCTAGTTTTTTAATACCACATATATTTTTAAACTCTTTCCATTAAACCTATTTTAAATATTTCTTTTCCCAGTTGAAATTACTAATTTTTACTTCCTAATTTTCAATAACCAAATCTTATCTCCTTTGAAATTAGTGTCCCTTGTTCCTGGAAGTTAAGTGTTTTCATCATATGTCATTGGATTCCATTGTGGAATATTTTTGCCTTTAAAAAAATGTATTTATGGTATTTCTTTAAATTATCCATTGTAAATATTAGTGAAATGAAAAAACAAATCTTACCACCTATCAGTAAGTTGGCCATCTCCAATCTGTCTCACCTGTTGGTTTACTTAAAATCACAATGAAATGAATAAAAACTAGATTTTTCTTCTGCATTTGTAAATGGAACTCACTCCATCTTTTAAACTTTATATTTTTACTGAAGAGTTTTTCAGCCCTCAGAAATACTGCCTTACAAATTCAGCTAATGACCCAAATCCAGCTTGTTTGTTGTGTAGGAGTTGTATTAAAATAACTCACTGTATGAGTATTGTCATTAATGATATGCTCATTTTGATAATGGGGCTACAGATTCTTAGTCTATAGTCCTTGGGGAGATGCTACAATTTTTTTTTAACTAAGTATTGTTCTGGCTTCTTTTCCTTGATTGGCCCAGAAATAGCAATCAGCTGGGGAGCAGGATGACATGCCTCTTAGCGATCCCTTTGATCTTTGAGATGAGTATCAACATTGTATGCTTCCTAATGGAAGTGTAATTTAATGAAATCTATTGGGTAAACATACTTCAGATGTTCAAAGGAGGTGACAAAATTTTTGCTGGCAGCCAGGACCTGGCGGCTTTCCAGCTTGCCTCTAGCTGCTATGCATATAGTATTGAGAAAGGCACTTAAAATAGGAACATAAAGTATTATTTTCATTGTGTTTCAACCCCCCTGCTTGCCCTCCCCTACCAATTTCTTTCCCTTAAGTTTATTTTTGTGCTATTTCCGCGAGTGCCCTTTGACATATAACCTTTCCTAATATAAAGTGGAATGTGAGATTTGATCTTTTTATGTTTTTCTTGGTTTATTTTATGATACCAAGAGTAGCACATTGGATGTATGACACCAAAGTCAGGAGAAGTTGTAGGCATGGAGACTTACACAGAACATCCCAGAGGGAAAAGGACACTCCATAAAAAGTACATTATTTTGGTACTAGTTGGTTAAATTAAATATTCTATTTTGGAAGGAGATGATAGAGCACTTTTATTTTAACAATCCTTGAGGAAGTGTGATGGAAATAGCCATAGACAGCAAGGAGTCAGGGGACCTGACCAATCTCAGCTGTGTCACCTTCTAGCTGTGTCTTGTAGGGCTAATCACTTTCTCTGGGCCTCAGTTTCCTTAGCTATAAAATTAATGGACTGATTTAGATGATTTCGAAGGTCATTTTTAACCTGAAATTTTATGCCTCTTTTTTAAGTCTCGGTATCAGCGCTGTCCAATAAAAATATCATGGCATTTATATATGTAACTTTAAATTTCTTAGCCACCACATTTTTTAAAAAAAGAAAGAGGTGAAATTAATTTTAGTAATGTATTTTAACCCAATATATCCAAACATATTATTTCAATATGTAATAAATTCAAAAGTTATTGAGATACTTTACTTTTTTTTTCTTACTAAGTCTTCAAAATCCAGTACATCTTTTATAAAGACAGCATATTTTAGTCTGACTACCCATATTTCAAATACACAGAAATCACACATACCTGGTGGTTACCTTATTAGACAGCAACTCTATATGCTACAAGGCAACTATTCCAAGCCACATTCCCAGGAGACAGTCGGGCATGAAAATTAAGGTTCTTAAACCTCTGCCTCTTCCAGTAAGACCAGTGATTCTCAGCTGCGGCTCTACCACCCAGGGAGCTTTAGAAAACACAAGTGCCTGGATCCCCTTAGTCTCTGTGTAGCCAAGACACAGGTATTTTTAAAGCTCCCCAGGGGATTCCAGTATTCAGTGTTGCGAATGGTGCATCAGACATAATGCTCCCAAATGCGCTTGTGTGGTTCATAAGCTCCCTACCATCAAGGAAGCTTCCATAGCCTCTGACTTCTTCTCCACCCTGCTTTTTATAAGGAGAATATAAAATTTTTAGATCAGATCCAAAGACACTCAATATACCATAAACTAAGCATCCATTAAAAATAGGGATATGATACATAAGAGAGTGTGGACACTGAAAGCTTTTCAGAGCAATAAGAACCAAAAGAACGTAGGGTATAAGAAGAGCCTTTGACATTAGTCTTAAGAGTCTTATAATCTCATATATACAGCAATTTCCAGTTAATCGGTACTACTTTTTCATATGCTTTTAGATTTTTCTTACATAAAATTTATTTCCATATAGTCCAGCTTCTTTTTTAAAAAACAGCTTTATTGAGGTGTAATTTACATACTATAAAATTTTCCATTGTAAGTGTATAATTCAGTGATTTTTTGACTACTTTTATACAACCGTGCAATCATCACTACAGTCCAGTTTTATAACACGTCCTAGAGATTCCCTCATGTCCATTTGAAGTTAATCCTCATTCCCACTCCAACCCCATGCAACCGCTGATCTGCTTTCTCTCTATGCAGCTTCACCTTTTCTAGCAATGTCATATTAATGGAATAATTCAGTATGTCCAGCTTCTTTCACTTACCATAAGATTTTTCAGGTTCATCTGTATTGTAATATGTATCAATAGTTTTTTTTTATTACTGTATAATATTGCAGCATATAGATATGTATCATATTTTACTTATCCATTTACTAGCTGATCAATGTATGGATTGATTCTAGGTTTTTACTATTATGACTAACAGTGCTATGAAAATTTACATACAAGTCTGTATGGACACATTTTAATTTCTCTTGGGAAATTACCTAGGAGTAGAATTGCTGAGTCATATCATAAATACTCGCTTTTCAAGAAACTGCCACACTGTATCTGAAGAGATTGTACCATGTTACATTCCCACCAGCAATGTATGAGGGTTCCAGTTTCTCCATATTCTTGTCAGCACTTGATGTGGTCAGTCTTTTTGATTATACCCATCTGGTAGTTATATAATGATATTTCATTGTATTTTTGATTTGCATTTCCATAATGACTAATGATGCTGAGCATGTCTTCATGTGCTTATTAGACCTTTATATATCTTTGGCGAAATGTCTATTCAGATCTTTTGCCCATTTTTTATTAGGTTGTCTTGTGGTTGAGTTCTTCATACATTCTAGATTCAAGTTCCTTAAGATATATGGTTTGCAAATATTCTTTCCCAGTATATGACTTGTCTTTTCATTTTCTTAATAATGTCTTTTGAAACTCAAAAGTTTTAAATTCTGATAAAGTTTAGTTTGTTGATTTTTTAATGTATTGTGCTTGGTATTTATCTCACCAATCTTTACCCAATGAAAGGATACAAAAATTTTCTTCTAGAGTTTTATAGTTTTAACCATTATATTTAGGTCTATGATTATTTTGAATAAATTTTTTTGGTATCATATGAGGTAAAGTATATCAGTTTTTGGTTTGGTTTGTTTTGTGTATAAATATCCAATTGTTTCAGCACCATTTCTTGAAAAGTCTTATCTTTTTCTCCATTGAATTTCCTTAATACTTTTTAGAAAATCAGATGACTATAATGTAAGGGTTTATTTTATAGTAAGTTTTGAAATTATTTAGTGTAAATCCTACACCTTTGTTATTTAAAAAACAAATTCTAGGTTCTTGGCATTTCCATATAACTTTAAGAATCAATCAGCTTATCAATTTCTATGAAAATGTCTGCTGAGATTTTGATAGGGTTCATTGAATAGACTCAATATAGATTTATATGGAGGAAATTACTATCTTAACAATATTGAGCCTTACAAACTATTTATTTGTATGTTTTGAAATTTCTCTCAGCAGTATAGTTTTCAGTATATGTCTTTTGGAAAATTTGTTTCTAAATATTCTTTTAGGTGCTGTTGTGAATGAGCTTTTTTCTTAATTCTGTTTTTTGGTTTGTTCATCATTAGTATGTAGAAATACAATTGATTTTTGCATATTGATCTTGTATCCTGCAATCTTGCTGAACTTGCTTAAATCAAGTAGTTTTTTTTTGTAGATTCTTTTGAATTTTCTACATAAAAGATTATGGCATATATGAATAAAAGGTTTTACTTCTTTCTACTATGTGTACCTTTAATTACTTACTTAATTAATTAACTTATTTACTCATTTACCTTTCTGCACTGGGTAAAATGTTTATTACAATGTTGAATAGAAGTAGTGAGAATGGATTTCCTTGCCTTGTACCACTTTTATGGGAGACCATTAGATTGATGTTATCTGAATATATTTTGTAAATGTCCTGTATCGGGTAGAGGAATTTCCCTTTTATTCCTAATGTGTTTTCTATCTGTATTATAAATGGGTGTTGGATTTATCAAATGCTATCTGTGTGTCTATTGAGATGATCATGTGGATTTTGTCTTTTATTAATACAATATATTATATTAATTGATTTTGAGATGTTAAACCAGGTTTATATTCCTAGGTTAAATCCAGCTTTGCTGTATTGTATAATCTTTTTTATATGTTGCTAGTTTTGGTTTACTAATACTATGTTAAGGATTTTTATAGCTACATTTATGAGAGATAGCAATGTATAGTTTGCCTATCATAGATTTGTCTAGCTTTGACATCATGATAGTACTGGTCTCATAGAATGAGTTGGGAACTATTTCCTTCTATTTTCTAAATTTTTTTGTGTAGATTGTTTATTACTTAAATGTTTGATAGTATTCATTAGTGAAGCCATGTAAGGCTAGGCTTTTCTACATAGAGAGATTGTTTACTAATTTAATTTCTTTACTTGTCATAGATCTGTTCTATTTCTGTATTATTTTGAGTCTTTTTGAGACATTTTATTTTATGTCTTTCTAACAATTTGTCCACTTTATATGAATTTTCTAATTTGTTGACATAAATTCTTCATAATATTACCTTATAATCATTTTAATTTCTGTAGGGTCTGTGACAATGTCTCCTCTTTTATTCCTGATTTTGATACTTTGTGTCCTCTTTTTTTGTAGTCTAGCTAAAAATTTATCAATTTTTTGCATCTCTTTAAAAAACCAACTTTTAGCTTCTTTGATTTTCTTTATTATTTTATGTATTTTTCCATTTTATTTCTGCTCTGACCTTTCTTCTATGTTATCATTTCCTCTTGTATTTCTTGCTTCTTGAAATGGCAGGTAAGATTATTGACTTTAGACTTTTTTCTTTGTAAGATAAATATTTAAAGCTCTAAAATTTCCTCCATGAGCTTCTTTTTAAATTTAAATAATAGCCATTTTCTATATTATTTTCCAGGTGAATATTGCTGGACTAAAATAAAATTTGAAAATAGGCTTGGGAAGCTGAGAATCAGATATGGGTCAGATGCTCTTAAGGTCCTAGTAATTTTTTAAGATATATATGATATGCAGAACTGATGGAAATTGTGTCTTTGTAAATGCAGTAAAGAGGCCTAAGTGTTCTGTCACAGTTCTTTTGCTTTAAAACCATTAGCTTAATAGCAGAGGCCACCTACCAATAGTCTATTTAAATGAAGGGAATAATTCAGCAAAGCTTTTATTTTCTTTAACTTAAAAAAAGTTTTTCCTCAACTGTTTATTTTGAAAGTTTCCAAGCATATAAGAAGTTTAAAGAAGAGTATAAGTAATTGCCTATGTACCTCTGCTTAATGCTAATACTTTTATTAATTTGCCACATTTGATTACCCAGTGTACTGAGTAATACCACTTAATTATTGATCCACCGTATTTTACCAGAATTGTGTTTTCCAGCTAGAAAATAGGTCTAGATGAACATGTAAATAGGTTAAAGTTTATCTGTAATGTGAACTCTCACATAAACTAGTGACAGTTTTGTATAGTGATGAGCTGGATAACGACATTTCAGTCACGGATGGACCTCATCTACAGCTGTGGTTCTGTAAGGTTATAATGGAGCTGAAAAATTCCTATTGTCTAGTGACGCCGTAGCCATTATAACATATATAGAGTAGTGCATTACTCACGTGTTCATGCTGATACTGGTGTAAACAAACCTAGTGTGCTATCAGTCATATAAAAGTATATCACATATATACAATTTGTAGTGCATAATATTTGATAATGATAGTTAATGACTATGTTACTGATTTAAGCACTTACTAGACTATACTGTATGTCATTATTTTAGAGTATACCCTTTCTGCTTACAGTTAAAGTGTGCCTTGTTACACCGGCAGCTGTCTCATACATCTCGTGTTTACCGTGTCTCTCAGATGCATCAGTTTCTCTTGTGCTTGATTTAATCTCGTGTCGTTTTGTGCAGTGACATGATGTGCAGGCCTGTACACAGCAATAGGCTAGACCATATAGCCTAGATGTGTGTTAGGCTATACCATCTAGGCTTGTGTAAGTATACTCTAAGATGTTCACACAACAAAATCGACTAACATTTCTCAGAACCTATCCCCCTTGTTTAGTGGTGCGTGACTATGTGAGATAAGATGAAAGATTCGCGATTACCCTCTTATAAAATTTATGGTCTTAAAACAAGAAATCTCTCATTGTTTATATTAAATGGCATGGAATAATGTAATAGATCACCCCTGAATTTCTGTTATGATTCAGAAAAGTAATATTCCTCGATATTTCTTTTCTCCACTGGGTTACATACTACATATAAATGCTTTCTGTCTAAGCATTCAAAGTAAACTTGAGTTCTTAGTGGAAACATGTCTTTGTTAGCAGCATAACCAGATTTATACTGACCAAAGAATTGCTCTTTCTATTTGATAAGACCATAATTTGCATTTTCTTTATCTGTAAGGAGGTTAGGTTAGGTTAAAATATTCTTAAAGAGCCTTGTACGTCTGAAGTGATATTGTATGGTTATAAAACATTAATGATGTGATATTTTATTCTATAAGACTATTAAGGTGGTTTAATTTGCTTGAAAATTGATATTTTTCCTCTTATTTGATTTACCTACAGATTCCAAGTACATGGTAAACTAACTTCCTCACCGCCAGCAACAAATGAATGCAATGCTGTTGTAAAATTTTCTTTTTAGGAAAACATTATAAAATATGCTATGACTATTTAGGGAGCAAAATGACTATAATTTACAAATATATTTAAACTTGACAGAAAAGAGTAAATAAAGCTTGTGGTATATGTTCATCCAGATTGGCTATTTTTTAGTTTATTCATATGGGGTTCAAGTCAAATAAAGATTGAATAGATCTGTTTCCATTTGGAGTTTTGACCATTATTTTTTTTTTCTCATGTGACTTCCAAGGGTTATTATATATTCAGATGAACGATCTTCTTAGAGATGCTGTTGCTTCAAGTGCTGTTGCTTGTCATTTTAATAAATGTCTTCCTTCCTAAGTGTCTCTACCTGAATTATTCTATTTTCACCAGAGGCACTAAAATGTTATCCTGTAGAGTTTTATCCAAAGAGAATGGGGTGAAGGTAGTGGTACAATTAATCATTCATCTGCTAGATGTCAGCAAAGGCTTAAAGTACACGAAGAAAATAACCAGGCTTTAGGAAAAGCAGCCTTATCCTGTTTCTATACTGGACAAATATTCCAACATATAGAGGAGGGAGATATTGCATTTAAAAAACATGTATATAAGAAAAAATTTAGGCATTTAGCTTTGTATTATATTGTTTTGACCTATGATAGCTATCATACACCTAAAACTTTTTTGCTAAAGTCATACACGACCCCTATGTCTGAGGTCTCTTTCCAGATTTTTATCTTATTTGTCTTCTATGTAGCACTTTTTTCACTCCCATCTTCTGGTAACTAGCTTCCTTGACACCATATCCCTTGGTCTCTTCTGGGCTCTTTGATTTATTTTCTTCATTGAGTTCCCTTTTTTTGCCTTTCCCTTAAGTTTTGTATTTTCAGGTCATTCTTGTTTTGACTTGTGATCTCTACATTCTGTCTGGTTAATTAGATGTATGCCCAAGCGTCCCACTAATGCCTGTATGTTGATGACTATAAAACCACATCTCTGACCCAGACTTTCACATAGCACACTGTGTCATTTTTTTTCAGTTGTCCATTGCACGTGTCCCAGTTCTACAGATTTTCAGATACAGTGTTCCAAACCAAACTAATTAAACTTGCTATATTTTCTTCAAAATCTGTTTCTCTTCCTGCTTTCGTTGTACTGGTTGACGCATATGTTGGTTTTGATGGTTAATATACTATCTACTCAGTTACCCACATAAAAAACCTGGGAGACATTTCATATTTGTTTCTTTGCTTTGACTTGGCATTTGATTGTCACCGACTCTCATGGAAGAGAGACTAGCTCTTCCTTCCATCCCCACTGCTGGTCATTGATTAAGGACCATATTGTCTCTGTCTTGACCTTTAAGAACGAGCCTCAGAGACCTGCCTTCAGTCTAGTCCTCCTACCATGTATTCTTCACTTTGTGTCCAAAGGAAGCTGATCAAACCAGGTTAGTTCCTTCTTTTGTTTCCACTGTACTAATATAAACCTCTATTTTGTAGTACCATTTTTATTTACTGCGATAGTCTTCATGTGCCCAACTCTGGTGTCATGGAGGAGCTCACAGTCTAGGAATCTGTTTTATTAATAATACTATATTAGTATACAGTGATAAATAGTGCTGCTCAAAGAATTTTTGTCAAATAAATATAGAAATTAATGGATGAATCAGTGAATGGCGCCGAACTCCATGCCTGTAGTCTTACTTAATTTTATTATCTTTTTTGGTCTGAGTATGAGATGGTTAATAAAACTTTGAGACTTTATTAATTAATAGAATTTCTTCCAAAAACAACTAGCTATCTTTATTTTATGTCATCATAACATATTCAGTTTTATAACTAATTTGAATGTTTATAGTCTTTCATGGTAAATGATTTTAATTTTAAATCTGTTCTCTCTCAAGACAAATTTTAGGTTAGTGTTCTTAAAAGTTATTTACAAGGAAAAAAATGAAGAAAAAATGAGAGAGGTAATAAATGAGATAAAGATATCACTTCCAAAGTTCTTTTCTCTCCTGGTCAATATTTTGACATACTTTGTTTTTAAAAGTACTATATCAATAGTTACATTTTTAAAGAACTCTGATTTAATTACTAATTGATAAGAAAAACTTTTCTTTTAGCTAGCAATTTTTTTCCCCAGAAACCTAAAACTTTTACAACAAAACTTTACTTTCAAATCGAATAGTAAGATTGTATTTGTTGGTCGGGGATTATGAACTTTTTTTCTAAAATGATAACTTAAAAATATAGCTCTATCTCAAAAGGGATAACACATGAGTTTAGACTAGTGTTGAGCACAGTTTATGTGTATAAACCTTTAAAGTAGGTATTTACTTCAGTGTCTGTGATCTCATGACCTCCAATTTCTATGATCTTACATACTCAGTGCTATTTTACAAATAAACATAATGTGATTAGCCAGCTTCGAAGTAGCAAAATATGTGTCTGCCTATGTTTCCCTAGAATCCTTACTTTTTAAAAAAAATCTAGTATAAATATTTTACTTGTCCTAGATAAATCAGAGATTAGTATTTGCATTTATATCTGTGAACTCCACTCAACAATCTCTACTTCCCCTCTTCCACCCCCACCCCCACCCCCCAAAAAATTGAATTGTTAACCAATGTGACAAATGTGATATATTAGAAGGATGACTGCATATGATTTTTACATGTGTTGAATTTCTTATGAAAATGACTGCTGACCCACTGTCATCAGGTCATGCATTTTTAATTATTTTTCTAAAAGTGAGACTAGGTTCATATATATCTTTTTTTTTTCTCCCTAACTCCTGCTGTGACATATGGCACGATCTTGTCTTTGTTAGCATTGGCTCTAGTACCCTAATGTCCACAGCTTGCTCAAGGATGGGGAGATCTTGATCTTCTCAGGAAAGTGTAAATTCTAATCTACTATAAGTACCTTTTTTTAATGGTAGTTTAAAATTAAACCTATTTCTTTTATTTTTTTGTAACACAACTAACTTGACTTCTTTTTCATCATTGTATTTCCAGTGTGGGTATCCTACAATCAACTGATTTCTAGGTTTTTAAATCTTGGTTCCTTAGGAACAAACAAAAGAAAGAGTTTTTATGGAGATTTGGAGGATACTTTAAATTTAAATTGCCTTGACTATCTCTCATTCCTTAAAGAAAGCAAACAAATTTTTATGTTGCCCATTATTTTTCCTAAGAAGGTAAGGGATTCTCATTTGATTAGGTGCTAATTTTTGTAATTACTAAAATCTAAAATTAAAATTTTGATATTGAGCCAAGGTTTTCTTTGAACAAATTTCTCATTATCTTCCACTAACAAGTGATGGCTTGAAAGAGATTTGAAGAGGACAACCCTTATATTAATGTTTATTATGGGACCTTTAATAGAAATCATCTTTTATAACATAAATGCTTGTTTTTGAAAGTTTTATTGCTGCAATGAATGACTTTGAACTTTGTCATTTTTTATGTAGACAAATATCTTAAGAATTAAAATTGCTTCTTTATAGAGTATATGCATTTGCAATATTGATAATTCTTTGACCATTGTTCCAATTTTTATTCCCTTGGTAGTGCATTGAGAGGACTAGTTGTTTACAAAATAAATTTTCACTTATTAAATGAATTATCAGACTTCTGGATATTAATCAAAGTCAAAGTAATAGGAGTAAAGGGGTATGATAGTAGTTTTCATTAACTTTAGTCACGAGCAAGATGGAATGTTTTCAGGAACTGCTCTTACCTTTGTCGTTTTGGGGGCATGGCATGGCCAGTTGTTGGTCTTTTTCTTATTAATTTCTAAAAGTTCTTTATTTGTCTTGAAGATAAGCCCTTGTTCAAGATAAAATTTGAAAGTAAATTTATAGTTTGTATTTTGACTTTGTTCAAACACTACATTTATCCTATATTCTATATTTTGCCATTCAAAATTTTTCATTTTTTTATATGGTTGAAATTATCCATCTGTTATGGTTATGTGTTTAGAGTCATAGTTAGACAGGCTTTTTCTTCGCAGGACTGTAAATGAATTAAGTTTCTTCCTGGTTGTTTTATTTTTTGTCCTTTACTTTAAATGGGAACTTTTCTTCTGTTATATCTTCTAACTAGTTGTTTGTATATGTGAATTGATTTCTGTATTTTAATTTTGCAGCATACTACCTTATTAAATTCACTTACTGTTTGCAATTTCAGTTTGTTCTCTTGAATTTTTGAGATATACAATTATATCATCTATAAATATTGATAAGTTTTTCTCTTCCTTTCCAATTTTATGATTCTGTCTTTTACTGGTCTAATTATGATTGCTAGTATTTTCAGTAAAATGTTAATAGTGGTGTTAGCAGTTATTTTACTTTTTCTTGAGAAATAGCTTTATTGAAGTACACTTGACATTTATGTGATGTATTTGCATATATGTAAATATTTACATATGGTGTGCTTATTCTTTGTTCATTTAGTCCTGATTTCTTGCCTTCTCAATTAAATCATATATTTTTAATATTCTATTTCCTTTATTAAATTTTTAATTAGACCTTTTTGTGTTATTTTTTAGTGACTCCTACAAAAGAGTACGATGTGTCTTTAGGTTATTACAATCTACTTTCAAAGAATATTAGTTCATGAACAGTGTAAGACTTTCATAGTAGAATTCCATTTATCTATCTCCCACCATTTGAACTCTTGTCATCTCATATTTTACTTCTGTGTCTCCTATGAGTGCATGAATTACTTAGAAAAAGTATTTTATATTTACCCAGATATTATATTGGAGCCTTTTCATTTTGTGCAGACCACAATTTTCTTTGATATCATTTCACTTCAGTCTAAAGAACTCATTTTAGCATGTCTAGTTGGGCAGTTCTGCTAGAGATGACTTCTCTCAGATTTTATCTGACTAAAAAAACGTATTTGTTTTAATATTATTTTTAAACAAAATTTTCACTGGATATTGACTTTTAGTTTGAGAAGTCCCCTCCCCCCACCTCTTTCTGCACTTTAAAAGTATAATGTCATTATCTTCTGGCCTACATTGTTTCTGGTGAAAATTAGCTATCACTTATTATTTTTACCTCTATATGTAATGAATGGTCTTTTACCCTCTGGCTGTTTTTAAGAGTTACTATTTATCTTTGTGTTTTAGCAGGCAGTTTAATTATGTTGTACCTAGGTGTGTTTTTTTATAGCAGGTGTGAACTTACCTGTGGCTTACTGAGCTTCCTCAACCTATGGGATGATCTTTTTCAACAGTTTTATAAAGTTTCAGCTATTATTTATTCAAATATTTCATATGCTCCATTTCTTTTCCTTTTTTGATTCCAATTACAAATGTTAGGTCATTTAATATTATTTTATAATTCTAGGATGCTTTGTTTCATTTTTTTTTAATCTTTGGGTTTGTTTGGGTACTTTTTAAGTTTATGGAACTTTTCCTTTGCTGCTTCCAGTCCGCTCTTAAGTCGAATTAATGATATTTTTAAATTGCATTTTGATACCATGTTTTTTTGTGCTATCATTTCTATTTGGTTCATTTTTATAGTCTCTCTTTCTCTATTAAAATTTCCCATCTCTTCATGTGTTTTATCCATTTTTTCTATCATATTCTTTAATGTTTTTTTGATAGCTAAAGTCCATGAGTGATAATTCCAGTATATGGATCATCTTTGAGTATGCTTCACTGACCATGGGTCACATTTTTTTTTATTCTGAGGTACATAAGAGTTTAAAAACTTACTTATTAATTACAACTAGAAAAGGATGAAGCTGGGATTGGAGCGTTTGGATGCAGGCTTATCAGATGCCCAAATTGGAGGCCTTTCTAATTTATCATTGTTTCTTCAAAAGATGAGAAAATAAGAATAATAGAAACTAGCCTCAAAACTCAAATAAAAATTAATGAGTGTTTATAATATTAAATATCTTCAGAGCAGAAATAAGAAAAAAAAAAACAGAAAAAGGAATGACTTCCTTAACTTTGTATATCATGAATGAGGTTGGGTACACTTGTCTTGTGTCAGATTCTGTAAAGATCTATCATCTTACATCTCTGAGTGTAACTGGGGCTACCGTGCCTACAGATAATTCAGAGAAAATTAGAGGTGGGCCCCTCAGATGATTAAAAGGTTGGAAATCAGACAGATGAATAAAGGTCCTGGGATCATTTTCACTTGATGGAAAACTGTGGCATTATTAAGTGAGTGTCCTCAAGTCTGTGAATGGCCAAGTATGGCCAGCAGCTGTTTTTGGTCTCATCTGAAAGCGTAACTATGGTACCATATACTTATGTTTAACTTAGGGAAATAATTCCTGACAGTAACCAGTGACTGTTGGCAGACCTTATTTGTGAAAGTTAAGGAACTTCCTTCCTGAGGTCTTTATAAGATACATTGAGTATGCGATGATGTAAGGGAGTCAGGTACCCTAGAGGACCTCTCAAGGTCCCTTCTAGCCCTAAGGTTCTCTTATCGCATATTTATAGAGTGCCAAAATTGGCTATGTTCTTTTCAGAGAATAGAATTACATCCCGTCCCTGTCCAGGACTATCACAGTCAAAATTAGACAGATCAGCAATACCTGGGTTGCCAAATCAAGTCAAAGTTTAGCGGGCACATGTCTAACTATCTGTGAGTGTGTATTCTCTTCAAGAACAGTAGAGAAGGGCCTACTGGCATGGGAAAAGATCTTTAGTTAGTGCAAAACACTCCACTGAGGCTTGTATTTTATAAATAATAATATATTATTATATTTTAAACAATCTAATTTAGAGTTATTGTCCTCAAAACATTTTAACTCAGAATGAAGGAGAAAAAGAATTGCACTGTATTACCAAACTGTTTTAAATGGTAGATAATATTCTGTTACTTTGAATTGATAACTTCGAACTTTTCTAACCATGGATGATTTAGAGTTAATTCTAATATCTGAACTATTAAAGAAAATTATGTTGTTAATTTAAAACTGCAAATAAAATTTTATAGTTTTATTGAAAAAGTAAAAATCACCATTATATGTGGTAAAATTTTTCTAATTTGAAAGGACTAATGTTCTAATTTTTGTTTAACATTAACTATTTTGTTATATATCTAATCAAAGATTTATTTTGACATTTAGCTAATCTCAGATATTAACTAGTTATAGATTATTTGTTTACCAAAAACTTCTACTTCCTTCTCTCAATAATCTTTTCACACATTTTAACTATTTTAAACTTTGGAAATAATTTCAAACTTTCATAAAAGTTTGAAGAATAGTACAGAAAACATACTTAATACTCTTTACCTAGATTTACCTATTGACATTTTGTTCCATTTGCTTAATCATTGTGTATGCTTTATTGATCTTTATTTCTATTTGTATTTTTTTCTGAGCCATTTGAAAGTAAGTTGCACACATCATCTGTTCATGTTGTTAAAGTAATGTAACTTAATAACTTTCTTCAAAGTAAAAGTAACTTTTCTCAGAAAGCTCTATTATTTACCAAAATGTAGAGGCAACTTGGGGCATTGTATTTCACCTTGCTTTTGTCCTGTTATCTATTTTATCTTCTATTCATGAAGTCCTTTTCATGCTGTGTATCTGTATGTTATTTTTTTCAGATTGTCCTTAAATATATTCTCAAGTCTTTACACAAGTGCCTGTTACTACAACATATGTTACAGCTTCGCCATTTGACATATTGCAGAATTTTGTAGAGTGCCAAATTCTTACATAATTTTAATTGAAGAAAACTCATTTTCAAAATATAAATATTTTTATTTGAATAATGGAACTAGTTAGATTTCTATTTAGTAAAACTACATGGGTTCAGTTGAAGTTTTCAAACTTAAAGTTTGTTTATTTTGTATTTCAGTTTATGATAAGGATTTATAGAGCTGAATTCGCAAGTTGGCATATTTCCCTCACAGTACTTTCTGATTCCACAAATCTAAGACTGGATTTCACTGAAGGAGAAGCTACATAAGATCCAGAATAAAAATGCAGCTTATAGGAAAGGGAACGGGATTCAAGTCAAACAAAAATAATCAGGGAGAGGACTCAACTATTTTATATACTGATGGGCAAATTGATATTATTTTCAATAATACAGTAATACAGTATTAACACAATAATACAGTAATAACATTTATTACTGTAATGTTATTGATGTAATTTATCAACATCTTAAATGTCTGTGATTAACACCGTCTTTGAATAGATCAAATAGTCTTTTTTTCAAATAGTCTTGAGCTATGGCAGAGATTAGGTGTAACTGTGGTGAGGTCAGTTTTCTAAAGTTTTCAATTGTTCTTTGTGAATGATGGTGACACAGAGCTAGAATCCGTTCAGGCTCAGTCAGAATGATGGTCTCGCTATTCCAATTGGCCATTTTGTGGGCAAAGGTACCACCTGCATTCCTAGAAGGACTGTAGATAAGACATCTAACTCAAAAATGCAGCACAATGTCGCCTTCGTCACGTAGCCATTGAATGTTGGCTCACAATTTTATTATTATGATTCTCTTCAGATAACATATAATTCCTGTCTGTTAGTGTTTTTTTCTCATATATTTATTAGTAATAAGTGTACTGCGTGCTTGCTTTATGTTAGTCCACTGCCAGAAAAACAAGACAAAATTAGTCCCAAGAATATTTTTCTTTCTGTCACACCAACACTCAGGATGTACGATCTGTAGTAATTCTTATTCATTTGAAATACAGCAATTTGTTCCTGTCAGTAGAGGATAGGTTTGTTGTTTTAAATTGCCAGGTTTTGTTTTTGTTGGCATGTTCCCCAATACAAATTGAATGGCTGACAAAAATCTATTTGTATGACGGTTCAATCTAGATAAGTGCCCTCCGTTGCCTAACAGTACAACTTGGGGTCTCAGAGATAAAAGCAGACTGAATGCCAGGCTTGTAGCAGAGCTTCTTCGTGCAGATAACAGAAGTAATCCGTATTCCTCGGGTCCACAAATCAGACAGACAAAGAAGAAATATGCATGTACATTGTCTCGTTTGAAATGGTGTTCTTTTAGCTTCTACATAATAAAAAAAGTGAGACTATCTAACTGAGAACTATAAAATGCCTGTTATGAGATATACGTACATATGAAATTAAAGAGAAACGTGGTATTGACTTACCGAGTTGGAGAGAAATCTGTTGCCTAGCATTTTCCCATAGTATATTGGCTTTCATCGAATAAATTTGCTTCTTATTTTAATGTGCCTATTCTGAAATAAATTGTATCTTTAGACAGCAATTCTTTTATAGCTTTGATATTTTGCTAGAGGTAGGATTGAAGGGGTCTCTCTTACTCTCTAAGATGAGAAGCTGAGAATTTGAACCCGTTGGCTTCTGCCTAAAAATGTATCAGTCTTTCCATACAAGGATCTCTTAAATATAATTCATATATTTAAAAAGGGCTGAAATATGTGGTGACAAACAGTTATGAGGAAAGAATTATGACTAGTACATAAGATAACAGACATCCTGGAAATATGGCTAAATTCTCCAGGTTTAGATATTCTGAAAAATCAGAGTTTAATCCATAGAGCTGATTGATTGATTGGATATGGGGAATAAGAAAGAGTGGGATAATTTCTAGATTTTTATCTAGGGAGACTGTTTTCATGGTAACAACTTTAAATTAGGGAAAACATAATGAACAGCAGTGTATAGCGAAAGAAAACGTCCCACTTTGTGTTGTCTTCAGGTTATCTAAGGCACCCAGTAGGAATTAAATGTGTGAGGAGAATATGCAGAAAGCATGCATGTCTTTGCCAACCTCTTGGTGGTATTAGAACAATGGATGTAGACAAGATCATTTGGGTAAGTGATAAGAGGGCTAAGTAAGGATGGAGACCTGCCCTGACTGAGAGAGGAGTTATGATAGAGACTGAGGAGAGACCAGGTTGGAGCAATGGCTTTAACTGCTAAGGTGAAAGTGGTAAACACTGGCAGGTGCTATCAAGACGTCAAATGAAAGAAAGTACCGATAAGTGGCCATTGAAGCCAAAGTAGGTATAATTTGAGCAAGAAAATAAATAAGTATTGGATTATGAGCCAAAATATAAAATAAATATTTATGAGTCCATACTGACTTTAATAAATGAATAATGATTAAATAGATCTCCCGTGTAGAAGAATGCCAAATAATTTATGTTGATACTCCTCCCTCAAGGAAGTGGAGCCTAATTCTTTACTCCTCAAATGTCAGTCATGCTCAGTGAGTACAGTATGGGAAGGGGGAAAAGACTGACTTTACAGTGGGGAAACCTGACACACACTCCTTCAGCCAGTTGATCAAGGTCAACATCAACAGTGATAGCTCAAGTTGGTAGTATACACCTTTGGAATGGTGTGATAAAAATAGCACTTACCTCTGTGGTCTTCCTCCCCAAAACCTGTAACTCCACTCTAGTCGTGAGAAAACTTCAGACAAATTTCAAATGAGAGACATTCTGCAAGACACCTGACCAGAACTCTTCAAACTGTCCAGGTCCTCAAAGGCAAGGGAAGTCTGAAAAATTATCACAGCAAAGAGGAACCTAAGGAAATATGATAACTAAATGTAACGGGTAACCTCACCTGGTGTCCTGGAAAAGAAAAAGAACATTCGTCTAAGGAAATCTGAAAAAGAAAAAGTATATACTTCAGTTAATAATAATGTAAAGTAATGAAAATTTAATTCATTAATCATGACCAATGTACTATACTGATAAAAGATGTTAATAATTGGGGAAACTAGATGTGGGTTTTATAGGAACTCTGTACTATCTTAGTAACTTTTTATAACTCTATAACTATTCTAAAATAAAAAACTGATTAAAAAAAATCTGGCCAGTGATTGTGATAACTCAGTCTGTGGTGATCCGGGAGTGTCGTGGCACAGTAGGAAAGCATCCAGTGTATTGCAAGTTGAGAGGTGGCTGGCACACGAATAAGTGGAATAGTACTATAGAATACCCTTTCAGGAGCTTTGAAAGGAAGAGAGGGGTAAAGGGAGGTTAGGCATTAGCTGGGGAGAGTTATATAGGATAAAATAACTTTTTTAAGTATATAAAGCTGGGGTACACTTAAAAATGTTTATATTCTTGAAGGAAAGAACCAGTAGAGTGACACATTGAAAATACAAGAAAAAAACACATTCAATTGATGAAGCAAAGCCCCTGAGTAGGCAGGATTTTATTCTATTCAACTGAAAATGGAGAATTTGGGGGGAAAACATGTTTATGAATCAGGTAAGAATATTTATATTTACTTTATTATGTTTTATACTTTTGGGTCACGCTGGTATAGAAGTCATGATCAGAATGTTTTTATAGAGAATTTGGGCTAAATGAATTTTGTTTTATTGCCTAAGTATCACAGTTTTATTGGCTATATTTATAAAGCAATAAAAGGCACATTGTCCATCTCTGAACTATGAGTACTGTAATCTCATTATAACACAGCATATTTCACAATAAAGAATCTGTCACAACATAGGTCCAAAAGTAAATACTGGGGAAAAATTATTATAAAAATGTTTGCCTATGAGATGGCTTGTTCCAATCTAGAATTTTAGAGCAATTGCACAGGGCGTCACCTCATGGGTAAGCAGGCAATTCTTAACACATCTTAATAACTTGTGTGGCTCCTCTCCTGCCCTGTGGGTAGATTATTGTTGCTTTATGGTACAGCCTTTGAAGATTAATCTTGAAACTTATGTAAGTTACACCCAAAGGTGTGGTTGTGACTCACCTTCTGAGGTCAGATGTTTTATTCTATCAAATAAAAACATTCTACCTTAAGCATTTGTCACCCTTGAAGTTTCAAATTTATTGTCAGTATTCTAGGTGTTGACAACAGTGTATAAGTAAAGCTTTGGGTTTTTTTGTTTATTTTGGAGGAGAGTAACAAGAAACATAGTCTATGGACTAATCAACTTTGTAGCTGTTGGTGAGTTCCTAGAACTGAGGGAATGCAGCCATCGCCTTGGGGGATGGGCGATGAGACGGCCTGCACTGGTGGTACAGTAAACTGACAAGGCTTTGGAAGACAGATTCTGCCCTTGTTCTGCCTGATCTTTCTCAGCTGTTGGCCTTAGGTAGATCACCCAAGGCTTGAACTCCTCATCACTAAATGTGTAGGCTGGCCTAGGTTATGCCTCTTGTCACCGTCAACCATAAGATTCTGTCATTTATGTGATACATAAGTATGTGTGGTATGGTCTGTGTCAGTTGCTCAGAATCCTCAAATTCATTTGTTCTTGAATGTCCAGATCTCTTGAAATTATGGCTATGGACAGATTTTCGATGTCGACTTTTCCTCCTTAATGCTAGGCAGATTACATAGAGACACTTAATTGTATAAATGTATATACTCTATTTTAGCAGTTCTTTTAAAAATACAAATGAACCATTTGTTCCATAGTATTTATTTATCAGTATCATTTTTCAGTGGGAGTGTATAGGGTATTTATATGTCATTATCAAACAAAATAGTGAACGTTTTGACATTTTGATTATTTCAGGTACAATCTATGGAGTTATTTTATTTTGTATTCAGAAAGACTTTAAAGAATTAGATTTTTTCCGCCGCACATATACACTATTCCAGATGTTGACAACATCTGGGCATTCTATCATGAGTTGATTTTCTGAAATGAAGTAACTTAATTATTGATTGACAAGCTAACATGATTTAAGACACAGCCACACTGTGTTCAATAACAGTGTCAAAGTCATAAATACAAGCATATGCAAGCAAATGGAGCCATGATACTAACTCATTCAAGTTGCATTTTGAAACACCAATGCTGAACTTAAATTTCAGGTTTAAGTTTAAAAGTGCTAGAGAAGGAAATGAAGAAGTGCAGTTGCATGATTGCTCAGCTCTCTGTTTTACAAATTATTAAATGATGTAGCAACAGTACGGTCAGAGTTCCTAATATAAATAAAAGTCTCTTCTTGCACTGTGAATCACAAACAGTTATTATTCCATATGGATTGCACATGGGTTTGCGTGAGCGTATACGTATATAACCTCATCATATGCATGTGTTCACATGTGATACTATAGCTAAATTTAAAAAAAAATAATTAAGAGAAATGTAGTATAATTTATCTTATTTACAGCCAAAACATAAATGTCCATTTCAAAGATGTAAAATGTTTTTGAAAGTACAAGCAAATGTAATAAATGAGAATGATTATAATAGAAGATGTTAGTATTTAAAATTTTTTCAAAAATTTTTTTAAATATCTCTTTCTGGTATTACATACTCAAAAACAATGGGTTATTTCAGTGTTCTCACGCTAACCTGCTTTTCCAACCATTGGTAGCCTAGCAGCAGGGCATATTAGTGTTTTCTCTCTGGTGGCTTGCCTATGGTCCATTGGCCATGAGTTTATGGTGGATAGAAAGTGTGCTTTCCCTTTATTAACGCTACAGTATTGGTGACATATGGCATGTGCACTTTCCCGCGAATGAGCTTGACCTTTAACTCTAAACAGTCCCATGAGCAAGAGCAAGCCATGTTTAGTGGAATGATTACTTAAAAGAAACAGATTGGAACTTATTTTCTCTGATAACATAAAAGAAATTCAGTAAAGTTTTTACTTTTGAAAATCGTCCAAAAACAGTAGCACCAAAAATAAGGAATTAGGCAAAACAATGTAGTGGAATTACTGGTTTAAATAATATGATGTTTTTAAAGCTATTTTTGGTATATACTGGCACATCATTTTCTAGGAAGAGTGGATTAATTTGTACTTTCAGCCATGTATGTGTACTGGTTTTATTGAATCCTTTCCAATATTATCAGCCAATATTTTGTTGAACATCCTTTGCTGGGTTCCCACCTCCAAAGTACTATGATAGATTTCTATTTGCTTATAATATTTAAATCCTCACAACAGCACTGGGAAGTAAATCACCACTCCTAGAGATTGAGGAAACTTATACTCAGAAAACTTAATTTGACCAAAATCACAAACTGAAATGTTATCTCTGTTCTCTTCACTCAGTGCCCTGTGCTTTTTCATCCTAACAACTTTTCAAGGATCAAACATTTACCTAACAGTTTGCTTTGCTTTTACCTAGGTCACGTAGTATGGCATGTTTTAATCTTAAATTGCTTTTTGCTAGAAATTAATATAGCACAGAGAACACAGTGATAAACAAAATTTCATAAATATCTTTTTTATTTTTTTCTCCCAAATTTAAGTTTCTTGTCCTGAATTGATGAGCCTTTTTAAAGTTATGGGTCAATGGTGGAGTGTAGGATGAAAAGCTGAAATTGGCCATGGGAAAGAGAAGTGAAGTTAAAATGGAAAGCTTTGTGCCAAAGATAGATACATTTAGAAAATGCCATCTGGGCATTATAGAAGTATGATATTATTTAATTAGAACCAGATAAAATTAGGTAAGAAATGAATGCCAGCAATTATATGACTAACTAATAAATATAATTTCACGGTATACTGTAGATATCCCAAAGTGTTAATTATAACAGGAGCAGTTAAATTCTTTGGAGCAGTTAAATTCTTTGGCTATGAAAGCATAACAGTTTTTAATAGATGTATCACCTGGTAACCTTGGGCATTATTAAATATATGGAGACTGAAAGACATGGTAGAAGCAATGGAAAAGTCTGGCCAGACTGGGTAATTTGTTTTAGACTTATGCAGAAATCCATTAACCATTTCTTCTATAGACCAATTTGATTAGGACGTAGGACAAACTGTTCTTTCATTACTTACCAAAACCATACTGCACTTTGTATCAATTATTTGGCTGTCTGCAGCACATAGATTAGAATAAAGGCCTTTCTTAGTGTTTGTGAATGTTGTGGATTACTGATTAGTAATTAAAGTTCTGAATGAAGAAAATTAGGCCAAAATTGAATGGGAATGAGAAAGTCTTAATTTTGTGATACAGATGTTAAAAACAGATTGTCTTGAGCAGCCCATTCAACATAATGACATTCTACATGACCATGGAGTGTTTACTTCCCATGTAAGACTCAAGCCCAATGCCTTGGAGATGGCTTCCGCTCTCATGCCTTGTGATGTAGCTGTATGGGTATTAATTTAGTGAAATATCCTGTCTGCCAGGTGTGGGAACTAGCTGATTTTATTGTAATACCAGATCATTACTTAATTCATATGTAACAGAGTGCAGCACATGGAAAGCATTATAAATCTATTTACAATGTGGCTGGTCTGATGATAACATTGTATTAAATTCCCAGGTGAGGCAATTTAAGCAATTGCTTTGCCATGTGCATACCTTGGAAATTAAATTCTCATATATGCTTTAGTAATAAACCAACTTCATTGTTATGCTTTTGCTAGTGGTGGGTTGTAGAATCTTCATTCTGGTTATGTATACCGTTTCATATGTAGAATCATACAGAAGATGGTATCACAGATCATAGTTCTTAATTAATTTAAGCTAATTTATTTTGTTTTCTAGTTTAATAGTGCCTGTCCAGGAACGTATTCAGTTCCTTTGGGAAATGTTCAGGGTGGGTGGAGCAGATAGATTGTTTCAAGCCAAAATATCTAGATAGAACTGAGCCAGGGTATCTGCTTGAACTTGGCTTTAAGAAAATCAACCAGTCAGCAAAAGTTGTGTTTATATACCAAGTGACGATTGCTTGGAATCTGAAATTCTCACTTTCATAACCCAAGACTTACTTTTGTCATCAGTTTAAAATAGCCATTGAAACTTTGTGGATCTCCCTTCTTAGGGATAACAATCAG
This sequence comes from Macroglossus sobrinus, assembly GCA_004027375.1. Classification (NCBI taxonomy): domain Eukaryota; kingdom Metazoa; phylum Chordata; class Mammalia; order Chiroptera; family Pteropodidae; genus Macroglossus; species Macroglossus sobrinus. The sequence continues at coordinate 292,207 of PVKZ01000771.1, forward strand.
TTGTTAATTTGTCATATTTTTTCTATAGTTCATATATGGTCTGTAGATTTTTCTGTCTTTGTCTAGTCCACCTAAGTATATGTTAGAAGAAATACGCTTTACACAAACACACAACTAAAAGTGAGGAATGCTCTTATTGTGTGTGTGTGCGCATGTGTATGTGCACACGCAGCAAATAATGTCAGTTGAAGCTTTTCCACCCTTATGGTACAGACCTGAAATTGCCATAGATTACAAACTGCATAGAGCTTCTGTCTTCTCCAGAAGCCACATATAAAGCACCAGTAGACAGTAGTAACTGACAACTAAGACTAAAAATGTTGACAATTTCTTGATTTGCCTGGTTAGCTTATGTATAGAAGTCATTAACTATTTATAAAATGCATTATGAATTGGGTTCCTTCAAACTGTAGCTGAGTGTGTGACATTTTCAGCTCAAATTCTCATGCTTGCATTTGGCTAAAGTACAAATTTTATATAGTTGCTAATAAAGTAAAATTATTTTAGTTTATCAAGACACAGTAGATGTTTCCAGTTTCATTAACTTTGAATACTGCAAATTAAAGTATCACATAGTGCTTGGTAATGTAGAGTGAGGTTTTTAAAAGTTTCATAAAAGGTAAAATAATTTATTGATTTGGAGAGGAAAATTATCCATAAAAAAAGCAGTTTGTCATTCAAAGAAATTTACCTTTTGAGGGGTATGCAATTAGTTTAATGATGACCCTACAGGCTAAATTATGGTTGATTACAATCAGCTTACTTAAAACTTCAAACCATAAAAAATTAGGAGAAAATACTAATGTTAGACATTTAAATATGGTTCTTAATAAAACAAAGTCTTGATTTAAAAAAAAATTGTAAAATGAGACTCGAGTGTGAAGTTCAGTTTTCAGCATTTGTAATATCATTTTCATGAGGAACCATTTCTGATATTTGACATTAGTTGCCATTCTTTAGCAAAAGTCAGTCCTATCAGAGAGAACATTTTATAAACTGGGCATATCATTTGCTTAATTACATCCAGAAAGCACTTTAAGCACATGACCAGTCTTTACCATCCCAATGGCAAACAATGACAGTTATAGAGACCACCCTTCAGCTGTGGATGGAGCCTTAGTTCTTCTCTGTTGCTGAGCATGTACACTCCTAATTGCTGGTTTTAAAAAGCAATGGATTCTAATCAAAACAAGATTAGATATTTAGGGATACATGTTTGTAATTTTCTTCTTCTTTTGAAGTATAGTATATCAAAATAAGAATGTAATATAATTGAACAATCTATGCCAATTTGTTGGTATTTTGGTGAAAAAGGGGAAAACAAAAACAATCTCCATATGATATTCTTGCATACTGCGGAATGTTTTAGTCCCCCATAGTGATGAAATGAATAATTAAAAAGGCAGCTCTGATACCACAGCCTGTTTAAAGGTTCTCATTTCCTTTAATGCTGTAAAATACTTTTGCTTAGCTAGTTTGGAACTACTGTAGTGGGAATCTCCACATGGACAAAAGAAAGGTTTGGCTCAATCTGAATATTGTGGTAAGGCCATGAAATGTACTGTCCTTGTAATTTCGCATTTTTCAATACAATTCTTAATGAAGTCAGTAGAAATAGATAATGAACAGCAACTTCAGTAAATACAGTAACAGAAGCAGGCTTACTTAATATGCTGTTTGTGGTGGTAAGAAGTCTGGCATGTTCACAAGTGAATGAGTTGGGTCACTCCTAAATTGTAGAAACCTCTGATCTAGAGGTCATTACTGACCTCAGGCTAATGACTTACCTTTTCTACTTTGTCCTCTCTGCAACATTGTTGTTTTTATTTATCTACTTACAGACTTATTGCATTTGCCAAAGTATGAGATATATATTTGGAGCAGAGAACACAGGCTTGGGGTAGAGACTCAGGGCAGGGATGGGATGCTACTATTTCCTTTATACTGCAACATTTTGCAATGTTTTTGTATCTGTTTCCTTAGTATATCCAGAGGGTAATAAAATGGTGAGGAAATTTTATGTGATAGAATGAGTTCTGAGCTGTGAGTTAAGACCCCAGGGTTCTAGTCTGTTTAACCAAAGCTACCAAAATAACTCCATGAAACTGACTTTTGTTTTTCTCTTAAAAAAGGGGGGGGATGTCTAGATTTATTTATTCTTATTTATACTCCATTCAGCCCTTTTCAACTGAGTTCTGCTGGAGAATTAAGCCCCAATGACCTAAGACTTCTGTTCTATGTAATGAATTAAAATCTCTCATGTTCCATTCTTGGAAGAATCGAGAAAATAGTTACTGAAATAGTTTTCTGTGTTTTGTGGTTCAGACAAGGAACCCCAATTGAAAAAGGCTGCAACTTTAAAATGATGTAAAATCTATTGTGTGTGTGTGTTTTTTTCCTGAAAGTGCTTTTAAATTCTAATGATTTTATATTTAAAATCTTATGGTCTCTGTGTGACAAAGCAGTGTTAGGCATTCAGTAGTTTAAAAGGCTAATTAGAAATCTTGTTGACTTCTGCTCACAGATTATGGATAGTCCTTTTAAACTACAATAATTTCGCAGATCACAGTTGAATAGGTGAGACATTTTAAGTTCTAAACTATAGATCCCAAGTGAGAAAAGATCGCTATTTTCCAACTGCCATTTTTTAAATTGACTGTTTCTGCATAGTTAGTTCAGAAGCAGAAGAGGCAGCAAAGTAACCTGTAAATCTGCATTTAGGTGTGCAATAGTGATGCCGAAGTAAGATCTGAGGACTGCACTCTCATTATCAGAGCCTTTTAGCTTTTCTAAATGTGTGCAATTCAGACAATTCCTGAATTGCTTGCAGACATGTCCTCCTGACTTTACAGGTAAAGGTGGATTTCTTGTAAAACAGAATTTCAGTGTGTGAAGCGTTGACTCATAGCCCACTTGTCTTTATTTACTGGGATTGTGAAAAGTTGACTCAGCCTACTTGCCTCGATTTACTGGGATTGAGAAATTTCATTTGTTTTACTACACACACACACACACACACACGCACGCACACGCACACACGCACACGCACACACACACATGCATACACATAGACACACACATTCTCCCATACTTTTTAGGCCATAATTTGTAGAGGACTTAGAGACATTTAAATTATTGTTTGGAAATGAGATGGGCTTTTAAATTATCTTTTTTCATTTCATCATATCACAGTAATGAAGGAAATATAGATGTATTATTTGCCAGGCATTCCAGTGTATATATAGTTGCAGCTATAATGTTATCCTAGGATTAGTGATTTTAAAAGACCTATATTATAAAATCCATTACCTGCCATAATTTTAAAGAACCCCATATACTATTATTTTAGTTACAGTCTGGTGCATTCTGCAGATACACTGCTTATGTAACCGTATTTCCTTCAGCTTAGTATTTCTTTCTGAATGACTATGTATGGAGTAACATACCAGTTCCAATCCATTTGTGAATATTAATGGTGTACTTACACAATGCAGAGTTTTCTCTCTGTATTGACATTTGAAAAACTTCTAATTTACATTAAACTTATCAAGTTCAAGAACTTTACACAACTTTGGCTTGCAGATTTTAGCAAATAGGTTTCCATTAGGGGGCTCTCGAGGTTTGATATGATCAGCGTTGATACCAATAATGCTTCGAAGCTTTGCTCTCTAACGTTCATCTCGCTCTCTCCCTTTTTGTTTTGTTTTATAGAAAAGGTCACGGATCGCCTACAGTGACGAAGTGCGCAATGAGCTCCTAGGGGATGATGGGAATTCCTCAGAGAACCAGGTAGAATGCTAATCAGGAAGGCCCGGTGGGTGGCTGGAGGGTGAAGGAGGTCACCGGCACACTGGGCTCTCAAGCTGCTCCTTAACAGTGTTAGCAGCAACTCATGTGGAAGTGATACTGTTTAATGCAAAGCTGGAGTCTTAATCAACTTCAAAATGTTTCTTGGAGATCTTACATTTAACCCTTTACCTTGTGATCACTGTCTGCTATCTTTAAAAAAATCTTTTCTTCTCTTTTCTTTATTATTTAGTACTTAAGGAATAACTTGAAACACACTGTTTGCAGACAAAGCCAAGGTCTTCACCTCAAACACATGTAAAAGGAATAAAAAAGTACACAATGCGGCTTTGATAATAATGCAGTATAATTAAATCAACACTTGCAGCAAAACAAATGAAAGTAAGCTTTCAAAATTCAACAGGGCAGCTCAGTCTCCTATTGTGTAGCTTCTTAAAAATACGTTCACCAAAATGCAAATTGTAAGCACCAGTGTGGAATTTGGATACTCATATAGAGTTCCTGCCTCTGTCAAATGATTAAAAATGATAATGATGATAATAATAGTAATAATCATAATCATAATCATAGGAAATGTCGTTTTGCAGTTTAAGATCTGCATAGGTCAAAAATAAAGATACAATTTCTTCAGAAAGGGGACTTATGACTTGGCTGTCAGTCCTCATTGGAATCCACAGTAATGCCAGGAGTCTAATTAATGTACACTTCTTCCTTTGAATTAAGACTGCAGATTTCATTAATTTATATAAATAATATAGATGACTTAAAAAATGTTTCAAGAACCTCAGTACAGAGATGATTTTTAAAATGCCTCAGACAACCCTGGCGACTGATTCTCTCCTACACTTTTCAAGAAAATAAATGATTGGGAACCTCACAAGCGAGACCCGAACATGTTTATTAATGTTACTTTGGCAAGTATTGTAAAGGTCTCTACTCTGTCTAAATAAAAAGGGACATAAATCATTCATTGAATAAACCAAAATTTTAATAAGATAGTAAAACAATAATATATTTATACACATTATAAAAATTGCATAATTGTATTTATCATTTCAATTTGATGGTATTATTTTGAAACGACATTAATATCTACTATGATGTTAATATTGTAAGTAGGGATATTGCTTAGGTAATGAAGGTCTCCATCCACTGACCCCAAAAGGGGGACAAGAATCACTGAGCTGATTTTGTTTTTTTTTAAAGATCTCACCTCCTCCACTATTTGGATGTTATCAGCTTGAGTTCAGACATGTAAACACTTTAAGATTTGACTTGGGATTTCAGCCTCTCTGATTGAAATGTGAGCATAGCTAAGGGGAAAATATATGGAGTGCATCAAACAGAAAAGGGTGATGTGATAAAGGGGTTTTACTTAGATTAAATAGTGAAAGGATAAGAGAGAAAAAATTTTTTTCCTATTTTAAGTGAGACTTAGGTCTCTCATACCTCTTGAATGAATGAACCCTAATTTCATTTCTATCTTTACTACAAAAGAGCATTATCTTTTTTATTTTAAAAAAAATGAATGCACAGTTCCCATGTCAATTATTTAAAAAGCTATAGATCTTTCCCTCACTTAAAACTACTGCCTAATCTAGAAGAAATGGAAAGGAGAAAGTATTCCTGTCTCAGGCTCTCATTGTAATGGATGCTGAGGTACTGTGACAGGGATTCTTTTTTTTTTTTAAGCATGTTCACTTCTCCTAATGGATATTTTATATGCCGAAACATTTGTCTTACATACACATAAGTATGATTTTTGTTATGCCTAAACAAAACTATACCACAGAAATATATTGAGTTCATATTTTCTGAAATTTTCAAATTATATTCCTGTCACTTTCAAGTGATTACACTTGATTACTGACTTGTATAAATCAGACTTACAAATTCTGAAGGTGCTTGGAGAACCTGAAGTTCAGTTGTAAGGAGCTGTCACTTCAATAAACAGAGTATGATAAATTATAGTCATGAGACTATGTAACTGTTAGATTATTACTTATGTGAACTTTTCAATCTAAAATTTGAATCAGTTTTGAAAGTTCAAAGAAACCACACTTAACTTTTAGGATATTTAGTTATCAAATGTAGCAAAATTTCCATATCATAATGAAGAAATTAAATTTTGTTTTGAGGTTCTTTATCATAATAATATAGGAATTAAAATTCCTCAAATTAAAACATATCCTTAAACAGGAATGTCACTCTTTATTCTGTATTAGTATTCATTCAGACTATGGCATCAAAACAGGAGCCCTTTCTTTAAAGGAAGAAAGGATTTTAAGTTGGGTCTTCATATTAATCTTTGTAGCTCAGTGGCTGAAAGATAGTTTGTTTGTTTTTTTCTGGATGGGGATTACCTGTAATTTATATAAGAAAATATTTTCTGCCTACAGATAAGTTCATTTTCATGTTAATTGTTGATACACTGATTTTCAGAACTTCTTGGCTAATCATAAATTTAATATACAGAGAAAACATGGAGATGAACAAAATAAGACAAAAACAGTAATATTTGTTTCATTTAAATTGAGATATACCTCAATTTTTTAAAATAATAAATAGTTCATAATAATGGTTACAAATACTATTTAATTACTTTTGATGCAATATACATATCCTCTCGTTCTTTGTGGAGATTTAGACAAATGTGAATGCCATAACTATTATTTCTCATTCTAGCCACATAGAATGCATTTTTTTTAGGCATCTAAAACTTGGCTGTTCATACACATTATTATAATCTAACAATTATCTAACAAGTGTATTTTCTCATATATATATATAAACATTTCTGCCATGGTTAGAAATGTCAAGATTTCAGAAATGAAGACTTTTTCAAATGCATCTTTAATGTCCCTCATACAGTACACAATTTTACTTAATTCTACATTGCTTTGTATAAATTCATTTCTGATTCATATCTATTTTATACAATCAAATATAGCTCTGCTATACAAAGAAGGAACAAATTACCTACTTTGCACATTCAAGTTGTATCATCAGCTTTCTAAGGACTATTGTCTTAGGCATTATCATTCTATTCTTTTAAAATGTCATAGTTTTTATTTCCTATGGCAACATTTTAATATTTGAGAGAGTTACGTTTTTAAATACAGTGATGCTATATTTAGAGTGGAAACCTTAATAAGTTAACTTGAAAACCATTCTCAGAAAAGGAAAAAAGCATCTCGTAGAATTAAATCTCTTCGTAGTGAAGTATCATAATGAGGTAAATGAAATGTTCCAAGTAATACTTTTGAACACTAATAGGCTCCCAGTTTCCATATGCAAAATTATATTGGTCAGTGAATAAATTTAAGTAAATGAAATTTGAGTAAATCCTAAATAGAAGGTTCAAATATGTATATATAAAGAGTAAGATGTTTCTAAATGTGTCAAAAATGTGTGGTAAAGCAATATTTAGCAAATAAGATTGCTTAATTTTTTAATACAAGGTTCTCTTAAGTTCCGATTTGGGCTTGCTGTGCATAAAGTGTGTCAAACTTCAGCCACAGACCAGGGGGTGAGGTCGGTCAATTTAATTCCCCAAGATCTAAAGAAGGTCGGTATCATTTCATATAGCCCTGGCAGAGCAGATCATTACCAGGCACAAATCTGTTCGTTACGTGCTGAGGGTTTATAGCAAAATAAATAGACTGTCATCATAAGTTCAGAAAATTGTGTGTTCGACCCACGATAATGTGTAAAGGGCGTTTAATAGAGTTCAGCATTTATTCGTTATCTGTATGCGGACAGAGACGGCAGTCGCGTTATCAGCTTTAAAAAAAATTCGGTAGTTCTGGGGGTGGGGGTCACGTGACACACCTCACACACAGAGGCGCGCGCACATGAACCCTCACATGCTCTGCAGTGCAGTTTTGATTTTAGTCACAGCAGAAGGCTTAACCACAAGAGATTCCACTGGTTCAAACCAGCGTAAACCAGATTTTTTCAGCCCACAAAGGAACAGATTACCTCTTGTATCAAATTCTGCATTGGAGGAAAAAAAAATCTTTGTTTCAGAAACGACGTTGATTATCATAACTCAACATGGTGGCATGGCACACTTTCAAGTCGCCTATGATGGAGCTAGTAACTCGAGAAAATACGAAATCACTACTTTCAGTCTAGTCTAAGCATTGTTAATTTTCAAAAATAGACCATCTTTTGTTTACTTGAATGAAAACTCTCAGCCCTAAAAAAAAAAAAAAAAAAGATAAAGATTAAAAACCCTCCCATTACCTAGCTTAGCTACAAATCCGGTGTAGAGCTTGAATGCAGCCATGCAGCACAAACAAGATAGAACGTTTTTTGTTTGGAACCTATTGAAAAAACAAATGGGTAGCATTTTTAAACACTCATTGATTATGGCAGGGTGGCATGCCCCAAATGGTCTCCATTGCTGAGGAGTAGTTTTAAACTTTGGCCCTTTAAGTATCATAGTCAAGCGAAGAATGGCATCCTCAGAAAGAAAAGATAGCTTGTGCGATCAATTCCCAGATCGTCTCTTTCTGAGAATGAATGTTTGCCTTTTTCTCCCATGATGTTCTCATAGCAAAGAGAAAGATTCTGATGTTTGAGTGGCCAGGTATTTCAGTTTAAAATTTTACTTCTTCTGGGGAAGAGTAGTAACTTGCCGCATGGAATGATGAGGTGCTTTACTCATACACACTGGAAGGTTGCTGAGAGAATGAGCATATTAATTAAAAATAATGACAACTTCTTGTTATATTTTGAAAGGATGACATTAAAAGTTTCAATTTCACTAAACGCACTGTGAGACATTATGTAATAGGTTCTGTACCCTTTTTATAAAAGATTCATAACAATTTTGAAATCTCATTCTTTTGTGCTTGAAATACTTTTCATATAACAAATGAATTAACAGAATAAGCTGGAATGCATGCTGCCTTCTTTGAATTGGAGACAAAAACAGCATTAAGCACTGAGAAATCCGGGCTATAGTAAACATGATACTTTTAGAGAGACTTATAGTGAGCAATTTATAGCACGTTTCTCCCAAAGCAATAGTTTAATTTATTGGCCTGCATGTGTCAGGTGTTATAACAGATGTTACAGATATTCGGATGTTTAAAAATTATCATTTGAAGACCCGAATTGCTGAGGATGCACATTTCAGACCTAGAATGTGGTTTACAGTCTCTTATAATACAGGTTTCAGTTTCTATTCATTGCAGAAATTATGGCAGTCATCTCAACAATACAGAGATATTTGTGGTTTACAGTACTGTCAAACACATACCAGCACACACACACAAAGAACGAACCAAATATATGGTTATATTCATTTTCTAGTTTCTACAGAGTTAAGCAACTTGTTTTATCTGTTATATTTAAGGCAAATAGGAAAATGTTCTACAGAGGAGAATTAAAATGTTACAGGAGAATTTATTAATAAGCAAAGAGCAGTTTGTGTTTCAACTTCATTGCAGTACCCATGAAGTAAGAGAGCTCATTGCTTTGAGATGGCTCAGTTTACAAAATGAAGAAAATTGAAAAATGAGGAAACTTCAAAAATTAAAATAAAAGCACCATGTGATTGCAGTAGCCTCTTACGCAAAATAAACCATGGGAATTGACTCTAATATATACTATACTTCTAAGGATAGTGAAATATATTCTGATCCCATGTCCTAATTATCTATCCTGAGATGCTTTATTCTCAAATAAAATAATGTTATCTCCAAATGAAATTTTTTTACTAGGGTGGGTACTAGTATGACATTAACTAACATAATAGTTTATCGCTGTTAATTCTTATTGGGACACAAGCATGAACTATTAATCCTTTTCATTTGTAGGTAAAATCTAAAATCAGTTGTCAAGATTCAAAATAGAAAAACATCCTGAAAACTTGTATATACAAAACCTCTTCAGTGGTACATTTTTAGAAGAGAGGAACAGTAAACTTGTTTTCTTTATAATATAGACTTCTATGAAGTCATTCCCCTTTATTTCATGATGGTGTCTTAGATGTACTTTAAAAGAGAATTTCACACTATTCTCTTTGTTTAATGTGACAGTATGCGAAAGTGATCTTTATTCGTTCAAAAAACTCTGCATGTAGTCTATGTTTAGGTTCTTTTAATGTGTTTGTCTGTGATTTTTAAATGCTAAACATGTAAACAGATAAATTGTCAATGTTAATTCTGTATCCTGTCACACAACTGATCTTTCTTTCCTGCCATTTCTTTTCTTTTTATCTTTTTTTTTTGTATGCATTCATGTTGCAGTTGATAAAATTACGTGAAGAGGTGAGTACTTACTAGCTTGCTTTTTAAAAAAATTCTGCTTTTCCTTATAAAATTGAGTTTCTAAGTCTGAAGTAAGATCTTTGGGTTCATTTTTCAGGAAAACCTACACATAGCAAAAGTATTGATTATATTGCTAGAAATGTTCTCTGCTGATTATCTTTTTAAAAACAAGTATATCCAAATCATGCTTATCCCAATGATCACTGTTCATTGACATCAGAGCAAAATTCATATTTTAAAGGGCAAAAAGGGAAGAAAAACAAAGGAATATCTTAAAACTATACCTAGCTGTACTTTTAATGGAGACTAACTTCAGACTTGTTTTATTTATTTCTTAAGTCAGTATTTTTTTTTGACATTCTGATTTACTTAATAAAGACTGCTTTTAAATAAACTTCTTTTCCCCACCCAAAATTCTTAGGTTCAAATTAAGATACCATGAATCTATTATCCTTTAGGGGAGACGCACATATGTTATAAATGCCCTACTCGTCTGTGCACACAGATACCTAAGAATAATAGCCAAAGCCCTCGTCGTCGTTAAACACTCTCCTTTCTGTAGGAAATGGTACCCATGTAAGGTCTCACTTTTCTGAGTTTGCTAGCCTGTTTCATAATGCAGCTTCAGATTTTTTTTTGCGGCCCAGCAAATATTTATAGCAATGTTTATAATTTTATGTCTGTATCAATGAGGGATGCTGGATGAGTCTATATATTTTTTTAATTAGGCCAGAATTATCAAATATGCTTTGATACTCTTTTCAGAGATAGTTTTATTTTTTACTTAGTGAGGATGAGTTTTGGTACTTTTATATTAGGGTATAAAATAATGACCTATAATGGAATTTAAAAACTGTCTAATTGCTTATAATAATCAGAGTACTGTGAATTACTTTCTGAGTTTAAATTGACTTTGTTGATTGAGATTTTTCTAGAAGTTATTTATTGGTATGTCATCATTCTTTAGGTGATGCGAATGCTAATTTAGAGGCTTATAGACGGTCGTTTTCAATAACTGTTCTGATTGAAGGTCCATGAGTGATGTCCTCTCTTAGTAAAACTAATAATGAGATATAGAATGAAGGGTGAAAATACACAAAACCTACACCTTCTGACCTTTTTGTGTTTTTTATCTTCTCTACATGGAAGCAGGTGTATATCCTAAACAAATATAATCAATTGCAGTTTTGATAGATAAAATTATTCCTGGGCATGATGCATCAATGTTATTTTTCTGCAGGACAGGATATCTGTGTGTATTTGCATATGCTGGTGCTTAGGTGACAAATCTGAATTTTCAGATGTTATTGGAACCAACAATAGACTTGAAAACCTCTATATGAAGAAACTGCACAAAGCTCCAGACCCTGAAGTTAGCAGTGAATATAATTAATAAAACAGTATGCCTTATTACAATCAGCATTTTTGACAGGAGACTTATTTTTGTTAACGCTGAATTTTATGGACCTAGAAATCTTAATTCTAAAAGCTGAAAATATCAGTTCTGCATTTCCTTTAGAATATGTTTCCTCATCATTTTATGGCTTAATTCTTTTGTTGTGCCTGTAGCAACAGTTTTATCAGTTATGCTTCTGGAATGCATATTTCCAAAACTGTAACCTATAATGGAACTGTCCTTGGAAGAATTATAACATTCAACTAATGGTATAATATGCTCTAAAATAGTCTTTTTACAATCTTTGATATGGATATAGCATTGATATTTTTAGACTAGATTACAGTGATGACAGTGCACGGTTTGCTCAGAAGCGATTGTTTCTCAGCCAGGATTCTAATAGGAATCCAACAGCGAATGTACCCCAGATTTCTTTCTTGTACCTGTTCTAAGAAGACAGGCACTCATCTCCTCCAAAATAGGATGTTTTGTCGTCTTTGGAAACAAAGTTATGCTCCATCCTTTCCTTGCGATGCTCTTTTCGGGCTCAGCTCTGGAAACGGGACATGCTTGGAAGCAGGCTGGTAGGGCTCGGGGAGCTGGACTGGCGTTGGCTGTATCTAGCTCTCCGTTCCAGCCCTGCGCCTCCAGCTCTCCACACCGCACAGCTCCTCACACAAGTTGAGCTCTGTCTGAAGCTCCTGCACAGCTTTACTTACCTGCTTTGAAAAGGACTGAGAAGAGGGTGAGAGAATGAGTTTGGGATGGAATGTGGGGGCGACTTGAAAGCATCGGCTGCAACTGTAGTGTATTTCCTTTCATTTTCAGAGACCAGGGCAATGCACAACTAAGGGAACAATGTAAATAGCACAGCTGTTACAAGAACTTGATTTTAGCTTGACTTAAGTGAAGAGGTTCCAAAATACAAAGTGAGGTCCTGCTGGAAAGCTGCTGGTAAACCGATAGTCCTCTTGTGTGCAGATTTCCTCTGATAAAACTGAACTGTCCTGAAGAGGAGTTATTTCCATTATTTAGGAATATTTTTTTAAGTTCTTTTTGAAATTTTGCTCCCCATCATAGCCGTATGCTGAATAATCTGATGTGGCCCCCTTTCATGGAATCCCCAAAATCATTTGGCATTGAAATGCTTTGTTTCATACATTATATATTATCATCAGATTAGACTGTCAATTTCCAGTACTGATCTTGGATTGTTTTTTTTTATCTGTGGCATCTAAATATTTTCTTCTAATGTAGGGATTTCTTCCAGTATGAAAATAAACTAAAAATATTTGTTCTGTTATTTTAGATTAAAATTCAGATTACTCTTGATTTCACAAATCTCATCTTTTTAGAGAATCACCAATTTGAAATTAAGTCCTTTGTCACGATAGAAAACAATATTCAGAGAATGGAAGAGTAATTCTTACTCCCAAAAACGTGCATGTAGAAAGAATTAGGAGTAAGAAAGCTATTTTTGACAAACTGAGTAAAGTGTTTAATTTTATTTAAAAATAGTCATTAATGCCAAACACATAGAGCTCCCCTTGCTTTTCTTTTTCTCAATTACAGCCTTTAGTGATTTTGCATTTTCATGATATAAGCTTTCCTTCCTCCCTTTTATTTATTTAGTTTAGTTTTTTTTTTTTTTGCAGAGGGAGGGGCAGTTTTTCTCTTAATTTCTCCACCGTATATTTGACAACTCTATTAATTATTATAGACTGTTGTTGCAGCTTTCCTGACCTTCACATCAGGTCCTATCTCTCTGTTCTAAATGCATTGTTTTAATGATTCTTTCCCCCTCCTCCCCAGCCCTTCCCCCCAAAAAAAAATTTCAAGGAAAGCTTTGATGTGGCTTTAGCTGCCTCCAACGTCTGGCCGCATCTCAGATGTGTCACCTATGCCGGGAGGGAATAAGGAAATCACGTTTTGAATGGTAATGATAACATACTAATCACTTCCTTTCTTTGAAGATGGAAGCGAGATATTCTGTCAGCATCCCTGGCTGCTACAGCTTGGAGGCACTGGTCTAGGTGTATTAGCTTAAGTGTGCATGTCAATACAGCTTGCATCTCCAAGATCCATGGGGGCTCATTAGAGCAAGGTAGATCGTTTCAGTCGACAGCCACTCAGATAATATGTGTGGCACCTCCTTTTTTTATTATTATTAGAAAGCATTTCTTCTGTTTTAAATGACATCTGTCAACAACACAAAGTTGTAGGAGTTGTGGTTGCTATATTTCTCTCTTTTTTGACCAGATATCTTTTTTGACCTGATTGGAGAGGGAAAGGTATTAATTTATACAAAAACACATATGCATACACACACAAATATACACATATACAGTCATATGTTTCTAAGTGTCCAGACATACTTGCACCTATACACACACAATACGTACAGATATTCACATATGCATGCACATATTCTTACCTATTCACAGCCATGATTAGCTTACAAACCTGTTTGACAACCTGAATAGATCTAGTGTAGTAGGATCCTTACGGTTCAAGAAAAAAAAAACAAAAACAAAACAAAAACCAACCTCAATGTAGAAAGTTTAAAAGCTGAGAATTGGGGGGAAATCCTCTGATTTCCCAAATATAAAAGAGTGCATATAATTATAATATTTGCTCACTGTCCAAAACACTATGTGGCAAAAGTTGACCTTGAATCTAGTGCATAAATCCACATTTTGTGCATCTGTGTGCATGCAGAAGCGTATACCTCTTGTTTCTTGGTGGCTGCCCCGTGTTGTCTTAAACTAGAACTGATGTTTAGTATTCTATTTTAGTAGCATGTGTTATTCTGTATGGCATCTTGCCACACATCCAAAATTGAGGGACGGACTCTTAAAAATAAAGTTCCTGTTTAAAAATGACTGTCTGTGGAAACTAAGGAACGAATAAGTTTTTAAAATAATTGCATTTTATAAGAAATATATACAAAATAAGCATCTTAGACCTATGCAAATATCTTATACATCTACCTCTGCTGAAACAGGAAAGATCCAGTTAGCTCTGGTTTTAGGACATTTCTCAGTGTTTCGGGGTAAGATTTACTGTGGTCACATACAACATGAGTCTGCCTTTAAAAAAAAAAAAAGTAGATGGTCCATACATGATTGATTGGAAATCTGTGTATTGTAGTAGTACTAATAATGGAAGATATGCTAAAAATTATCTATAATGGGTTGCGACTCCATCCCCCTCCACCCCCCAAATGTTAGGGCATACAAAAGCATTTTTTTTTTTAAGGCAAAAAAAAGAACATTGTAGATGACTGTCTGATTTTTTTCCCCCTTTTTCTTTTTCAGAGGGCACATCTGCTCGATAACACAGAAAGGCTGGAAAGGTCATCTCGGAGACTAGAGGCTGGATACCAAATAGCGGTGGAAACCGGTAAGAACTCTGAGAGTGAGCAAATTGTCTTGCTTATGCACAGCAGTCTTCACAACACATGACATTTCAGGGTAACTTCAAAGCAGTAGCAGAGACAGCAGCCCGAGATGTGGTTTACATATTGGGGAGACAATTGGGAGCTTATTTGCGCTTATCTTTTTTCAAGTTAAAAGGCATGACATCTACTGAAAACAGTTCCTGAGGTTTAAAAGTATACATCTGAAAAGAGATGGAATACTTTGTCTAAATTCTACATTTGTCTTAATATGCAGTTACATGTTGTCAGTTTACCCACCCGCAATGATTGCTAGCACACAGTGCGGTCTCCAGTTGTTTGCTCCATTACGTATATTCACATGTGTAAAAATTAACGTTCTAATTGGTCTAAATGATGTGAACTAGGGGCAAAGGAGTAACTCTACTTTGCTTTGTTTGTCCTGGTGTTGGAAGTGATTTTTAATGATCCTGTTTGTTTGTTTGTTTGTTTGTGTAATCATAAACAGAGCCTATAATCAGATATCGTGGAAAAAAAGTCATAATAAGCAGCAAAGCTAATGTTTATGATAATCTCATTAGCAGTAGTTAATACTGTTCAAACTTTTGGTTTGAATTAACACTATTATTTTCAGAAAATATAGCCATAATTTGACTTTTAAACCTCATCTGCTTAAAATAGACATGGTTTTCATTATGAATGTTTTATGCAATGACAGTTCATTTTTACATAGTAAATAAATATCCATTAACTCTTTCATAGTCATCAGTTCCTTATTATTTGCCATCTTTTTTGTTTTTGTTTTGCAATGTATAGATTATATATAATCTTATTTAACATATTTAGGGTAGTTCTTATCTAATATGTGAACCACAAAAATATCTGGTTAACAACATTTCCATCATTTATTTAATTTTATCTCACAAGAAATGTTTATTTTGGAGGAGCAGGTATAATGAAAATGCTTCCAGATAATTTCTTTTGTGAATGGCCAGTGTTTTTTCTTGCCCTGGGTCCGTGGCTCTTCCACATTGGCTGGCTTATGTGAGGAATTCTAAGGCACTGAATAGGAAGAACACAGATGGTGTTGGTATTATAGTAATGGTGAGAAAACTAAAGGAAACCATAAACCCCCTAGAGTTTTTAGTAGTGTAGGCAGCCCTTCTTTCTGAGGTTATTGACAAATTAGCTTTCAGCCCAGATTGGAATAAAAGCCAGCTTTCTTTTTTTTTTTTTTTTTTTTTGTCCTTGGACTCACCTTTAGAAGTGACTGTCCTTGTGAAGAATGGGGATAAAGCAAAGATCCCTGAATGTGAGGTCAAAGGACCAGGCTCAGGTTCTAGCTCTTGTTTGTGTGACCTTGAGCAAATCACATAATCTCTGTCAGTCTTGGTGTCTTTTTTAATAAAATGGAAATAATATCCTGTCTTAGAATATTCTTAAGAAATAATGGCATATATGAAAATGTTTTATACACCATAAAATGCTATACAATTACAAATATAAGTAATGTGTGGTCATTTTATGATATCAGACATTTATCTTTATCTTATAGAAAATATTATTGTGATTAAAATTTGTGTATATGAAAGGAGTTTTTAAGAAGTGTTACTTTGCTATCCTTGGGGAATGGAATACTACATCTATTGAACATGGTTATCATCAGGGAACCTCCTTTGACAGGGAGCCTCTTTCCACATAGGACTGGGTTGGGTTGGGGATATTCTTACTCTGACACCAACCACAGGGCTTCTTTTGGCTGATTGGGCTGGCTTTTCTCTTTCACTACACTCTTCATGTAGTTCCCTCCCAAAGCTGAAGGAAGTTGTCAAAAAAAGTTCAGAGATACCAGAGGATCATGCATCGATCAAGGTTTTAAGATTGAACAAGATTTGATCATTATTCCTTTTGGTGTGTGCTAAAATATAATATCCATATCAAACTGTCAATACAGTCAACATGAAAAATGTCCATTTAAGAGTGGGCCACAAACCAACCTCAGTCCTCTTATACATTTTAGTAGAATACAATGGTAGATTAACTATAAAGTTTTTTTAAATTAGCTTTTTGTCATATAAGACTTGGCATTTTCTTATAAAACCAAGACTGTGAGGAGAAGTAACGATGGACTTTGTGTAGGTAAAGACAGATGTGACACATGCAGCCTCTGCCTGGGTAGGAGTCATCCTGATAGTTCCTGGATGAGTTTGGAAGTGGACTGAGAAATAAGAAAGTGGGCTCAAGACATTTTTCTTGCCCTTGCTTCTTACTGGAGTAATGCAGAAATAAAAAGAGTAATCATGATGGCCATTGTGTTGCTTGTGCATTTTCTGCTTCCCTGCTAGCCCTCAGCCTAGTCATATCGAGTCAATCAACAGCTCTGTGTTTGGATTATGATGTAAATTAGTGATACCAATCATTTTGTTATAGTAGCAGTATAAGAATAGCATCTTTCAAAAGGAAAAACTTTTAGCGCTTACTGGTTTCTTTTTCTTAAAGGCCATGAAATGCAAAGAAGAGGAGATGTGGAAGAGTTAGTATGAGTTTTGAAACAGCACAAGAGAGAAATGGATTCCAAGTATTGGTCTAAGAAGTAGTTCTAGACCATAGTGAGTTTTTACCAGTCTACAGCAAAATGAGATTTAAAAAAAACAACAACAACAAAGTAGAAAGTAGTGACTTTCTCATAAAGCAAATTTTATTAATTTAAAGGACTACACTTTTTGTAAGATCATGTTTTTCCTATTTTGGGGTGATAAAAGAAAAGAGAGTTTTATGAAAAGATAGAAATAATAGGTAGAAGTTATATATTTATTTTCTCTACCTAGAAAAATAACTAAATTGACAGACCTAATTTGGGCTTTCTGATTTTTTTGTTTGTTTGTTTTTGTTTTTTATATTGTACCTACAAAATCTAGGAACTATTGTCTTATATTCTGAATTAGAGAAAGACAAAACAACCCCACCACCTGGCCCTCTCGTTAATCAGCTGTGTAATTTTAAGAAATCACCTGACCTTTCTGAATGTGCAAAATGGAAACATGGCACCAGATTCTATGTATCCCATAAGATTGTTTTTAAGTAAAATGCATTTCAAATACATTGAAAGTAAAGAGGGCTCTGTAAAAGTCATCGTTTTTATACATTACCATCAGCAAAAGTGTTTTTTTCTCTTCATTAACTTGATGATAGTTATTGGCAAATATCATAAAAGACAGTTTGATTATTATCTAAAATCAATTACATGTAGAATAAAATAGAAAGCATATTATTTTGACTACTAACATCTTCCTAGCAAATAATTTAATTCACCTTCTAAAATCATGAAGTCATTTCTGATGTTTTTAGATTTTGTCAAATTGGCAGTTATTGTCTCTTTAAGAGTAACTACTCAACAGAGAGACACATGTCCAGAAAGCATTTGGTGTGAGAAAAAATACATGATCATTTCTAAGTGTCATTTACACCTCGATATATATTAATACCAGTCAAATTTCTTTCTTGGATCCTTTCCTATTTGAGAAAAATTAATGAAGTTATAAGTTAATTGAACAGCCTTGTTTAGAAAGGAAGGGACACATGGAAGAATATATGACATTAAACTGAAGAGCTAATGCTAGGACACTTCAAAGACTGACATCAAGTGGGACAGTTATCAGACTCATTAACGAATGTTTCTTGTGAGTGGCCATCAAAGACCAAATACTGTGCCAATTGTATGAGCCACTGGCTTGATCCAGTTTGATATTTCTTCTAAGTTCTTGTCCTAGAATCTATGACTAAAAGGTGACTCTTCCTTTTATTAGTTATCACTGGTAAATATGACTCTTAGCTGTGTGGAGATATCTATTTAGTTTAAGATCCAGGACTTAATATTTAAAAACTCTGGGCCATCTGCCTTAATTTTATAATTATGATTCTTTTTCTCTGAAGTAAGGATGCCAAAATGACATCGGCACAAAACTAATGGAAACAGTAAGATTAATGAAAGAAATAAGCCGAAAGAGAAATTATGCTAGAACAGAAATGCAAGGCTCACTTTCTCCTTTCAATATGTAAACAGGTAGTTTAAGACACTCAAGACTGTCCCACCCTGTACCCTAAATGGGTCCAGTGCACCTGGCAGTACATCTCTGGAACCATGAGAGCATTGTCTAGAGTCAGTCTCACATCTTTGAGTAGTTGTTTGTACTGTATACTAACCTTGCTCCTCCCATCCCTGAATACCCAAACCTAATGAGTTGGCACTCCTCTCATTAGTCACCTCAGGCCACCTCGCTCTGATGTTCCATTTGGTCATTGATCTTCAGAACAGGGTCTATACCTTTACCATCCTTCCTACCGTGAAGAAAAAGTGCTGCATTCGTAGAGCCACCCCTGTCCCCTGTGGACTAGTGATTGGACATATATAGAAATAATACAGTGTTTACTGAACACTTAATGTGAGCCACACACTGTTCTCAGTACTCTTATCTCTGTAATCCTTACCACAACCCAATCCAATAATTACTCTCTTTTCATTTTATAGATGAGAAATCAAGGTACAGAGAGATTAAGTAATTTTCCCACACTTATACTCATGGTAGGAAATAGTACAGTCAGACCATTGGATTCCATGCTCTTAGCCAGTAGATCACATGGAACATTGAACGGGTCCCACATACCTACTTTTCCAAAGTGATCTGTTGTAGTCAATATATGTCATGTTCTTACCTCCGTTAACTTCCTTTTCATGTAATTTATTCAAAAACTAACTGTTGAGTACTTGTGCCATGTGCTGAGGATGACACACCAGTAAACAAGACAGCCATGGTCCCTATTCTCAGGCAGCTTATGTATAAGAGCAGTGGGTGGGGGGCAGGATGAGACATTGTTTTAAATTAATAAATTAATGGGCAAGATCATTTCAGGTCATGGTAAAATGAAGCACAGTATTAAGGAGTAACTGATGGAGGCTGCCTTTGGTTGGCTAGTGAGGAAAGACCTGCCAGTGAAGTGCCTTGTTAGCCATCTGGAGCAGTATGGATATGCACCAGTAAGTAAATTTTGGGCAGATGATTCCAAGAGGGGAGAACAAGCACAACGGCTCTGAAACGGGAAGGTGTTACAAGTGTTTAAGAAACAGAAGGAACACCAGTATAGCTGGAGTGACGTGAGCAAGGGGACACAGCATACAGTAGGATCAGAGCTGAATAGGATGCAGGTTGTGTGGGGCTCTAGGGCATGGTAAGGGGTCTGAATTTGACTTGGAGGAGGGTGCAGTGCCATTGGAGGGCAGGCAAGTAGGCTGATCTGTATTGTGGAGAACGGATTGTATGGTGGATTTGCAAAGGAGTAGAAACAGGAGACATGACAGGAAATGTATCATAGTAAGCCAAGACTTGATCCTTTTACCTGTCGAAATGAATGGAGGGATTTGATGGTGAAGATGCAGGAGAAATTATGGTAAGCTATTTTAAAAGACATTCTGGGAGCAAGGAGCTTGAAATGTATCAATTTCCTTAACAATTGGTATGAAATCCTAAAGATTCTTCGTTAAGTATATCCCTTAAACAAATGGGGACTTACTAGTCCTCATACTTGGTATGGCTTTACACAGGCAACAGCCACCAATTAGGCTGGTGGAAGTGGACCCTTGTGATTATAGATCTGAGTTAATAACCAAATTTATGATACCATTTTCTTCCCACCTCCCCTGCCCTTTGTTTTATTCTTTTTGTGTGTGTGAGAACATTTAAGTCCTACTCTCAGCAGATTGCAGTCCTGTAAAGTAGTGTTATCTGCTGTCATTACCATGTTTACCTTGGATCATCAGATCTTAGTGATCCCAGAAGTCTGTGCTCCTTTTACCAAAGTTTGTGCCCTTTTACAAATATTTTATAAATAAAAAAATGTGGATTTTACTTTCATTTTAGTATTTCAGAATTGTATTATAGTTAACTAATTTTAAACTGCAGATATTAACTATATTAGGAATATACTTCCACAATCTTATTTTATGACTGAATTCTGATTATTTTTGCTTTTTATGATTACATCATCAAAATTTGAATTCATTAGACCTAATAGCCAGAGAAACATATGGTATACCTTTTTTTTTCTGGCAAATAAATCTTAGAATTATAGCATTTTCATGAGAATGAGATAATTTATGTACACCTCTGTTTCTCTTTCTACTCACTTTACGAGAAAAGCAATCAACAGTGGTATCAGCTTATATTTTCAAAAATCAAACAAAATGTGTTTTATGTTCAGAACCTTTTAAATAATCTGAACAAATGCATTTAAAACGTGAGGTGGCTTCTTTTATAGTTTTACTTGTCTCAAAGTCTCGGCTAAAATACCGACGGAGTTTTCCTGAGCCCTTCATGGGTTACATGGGGCTTATGGAGCATGGTCCTGAAGCTTTATGCATTCTGCCTCTTGGTTCTTGATACTGTCTTTCAACTCACCTTATTATTATTATTATTTTCACCAACTTACTATAGAACTCATTTAGAACTCTTAATCAGTTACAGAAGTATCTATCAAGACAGTTTTTATCAGACTCAAAGCCAGTCATTTTCTTTACCATTTCAGGAGTTTCTTTTATGGCTATTGACATTCTCTTTTTCTTCTACCTCTTTTTCCTTATTATTACCAATCCTCTTTCTTTTCTTCTTCTCTTTCTTCCTTTGCCCTAAGACTCTCCTCTGAAGAAACATTAGTGTTCACTATGTACAATGTAATAATTTGATTCATAAATACACATTCTCGAATGTTTTAATTTATCATCTACAGAAAAGATTAAGGGGTAAAACAGTGCACAATAATGGAGACTAATGCATAAAACTATTTTTGAAGTTGTAAACTAGTTCTGAGTTGAGCTAACATCGCCTCCAGGGAATATGAGAAAGTTCACCCCCTCCACTTACTGATAAGTCATTTATAAGACTCCTGGGAGAATAGACCCACAGAGTATTCTTTGCTGTTGGAGCTATTATCAGTTGATAGAAGAATAAATTTCTGATTCTGTATTATTAGTGGGAGTGGCATACATTATATGAAAGGAGGTAAATATTGTATTTCACTTATTCAGGAAGCCTTCATTGAGCTCTACTAAGTGTCAGATGATTCTGAGATACAGAGTAAGAATGATAAGATATCCCCACCAGACCTCATCCCATCCTAGGTTGTCTGAGTAGAGAATGTCAGTAAACACTTTAGATTTTTAAGTTAAGTAATTTTGTTGAGGCACAGATTTGAATTCCAAAAGGCACTGCCATGTCCATATTATGCAACAATAACAAATTAATACTTTTTGTTGTTCAACAATATAGGAACAGAAAATGGGATTATACAGTGGGTTGATTTTAACTATTTTATCCAAGCATATATATTTTAGAGAAAATGTCTTTCTATAGAAATATTAAACTATTTGACAGAAAAAGTTTCTTTAGTCATTATTTTGGATGGTGTAGTGTGTGGTTATGCTTTCAGAAACAAAGATATCACTGTTAGAACATGTGGGGGTTTTTTTGTTGTTTATTTTTTTTTGTTTTTTAATGCTGAGACTTACTATGTTCTACGAATTTTAAAAAATCTACCCAGTGGTAAAATAATCATTTTTAATGAGTAGTTATAACTTACTTTATAATTACAACTCTGTTTAAGTCTTACATCTCAAAAAACTGTGATTCTACTCTGAGAAAAACAGAGGAGGCTGGGTGAAGCTCTTAAAGAATATTTTCAAGTTGCACTTAAATTTATTTTTTGAGGTTCTCTGAGATATTGGTACACTTTATAGTGATAAGAAAAGGATGTCATTTAAACCCTATTTGGAGAACCTTCTCCTTAGGTGGTCCAAGGGAATTCATAGGGTTCAGGTTTAATCCATTAGAAAGTATTGTACTCAGTTTTAAAGGTGTCTTATCCCATAATACCTATCACTTTTCCAGTTGGTTTGTAAGACACACGTGAAGCCATTCTTATTCTGTTGCATCTCTGTGAGTGGAGAAAAAGAATGACGACCAAAGCAGATCACTGGAATGCCAATTTACTTTCAAATATTACAGTGAAAGATGGATAAGCTTATGACCTTGTTGCACTGTGCTTATATAACTTTCCTTGAGAATTTTTATATCAGGTTTGTTTGCCCTTTGAGTCTGATTTCTAGTGCCCAGAAGTTTTCTTTTCAGCAGTGTTTATGTATTTAACAGAATTTTCTGAGGTGGGTACTACAGAATTTTCACAGCATGGGTTCGTTGGGCTAAGACTTTGTGTACGACTTATATCAAGTGGAAAAGTAGACGGACATGAGCTTTAAAAATGGCTTTTTGTGTGTGTTCTACATTTGAAGTTTTCATCTGTATTTCCTGTTGGGCTACAGTGTTTTCCAACATTGCCACGAGAGAACAAAGTCAACATTAAAAAATAATTTTGTATTGAAGAATATGTTTTTCCAAGTAAAGTCATTATCAAAGAGACTGTCATGGTGGGTCATCATTCATGTATGGCACTGTGTTGCCCTTTTGCATCTTGAGATATAAACTCTAAGTCATAGTTAAATAAATATCTATTTATTTAGAGAGAGGAAGAACCCACCCTAAAGCCAGACAAGGAAAAAAGCTTTTGAAGGCTGTTTCTTTGGAGGAAAAATAAGCATTTTGTCGGGTAATCCTACCATTATCCTCCACGCTGTTAATCTCATCATAATCAGTTGTCTAAGGTCCCGGCATACTTTAAAAGACTGTTATTTATGTCAACATAAGATACACCTTTAAAATGGAGCTAATTTTCTTTGTTTCCAGTTTTAGCGCTCTTTGCATCACATGGCACTTGAGCAGAGCACAGTGGAATCTAACATTGATTCAGAAAAAAATTCTAAGAAGTTAGAATTAGGGTTCATTAGACCTGGACTGGGCTAAGTTGATCTCTGAAATAGTAAGAGAAATGCTGCCTTAATTTAATTTTATTGGCAAGATTTGCATTTGGGAGTCAGTTAGGAGAGATATTCAACACACCCAAAAAGGATAATAAATATATTATAATTTAGGAAGGACCAGCCCTTGGCCGTGTCCTAGGCACTTCAAACATAAAGGTTTTTTATTAAGCTGGAATATCTTGGCAAAATATCTCTTGGGGAAATACATACCTATAAATCCCCATGATATACATAATAAGTATTTTTGTAGCAGGGTGGAGGAAGTAATTAAGTCTATTTCTTTGTGTCAGGGAAGACTCAGAAGAGATGGGCCTTATGGAATGAATAGAGGGGGAGGAAGGGGAAGTAGGTAAACCATGAGCAAAGTCAGTTTCTGGGGCAAACACATGGTTTCTGAGAATTTCTAGAACGTATCACATGACATATCTAATATTTATCTTAGTTTTTAAGTATACTTGAAATTGATAGCATTTATTTAAAAATCATTTTCCCTCAAATCTTTATTATTTCAGAGTAACCTCCCCAATTAACCTATCCATTTTAATGGTCAGGGGCGTAATTATTTTATTGACTATATCGTGGATGCTTTAAATTATATACTTTGGCAAATTTTAACCTTGAAGTATGTGCTGAAAATAACGCGAATATTAGGAATAACAATGTATATAATCTGCTTTGAAAATCTCAGGCTACTTGTACATCTATTACCTTATACATCAATATATTAACTTATTTGAAATGGAAATTAATTGTTTAGGCTGAGTAGACTGACGCCCTGAAAACTTCCCCCAGTGCCATCAGCTTTCACCAAACGGAAGGACCATTAAATACTATTTGGTTTCATGAATGAGTCAGTATTTTTTTGTTTCCCTCTTCCTCATTAGCATATCTATGAATCTTCTGTAATGTTCAATGCTCTGTACAGACCCGTTGATGATTAGGACCTGCTATTTAAACAAACACACAAACAAAGCTCTGTCATAAGAAGGCTGCATAAATATAAAGGACACACCGATTTTCCTCGCTGGTGTTAGCATAAGATTTCTTCAAAGTCATCTAAATTTTTCACATAGGTAAGTTAAAGAGATTGACTGGAGTGACTTTGTTAATATCAAAAGGAGACCTTTTTTTAAACACTATGACTCTACAAGGTGAGCATGAAGATGGACCAAATATCTTACTGCCTCACTGATATTGCCTGCCAGCTGTGAATGTTCTTACTACAATGAATTCCCTCATCTTTATTGCTGTGTACAAGGTACAGTGTTTCATTTTTCTTCCTACCTGGGCTTCCTGTAGAATGCACACCCCATATAGTTCTTTAAATTCATACTGTTGTGAGAACAAGTCAGTCTTTCTGTTCTCTCCTTTGTTAGCTGTAAACCTCGTGGAGGAACAGCTCTTTCGTGCCCTCCGTGAGTTGCCGGACTCTGCGCAAATTAAACACTGTAAGATTATCAGCAGGTTACAAAGGTGGAGTGTATCTTTCTCTTTGGCATTTTTCTATTATAACGTCTTGATCTGGGAAATGCTAACAAATTCAAGTGAACTAATCGTTTCACGCCCACCCCTTATAAATTGGGACTTATGTCTACCACACAAAAGGTAGGGAGAACACATGGACAATTTTTGCTCTCCTTTGAGGATAAAAAAAAAGTTGTACTTATAAAATGCATAGGAATTATTTTTTTTTAATTCAAGCACTAAGTCAGATCACCTGTCTTTCAACTGCAGTGAAGCAAAATGGAATGTGCGTGGAGCTTTGTAAGTACACATAACCAGGTTCGAATCTTGGCTCTGCCAGTTAATAACTGGAAGACCTTGGGCAAGTTTCTTAGCCTTTCCAAGTAGTCCCTCCTTAATATCCGAAAAACTTTGCATATCTTCTAATGGAGGTGTTTGAAACCTGCTAATAATGTTTAATTTGAGCAGAGTTCAGTCTACATAAGGTAAACTATATAAAGCACCCAACACAGGTTCCATTATGGCTCTCAGTAATAGTTTCCATTTGTGCTACTTTGCATAACAACACTAGCTGCTATGATGAATAAACCCCCAATAGCCCAGTAGCTTGATGAAGTAAAGTCTCTCTCTCCCTTTTGGAACAGTCCCATGCAAGGGTTTCTAGCAGTCAGACAGCCTTCAGTGTGGCTATCCAGAAATCCAGGGTTCTCCTGCTTTGCAGATCCATCCTGCATCAGGGCTTAGGAGTCCTCTACATTTAGCCATCAGCTGAGCAAAGAGAGAATGGAAAAGGCACACCCACCGTTAAAGCCCCATGTAAAGCGACACTTTACATAGATTTCACTAGGAAGAACTAGTCAAATGGTGCCACCTAGATGCAAGGGGGCTAGGAAATATAGTTCCAACTGGACAATCACTTTCTAATTAGAACTTTACAGTAAATAAGAGAAAGAACAAGTACAGATGGGCAGTTTATCCTCCTCTCTGCCAAGCTGTTTATTCCTTGCCCTCTTCACTGCCCCATAATCCATCAATTAAAACCGAGGTTAGTAACCATATAATGGGAGGTGGTGTAGGAGTAGATGGCTTACGGGTCAGGTCAGTGGTTGTAATCTTCTATAATTTGTGACAAGTAAAACTTTTTATCTATATTCTTTTATTAGACACATTTAAGATTCAGTATCATTTTCTTTCTTCTCTACCAGGCATTTGTCTCTACTCGCTTCTTAAATTTATAGTCCTTAGACCTGTAACGAAAGATAATTCTTCTTTGTCATCCAATTGTTGACAATGAATACAAGTCGACAAATTAATTTATCACCGAGAGAAACCCAAGGAGACGTGGTGACTAAATGTAATGTGGTATCCTGAAACTTTAGACAAAATGTCTAATGACGTTAGACAAAAACTAAGGCAAGATGAATGAAGTATGGACTTTCATTAACAATAAGTATCCATATTGATTCATTAACTGTGACAAATGTACCATAGTAATGTAAGATGCTAATAATAGGGGAAACTGGGTATTAAATCTGTGGGAACTCTTTGTACTATTCTAATTTTTCTGTACACTTGAAACTGTTCTAAAATAAGTTTATTTTCTTAAAAGTACATTTCAATTATAGTCATCTTTATATTTATCAAATACTCATAGCATATAATATTGTCATTGCTGCAGACCTGGCCTCTCTTTTCTAACTTTTATATTATCACTGTAGACAGTTTTGCCTTTGCAGTAACTAATGAGACCTGAGACCATCTTGCTCAGATTTTGGTACTAGTGAATGCTCTGGGAATGTTTGTTTTCTCTTTCTTTGCTTTTCCTACCTCAGTACTTCTAGTAATTCTAAAAGAACAAATGAACTTTTATTTGGTTATATTAAGGATCAGACTAATTAGTCAATTTTATGACTATAGGAATAATAGATACATGTGAGGACATAGTTCCAGCGTTCATGTGGCCCGCCCCCCATGTGCTATCTTTAAGATGAGTAAGAATGAATAGACCATTTTACTTATTAGAAGAACGACAGTCAATAGTCAATAGTTTTTTCTTTTTCAGTCTAGAAAGATACAACAGACTTATGATAGAAATGGTTTTGTAAGAATCTTGAGATGATAATTTTTTGCTCTTCTAAATTTCCCAAAGTGTTACTGTTTAATTTTAAAATTAAAAAAAAGGATTTTCTTTATATTTGAAAGTGCCTAAAGTCTATTTTGAAAGCTTATTTTATATCATAGTTTCTCAAATACAGGTAAAGAGAGAAAGAAAAATTTTATATATGGATACCATGAAGAAATAAAACAGTTATAAAAACATTTTTAAATTATTTTCATTTCTCCTTATTTAACTGCTCAAATTGTATAATACCACTAGGATTTACATCTCAAACTCAAGGTCTCTGAAAATTCTATAGTAACAGACGTTTAAAACTCTGTTTTTAACTTTCTTGGCCTCCTTCTGTGGATTATTATGGCATCATAATGTCTTTTTCCTGATTTCTCCAAACACAATTGTACCCATTTCAGCAATATTTGTATGTGAAAAGAAGTGGAAGTTCGAATCCAGATTTGGTGACCCTTGAGATCTTATATCGATCTTAGTAGGTATTAACTTTTTAGATCAATAAGAGCTGTTATTGACCTCAAAGAAAAGTCAATATCTGCTTGTTAATTTGCAGCTCGAAAATGTTATACATTTTGTTCTTCATTATTACCCTACTTATTTCAGCCTTAAAAAAAATGTCTTTACTATTTCTACCAAGAGATCATGATGTCAGAACATTTTAGTTTTGGTGTTTAAGGAAATAACCATCGGGCATGGTAGTCATTCATGTGTAGCTCATTTTAGTTTCTTATAAAATTACAGCTGGCCGAGAGTCATGCTATTCAGGAAAGTGAAATAGACTTAATTATATTTTATTCAATATAGTTTTTAACATTTGAGAAACAATCAAGTAATCTATAGCTCTGTCAGGAGCTATATATTCTGACATATATAAGGAAAATGAAAAGAAAGTTAAATTAGAAATAAGTAGTCTAAAATGCAATTAATAATGTTTTCTGCTTTTCCATATATAAATGAAAAAAATCAGTGCAGACGAATGTTCGGCATGTACTTTTTATGTGGATCAACATCAAAAGCTTTTAAGGACTTCTTGCGTGGGTTTGAATTTTAGAGACTCATGCTTCCAAAGTTTTATTAAGTGTTTACGTTTTAAGTATTAGTAGAGAAGTGGCTTTTCACATCATCATTGTTTTGTATTTTAACATGGAAATGTCAAATTTTGCATAACTTGAAATGTCTCAGAATTGTCTATTGCTGAAATTCAAATGTCAGAACAATACTTCTGCACATACATGACTCTGATATTTCAACTCTTAAAAACCTCATAAATGATTCAGTATCACTTTGGCCTTGTTATGATATAACTTTAAAAAGAAGCAGAGCAGTTTAAATCTGGCTTAGGAAGTGGTAGTCTCATTCAGTCTGGGCATAAAACACTAATCTGTCAACCCATTAATGGTCATTCATCTCTTTATTGAAAATACGTAACCATTTTGATGAAGAATTTGAGTTTTAATGAGGATTTTTTCAATATTTTGCACTATTGCAAAAATGAAGCTATTTTATTTTTTATCAACAGGATTGGCTTACATCTTACCCTGTTTTGTGATACTAGTTTATCGTCATAGAGTCCTCCATATTAAAAAAAAGAAATTTTTTCTTTTTTCAAGAGATGAGTGTTTCCTAGGACGTTAATTATAAATAGAGGCTGAATGGTCTATAGAAATAAAATAGACCTTCCATTTATTTACTCTTTCAGCTTTGTACAGCGTACATACATTTAAATTTTTAATTTTAGGTCTGGAATGAGCCTTAGAGGTGCCAATCCTGACTTTGTCATTTTTTAGAGAAAACCAAATTTTGATGTCTAGTCTCTATTGCTATTTGGTTTAATTATTTTATTTAAAAATCTCAAATATTATTGACATTTAATAGTATAGTGTTTGAAATAAAATACCTTTGCTAGTCCCATATTTTTATAGTAAGTATTACCTTTTTTATGGAAAAAAAAATGCTTACCCTGGGGGAACTTTATCACTTGAAGAGGCTTATTTTTATAGATGTTTCTAAATAGCTTGTTTTATGTCCTTTTCTAAGATACAAAGTCATGACAATTAAAATATGCCAACATTTCAATATGATAAAATTGATATGTTTGAGGTCTTACTATTCCAGAAATAAAAAAAAAAAAAAAAAAAAAAAAACGGCGTTAGGGTCATGACTTGGAGTGTGTACCTTGGTATGTACCTTTCGTTTTTCCTCTGCCAGGAGATTAGTGGAAAATAAGCTCTGTAAATTAAATTTTATTGCAAAATTATCTTCCGATGTTCAGCAGTGAAGATAATATTGAGTGATAAAGCTGGAGTGGGTTTTGTATAAAGCAGTTACAGCATGAAGACTATAATCTGAGTGAAAAATATTGCTCAAGACTTCCTATAATCTGTAGAAAACTTCATTTTGGAGATATGTTGAAAATTGTTTCATTTTATACAGGTGATTATAATATTAAAGGTATATTGCAGTTTGAAAGCAGCATTTCTGAATGGTTTTAATGACCATTTATATATGGTAAGAGGTACAAATTTATACATGTTTAATATATACATATTTTTTTATATTTGGAAAATTGTTATTATATCAAAAAGTCTCTCCACTCCTGGAGTTCTTTCTGTAAAGCTTGCATTGTCCAGCAAGCCCATCTCTCTCTTTAGATAACTGCATATGAAAGTTCAGATAGAAATGTCCACTGTGAATTTTACTCTCACCTTGGCACACGTCAAAAGGGACTCGTATTCCAGGTCTCCATTGTATAGTGGAAGAAATGTGTGGTCCTTTAATAACTTTGTTTACACTTCAGCTCTTGAGTTTGGCTTTTACCTAGCAATTACAGACAGATAAGAACAAAGACATTGTTTTCGAACTACATGATCATCCTTGGTCTGAAAAGGCTTCCAATGAATAAACTTGAAGAGGAAAATATGTGTATGTATGCACATGTGTGTACCCCCCCCCCCAAAAAAAAATCCAGTTCATGTGTATTTCCTATCCTTATGCTCTTTCCTACCAGTCACACTCAGGACACATTTAGTGTGTGTCTGATCTGCTGTGAGCTAGTTGGTGGCACAAGGTACTAGAATGACAGCTGTGTCAGCTCTGGGGCTCCATCCCAAGGAATTGAACATCCAATAGTATTATGCAGCAGAAATTAGTAAAGGGGACTTTTTGTTACCTAATGTGCAGAGGAAGCTTTCATCTAATTTTTTAATTAGAAAAAAAAGCAACCACCTTTAGTAAATAGTAGCCTAAAAGAAATAAATAACAGTTCAGAAGTTACTTTTTACTTTATACAGGGAGCTTGGAAAAAGATGGCTTATTGATTCTATGTACATAAATACCGTAGACTTATCTCATAACCATTACTTTAGGCAATTCATCCTGCTAAATTGACTCTAATACCATTATGAATGAATACTATGAAGGTTTATCAAGATGAAAATAGCCCATTAAGAACTGATCTGAACCAGTTTCGAGAAGCAGAGCCTAAAACCTGGCCCGTGAGGCTTTGGCTAGGAAAAGTTCACTCGATGCTGGGCATATACCAGCTCCACAGGCCCCAACTTTATTAGTGTGGAGATAAGCTGATTAGGTCTTGTCAATCAAAGGTGCCCATATCTCAATTGAGAGACACACACTCTCGGTTTTTCTTTAAGCATTGAAGCAGGCAACAAAGAGAGAGATGTGTGGTATGCATCCCTACGGTTGTCGCCATGCAGGGTGCAAGGGTCCTGTGATGATGCGATGACTGTATTAAAGAGTACATCAATTTGTTTTAAAGTGTTTTGATTTTTTATGGTGGCATTAAGAGAGAGAACATTGTGGTTGCAGCTTTACTAGAAAGCAAAGAGTTCTAGAAGAAGAAAAAAAAAGTGTTTCTTTGAAGCCTACCAGGGCTTTGAATCTTGCTGTGCCAATGGGCGCTTAAGTGCTCCCGTAACTGGCAACCTCAGATCCACCATCAGCTTGGGAACTCCCTTCCTCTCCAAATTATTCATTTAGGGGAAGAGGAGAAAAATGTTTAAATTGACTGAAGCGATATTAATGTTTATCAACCACAAGTTTTTATTTTTAAGATTTGGGGTGAATATATATAACTTGTATCAGTTATAGCAATGTACCCCATTTCGGTTGTAAAGAAAAGAGATACTTCTAAATGTTCCCCAAGTACAGATGTCCAACACTGCTCCGTTTAATTGTTTTCTGCACAATAAGGGATGCCTTGCCTTGTATATGTGGATGATAAACCTGGCTAATAAATATAGGCTGTCAGAATGGAATTCTGTAGAGCTTCAGCTTGAGACCTCATCATCTAGTCAGTATTGAGAAAAAGGTGGAGTGATGGTGTAGGGGGAAAACCTGGTCTTTTGTTCTTCACATCTGAAGCTTGCTCACTGCATGCCTCCTTCCCACTTCAAATACAACAACAGAAAGCAGCCCTTTTCTTCCTCCCTCTGTCCACATGCACCCCCAGGGCTGAGATCCTGCACAGCCACGTTGTCACAGTGGATTATCTCTTTATCAGCTATTCTTCCCTTCACTCCATCCATTTCCCACTAACCAATCAGGTAGCCCTCTTAGGAAAGACGAGTGCTTAGTTCAATAAAATGTGACTTCTGTACACACAGATCCACACAGCCATTCTAGATGTTGCTTGTCACAGAACAGAAAGGCATTCATGCTCCCCGGACATGGATACCTTTATTGGATGTCCTATGAGAAAAACAAAAATTTTAGGAGATGAAAACAAGACTGATCATAGTGTCTGAAATGGAAAAGGTATTCCATTTCGCACAGCCGATTAGCCAGAGTGGACACACTGATAAGTAGCTGTGTGTGCCATGCACATGTGTGTGAATGTGTCTAGTTTTAGGATGTGAGAGAGTAATAGCCAATTTGTCTCTGGTCCTCTACTGACCCAGACATGGGTAATTGCAGTGATGACTCTGCTCCAAAGAGTGTATTATCTCGTAGTGCCTTCTGAGTTAGAAAGTTGAGGGTCAATGATGCTTAGGTGTCTTTTAATAGGTACAGATTTTCTGTGCTTTAGGACATTTTACTACTGGATTTATCATAATCTCAATAAGGTTTTTAGCATACTCATTCATTTCTAGAAATACCTTAAAAAATAAATAGTGATACATTCACATGTTGGACATGTGCATGTCTCATTCTTTGTAAAGAACTTGGTTGGCCAAGCTCATTCTCATTGTTTAGGTTTCTAGCTTAAAGTTAGTCTTTGAGAGAAGACTCCCCTCACCACTCCATTTAAAGCGGCTTATCCCTTGTATCTGATCAGGCCCCTCCCTCACAGCATCGGTCATAACCAAGGATAACCCATGACTTGATTTTGGCTTGTCTTCTCCAGAAGACTGTAAGCTACCTAAGGAACATTCTGTCGAATGACTGAAAGAAGTGGGCATCTCTGTTCCTTTATTACAATGAAAAGTGCTTATTTCCAAAAGTTCTCCACTAACCTTAAGCATTACAATAATTATAGCCGTTTCCCAGATCACTTTTAAGGAGATAATACTGTGGCTTTGTAACATTTTAGGATTTGGCTTTATCTGTCTCTCACTGTGTTGAAATTCTTAATATGTTCAAGTAGTTCTCTCAAAAATACTGTTGTATATAGTTTTTTAAAGAATATTACATTTTGCTCAGCAAAGTGATAATTAAGAAAAGTATACTCTACTTTGCTAGTTCACCATGGAGCTGGTCTGTACTCGTTAATCAGTGTTTGGTAGTAAAGCTTTTAAGCCAGTGATGAGAATGGATCCCCTTTTTAAATATACTGTACACTATAGTTGTTGAACTTAATTTTTCTCCATCATTTACCAATTATAATTTTATAAGTTTACTTTGGTAATTGTTTTTAGGCTATAAAAGTAATAGTGAAAATTAGGTTGCTGTATAATAGTGTTGCCTTACATGAGTTTAGGTATAATGTTTGTTTCACTGAAATCCTAAAACAAAGAGTATGGGAAGGAATGGTTAGACTAAGAGGCATTTGCTAATAGTGGCTTTGTCATTGTGTAAACCTCAGTTTTCCGTTTTATTACACGATGAGTGAAGCACGTAACCATTTATTTCTCTTCTGTTACATATAAGATTACAGTGAATAACTGAATTATTCAACATTAAGCTGTAAACATTTTCAGTTCCTAGCAATGATTTTGGAAAATTACTTTTTTTTTTTTAAAGGTGGCTGCTAAACTCAAAAGGGAATAAGCTACTTTAACATGATTCTCTGATTGCTGATAATGGAAAAATTCTATTCAAATAATATAGGGAATTGCATACTGAAATAGATTATGTTTAGAATCAGCATTTGAAAAAGATTTCTCGAAAAAATGTCTTTAAACAGTGAATTTAGGGCTACACTAGAAATGTATTGAAGAATATGACAAACAAAAGACTATTGTCCCTATTTTCCTCTCATAAATATTTTCCCCCAATAAAGAAATACTTTTTTGAGTTGCTTTTATCATCAACATTCTATCTCTCAAATTTAAAAAACTAACATCAAACTCTCTTTTTAATGTACCAGAATTTACTAATGCCACTTGATGTTTTTTAGCTCCTGAGACACACTTTATTTTTTTTTTTCCATAAAGGCATAAGGAGCATTCTTAGTCATTTGACAAACTTTTCTTAAGGAAAAAAAATTTTTTTTTAAGAAGTAATGTCAAATGCTTATTTTTTTTTCTTCTCAAATGACCTTTCAAGTAGTTGTCATACAGAATATTTCTGATTTATCACAAGTAAACAGATAAAACTTATGACACTGGGAGGTTTAAAGTATCATCATTAAACTACCAAAATTTAAAAGCAACAATGTTTTATTACTTAAAAATAATTCATATTTTTAAAATATTTTTTAGTGAAGCATTAATATTTGTTCAAAAATTAGAAGGCCATGATGTTCTGTTTCTTTATGTTTACCTTCAATTCTGCTTAACAGTGTTTATTTCTGAAGAAAAGTATGAAGTATGAGGGTATTTAGGATAACTGAGTCAATATTACCTCAGTTGGATTTTCTTTTAGGATGTTATATTCTCCTAAGTTACAAATATCAGGTAACTTCCAGAAATGGAAGAGTTTAGAAGGCAGGTTTATCTTTTAGTGTGTGTGTATATATAACTATATAAAATAGATTTTCTTTTATAACAACATCTAAGTGCCTCTTATTCATATGGTTTTATCATAGGAATCACGTGCCGTAGGGAGCTCTTTTGTACCATTAATAATAACTAAAACACAATCATCTTTTTGAGGGAGAGAAGGAGAGAGAAGAAGGAAAAGGTGGAATTTGAGAAGGGCGGGGGGAAATCTGCTCCGATTCCCTCCCTGAGGCTGGACTGTTTATCACTCTATCCTCATTCGATAAAAGTGAATTTTATAATAAAATTTTCCCTAATCGGGCCCTGTCAGTGGAGGTGTCTTATCGCTGAGAGGAAAATGACACCGATCCTATCGGAAAACAGAAACGATGTCACCATGTTCCCAATCACAGCTCTTCAGCCCCCATATCTACCTTCTCCACAAACACCAAGCAGTGCTTTTTTCGTAAGAACATCAAAACCCGGCAAAGTCATTAAAATTGCACCCGCGTAGAGTTGCAGGGACCAGCCGCACTAGCGCAAAATGGGATGTGGGAAAACAGACTCTCTAAATGTGCTAATTCCATTGTCACGTGTTTACGGCTTAATTTTAATCAGTTAAAAAAGCCACACATTGCAATAAATTGGCATTATCTTCTGTGACACCAGAAGACACAGTTGGTTCAAGGATTTAGAGGGTCATTGGCACCAGTATATAGTATTACAGACAAAGTATTTTTACGCTTGAACTACGGTAGCTAAGGTACAATCCCCAGTTAAGACTGCAAACAAAGGCTATAACTCACATTGCGCTAAGTTCAGCTTGCAGACCACCTTCATCCTTGGTGGACTTTGTATGCAAAACAAAGAATTTGGAGAATTTTTTTTAAAGAGTAATTTATTCATCATATAAAAAATTTTTTTAAATAGCCTTTTAGTGCTGTAGCCTTATTGCATACTTGGCAATAGACCAAATAGTCTTTCCATAGGTCCTCTCTGTACACTTGTTTTCCAGTCCTGATGTTTCATTGACTGTGTTTACATTGACCATTCGACTTGGGAGCCCAAACAAAGATACATTAACACGCTTGAGGAAGTGCAAACAGAAAATAGTGTCATTGACAATTGTTGAGGGCCAACAATGAAAGACTGTCTCTAATGGTCTTAATTTATTAACGTCAAATTAACACCAATATATTTTTACACAATTAAGTTCAGAAATTGCTGAAGTAGAAACAACTGGCAAATTTAATTTTAATTTGTTCCATGGGGTTATTCTTAGGATATACATATCTTAATTTCAAAGCAGAATAATCCCTTGGACATAGACAGGCTGTTCTGCATAAGAATATCTGTGAATAGTTTTTGGAGAAAAAGATTTATATTCCATTGCAGGGTGTAAGATATCACTTTGGTTCTCAAGTTTAATATTTTAGCTTTGTAAATTGTTGATACATTTACTATCTAGTTTTAAAATATTTGACATTATAAGGTTTTGATTTTTTTAAGCCTAAAATGATTAAACTGTTTACTAAAATGTTGAAAATTGTCAAACCTCTGGGGCTTGTGAAATAGCAGTGAGTAGGAAAATCTCAATTTCATCCTGAAACTAGTTTGTTTTCTTTTTTAATTGACAAATCTGACCTTGACTATAGAAAACAATAAATGCAACCACAACTTTTATAGAATGAAAAGAGCTTTTGAAATTAAATCATTTGGCAGTGATTGGAAAAATAAACATTTGAGTGTCTTTTGTTTTATTTTTTTCAATACTTTGTTGAGTTCTATATACCAAAAGCAGTAGAAAGAAAAGATAAAATAGTAGCGAACCAAATAATTTTTCAGTGCATCGTGCTTGTTTTCACTATGAGTTTAGTTTTCTATAGTCAATGTCAAATTGATGAGACCTCTGCTGTGTGATTGAAGTACTTTTTTTTTAAAACTCATATTGTGAAGTTAAAAACAGTTAAGTTGTAGTGTCACTAAGACAGTTTTTTTTTGCAGCAGCTTTGCCACTGAGACTGTCTGAATTATTACACTTCTCCATGTTTAAACAGCTTGAGTAAATTTACAGGGTCTCTCTTTTTTTTACTTTTTTAAAAATAATAAAGAAAAATGAGTACAATTTTGAACACAATTCTTTTCTCTGTTAGGATTATCAGTGAGCTCTGTATACAGGGAGAAAAAGTTTGGGGTATATAGTAAGGACTTCTCTACATGATGGCTTTTGGCTTTTTAAAGGAGACACACACAAAAATAACACAAAAGTTAACTGTGTACAGTGGAATGCTGGCTTTCGTTACATGTCTAAAAACTGGTTTCGTTGATTTTGCTCAGACTCTACTAGTAGCTCTGGATCTTTGTTAATGATTTTTTTCTTTCTTTCCCCCTTTTTTTTTTTCTTTTTTGAAGAGATAGGCTAGTTTAAATTTTCAAATATACTTAATATACTTACGTATTTTCCTCATTGTATGTTAATTAAAAAAATATGTGGGGGATGATTGTTATGTGCCACCTTAAAGGAAAACAGCCCCCCTTCTGCATTTGACTGGAGACCCATTGAATGTGTTGATTGAAGGAGATTTATGGAAGGAAATGCATTTATCAAGTTCATACATGAGGTAGCAGAACAAGTTTTATTTAGCCTTCCTATCACCACAAAACAATGGGTCTCTGTTTAATTAACCTAATACGATTGTTAAATTGCAACAGTGTTTCTGATTTAAAATTTGTAATGTATGTATTTAGTGTCTTCGAGGGAAAGACTTTTATAGAGACTACAAATCACAGTGTCCTATGCTAACCTGAGAGGAAACAGTTATTGAAATATTAACCCAGCTGCAAAACACCATGTTTCTTTATATTTTTGGCAATGGAGAAAATAGAAAAATTCTAAATTTATTCAGAGGCTATTTTTAATACCAGTTAAAAACTATAATGCCACATGTTTAATAAAAAAAAGACATTTTTATTTACATTTTATTTGTTTACTCTCAATTTATTTTAAATAGTTTCAAAAAAAGCATTGAAAGTCATGATGCAATAGAAACTGAATTCTTTCGTGTGT
Organism: Macroglossus sobrinus; assembly: GCA_004027375.1. Taxonomy (NCBI): domain Eukaryota; kingdom Metazoa; phylum Chordata; class Mammalia; order Chiroptera; family Pteropodidae; genus Macroglossus; species Macroglossus sobrinus. The sequence goes on from PVKZ01000771.1 coordinate 329,767, forward strand.
ACTTCATATTTTTCAAAACCATATTATAATTTTAAATCCTTTTTATAACTCGCACAATTGACTGTACTTTGCACATTGCTTAATGTTGTATTATACTTTTCTACACATAGGCTGCGCCGTTGAGCCATTAGTCAAAGAAATATTTCTCGTGCTGCCTACAGTGCAGGGAAATGGAAATGTGGAGTAAATGGAAATGAAAAGGACGGGCTGTCCACTTTTTAAATGTTCATTACCATAATATAGGAAAAAAAACATATTTTGATATACCTAACATTTGGGAGTATTTTAGAATATTTTCTAATAATTTTAAATTCAGTGGTCCTTAAAAAGTTATTCTTTCAAGTTTTAATTATTATTTCCCACAGATATTAGTAAATATATAAGAAAAACGTAAATCTAGGTGAAATATAATTTTAAACTTAAAAGTGAAGTCATTTTAAATTTTTAATTGACTGAAGACTATTTAAAATTATTATAATTTTAAAAATAAACTAAAGTAACTCTGAAGTGTCATATAATAAACACAAACATGTGCTTGGAAATTTTATGTTAAAATGTAATTAACTTCCATATCTGCAAAAGAAATTTGTGAAGTCAAGGTGAATATTGTTCCTTTTCTAATGGAAGATAAGAAACAAATATATTAAAATACTAGATTTTAAATTATATTTATAACTTTAATGCATTTCAACTTAAGTTTTCTTTAACTTTTTTATGTTGAGAAATAAGTTTTAAATCTAATCAAAAACTTGTTAAATAGATGTGAAAACAAACTTTATGTGTAGAGTTAAATGTCATTCTTCAATCTTTGCATTTTGTAGATATGCAGATTCCATAAACAGTGCCCTGGGTTTGTTTCTTTGCATAAATACATTTTGTGTAAATCATTATTTCCTTATTTAATAATGAGAGTGACTTATTGAGGAAAAAAGTGAGGTACTGCTCTCTGCTAGTAATGGAGAAGTTTGTGATCAAAATTCTAAGTGATGAGATATATTGCAATTAACAAGTGGCAGATGTTATGAAAGAATTAGTGTTACTGGCAAAAGCGGCTCCTGCATGGCTCGTCCGCATGCAAGTCCTCGCATGCTCGGACCCATAAATGCTGCCTTATCACACCCCATCGTTTCATATGGGGTGTGAAGTATGTTCATCAGCCAGTTAGTTATGTAAAGTGTGTTTGTCAGCCAGTTAGTTACGTGTTGAGTGTTGAGTTCTTCCTCAGCGCTTGTACTGATGGCAACTTACTGCCAATTGGAACATAGTATCTAAGTTTATCATAAGAGGAAAGTTTTACTTGGAATTAATAAAACCTATTGTATGTGGTACAATATATTTTTGTAAAACACCATTTTTATAGTTTATAAAGTAATTTACTTTATAAAATGTGGTTTGTTAGGAGTATAATTTTTACCAGTTTATGAATTCATAAATGAATGACAGTTGTTTCTCATTACGTAGAATAATATAATGTGAAAATTGATTATTGTTTATACTTATATTCATTTATTAAGAAAAATAAGTCTGTGATATCAAATAAGTATATTAGAATTAACAGAGTAATTTGAAATTTATAGCATCAAGCTAACATGTATTTTATTTCTTAGTATTTTATGCAAGTACTTTTTTTTTCTAATAGTGAATAGTGGTATCAAAGCAAAGGTAGTATAATTAGGAAGGATGATTATCTTGTAACTGAAACTGTGTAACACCAATCTGCAAAGTTAGATAATTGGTTTTGTTAGTCTATTACTCACAGAATACCTCCATGGGTTGCTTTGAGATAGTAAGTGCTATATTGGTGACCTGTCTAAATTTAAGAGTAACACAGTTATTCCAAAAGGTGTGGTAGAACATGTCTCTCTGTTAATGACCTTAGATTACCTGGATCTTTCTGAAAAGGAGGACCATTCTAATTGAAGAGGAGTATTAAGAATTAGCACTTAACTAAGGTACACAACTTTGTAGAAAGAACAGATTGGCTTTTATTTTTATGATAACTGCATCTTAAAGTGACTAGATGGATTTTGACTAATTGGCAGTTAGTTTGTGATCATCTCACTTAAAATAAGGCTATGTAATGAACCCAAAATTTATTATGGGCCCCAAGGTGATAGTTCATAGCTATTTCAGAGTAGCTGAAACTGAGGTATCAAGAGAATATGCTATACATGTTAACATACTGTGGACAGAGTCGGGGGAAAGTACGTGTTTTCAAATATAAGCACCAAATTACAAGTCCAAAAAGAATTATTATATACACCAAAATATGATGGAGCTGCTTTTCATATTAGCTCTGTTTACCTGTGCTCCACGTATGGAGCCAAGAGAACTGTTTACTAAGTAATGGCAAACAATTCTCTTTTGAAAGGCTAGAGAATTCTGGATAAGATCCCCAATCTTATCCTGTAGCAATCACCAACAGCTAAAATTTACCAGATACAATTATATTCTTCCCTTGAAATTTATTTAAATGGTCATATTTTACTTACTTGCATTGTTTAGTCAATTTGGAGATTATGCTTTTGCTCTCCTCTATAAATCGCCTTTGACCATCTCTTCTTTATGCTTCTCTGCCATGGGTCAGGCCAACTCAAGATATGAAACTCAAATAGGTTAATTACTTGCCTTCAAGAAACCCTAATAATAGATTCGTTGAGAAGGGAAACAACCATTTGTTGAATGCCTTCTGTGACCTTGAGCATACACTGCATTCAGTAGTCACAATTATCTTAGAAGGTAGGTGCTGTTGTCCCCATTTTACAAATGAGAAAACTAAGGTCCAGGAAGTTAAGTACCTGATCCAAATGAAGGACCATCTGAAGTGAAACCCCTTTCTTTTTTTCATTATCACATGCTAAAGGTAAAGTGTTTAATTATCTCAATTGACTTCTAGAATAGAAAACAATTAAAAGGTGAGTTGGAACATCTCTTGAGTTAATACTTTGAGGACAGAGGTAGGCATTTTGCCCTCTCCATGGAGCCAGATCACATGGCAGTATTATGTATAATGCTGTACAGTAGTGAGAATGAGAACGGACTAGCAAGGAGGATGTCCAGGGAAAACTTTCGAAGGTAATGATGTGATACTTTTGCGAGCCTGCTTCTGAAAGTGGGCAAACACCTGCATCAGTACCACCTGGGTGCTTACCAACAATGCGGCTTCCTGTGCCCCAATGCTAACTGACCCGATCAGATTCTCTGGAGGGCTGTGGCAGGCATCTTCACCTCTAGTATGCTTCTGCAGCATACTAACGTCTGAGAGTTATTGCTTTCATGTATGAAGCATGTATGAACCTGTGGAACTCTGTACTTTGAAACCCCACATGCCTGTCTGCAAAGTCTGTTTTTCTCCAGAGAGCTGTCTTTTCTGTGCAGCGTCCATTTAGTATCATCGGTTCCCTGCATGTTGGTACTCAGACACAATTAAGGGGATTTCTTCTTTAAAAGCCTACTGCGTGGCATCTCACACAATTATAAAGCTTGTTTATTTGTTGGCCCTCTTTTAAATATAGAGTGAAATGTTGCCCTGAACAGCATCATGTTAAAATATAAGACTATCTTTTGTGAAAAAATGAAGTCAGGGCATACGTCTGGGAATCCAAAAAACTCTAAACTGTGTACAAAATTTTTTTGTTAAGTTTGGAAACTGATAGCTGCCTGAAGGTCTCATATTTAAGGTCAGTTTCCCTGTCTCCTCCATTTTTGCCCTGTGGCCAAGAAAGGCAAGACTTCCTATGGGGAGAAAAAAAATGAAAGAAAGAAAAGAAAATTCAATATTGGCATCCCAATAGTAAAAGAATGATAAAGATGGAGCCTGGGATTTGTAATCTTTTGGATATTGGAATATTCTAGTTTTCAATTGGATGAATTAGTAAACAATGTATTTTGTATTAAAAATTCAGTGAATGTTGACCCATATGTTGAGATATAAGCAAAAATGGTAGTGCCTACAATGAAGGCAAGCAAAGTATTTAAATAAAGTGTTTAAATTTCAAAGTGAACTATTATTCATATAACAGCCTGAGTATCTCTGCACATTTCTCTGAAAAGGCTAAGCCAACTGGATTTTCATATCCATTTTCTCACCAAGTTCTGGTGTTAATAAAGAAAGCACATTTTGTCTCATTGAAATTATTGCCCATCTTAGAATTTTTCCACATCCCTCTGTCCTAGCTTTTGCTAAAAGAACTGAGATAAGAGAGTTAACAATAATAGACGAATAACAATACTGGTAAATGTTTCTTGAGCAGTTATTGTGTGCCAGGCACCATGTTAAAGAGTTTACATAGCTTATTTTATTCAACTCTGAAACAACCCTATTAGTATTATTATCTTTTCAGATGAGGAAATCAATAATCAATGTAGCTAATATTTATCAAGCATCTTCTCTGTGCTGGGCACTCTGCTGTGCTGTTCCCTATGCTGTGTTCATCTTCACTGCATTCTATTTGTGGTTTATGGGTATTTATCTTTACTTCACACATGAGGAAACTGAAGTTGACAGACCAAGTAGTTTACTCAAAGTGACGTAACTGGTCGATATTAGAGATTCTAGGCCTCTTGAGTCCTCATTCTACTTTATGTTTGTCCTAAACTGAATTTAAAATACCATCTCATCTTGTTTATTCTTGCCATGTTTAAAGTCCAAGGAAAAGACAAGTAACATATTATGTATCAGTAATTCATCTTAAGGAAACTTATTCTTCTCTAGGGGAACAACAGTAGCCTGGGAAGATATCTTAGGGTGCCTAAAAAAAAAAATGCAACAATAGCATACATTGTACGGTAGCAAATGAGAGCATGTGGTGGAGTTAGACCTCAGATGAAGTCCTGCTCTACCATTTTACTAGCTGTATGACTCTGGGAAAACTGACCTCTCTGTGTCTCAGTTTCATCATCTGTAAAATTATGATAATGATAGCACTGTCTTGTACCTCTAAGCTCTCAGTGAAAGGTATTAGTGGTGGTGCTCTTATTTGTTCTATATGTAAGTCTTCAAAAAGGTTTGTTTTTACAGTTCTTTAATCATTTACTCATTTTGTTTCCCAGCCCTCAGCAGAAGGGTTAAATTAAAGTAAGGAGGATAGACACCATGAAATAAGAGACCATTAAAGAAAGAAAGTCATAAAATGGCCTTTAAACAATCAAATAATGGCTGCTTATAATAATAACTTGAGTTAATAAAGAAATGGAAATGTTCTCTATTGTCTAAGGAGACAATGAAGTATATTTTAGTGTTGTATTCTCATTAATTAGTCAAATAAATGTTGCTTGAAGTTAAGTCAGTTTTAATTATCTGGAAAGTTCTCTTTCTAGAATACCCTGTTTCACTGTGGGACTAGATAAATGAGTTGTTACTCAACTCCTGCAGTGCTTTAATTTTATTAGGGAAGACAGACCCAAATGCTGTGCGGTTTCCAACCTGTAAAGTAGCAAATTGTGCTTATTGTAGCTGAACTTGAGAGAGCATACCCCCACCTAGAAACATTTGATGTTTAAAAACATTGTCCTGGCCAAACAGATGTGATGGGAGCCAGCATTCAGCTCAAAGTTCATGGTCACTGGAATTAATTACATTCATGGCCCTTAATACTCACTAGCTATGTGCATGTTCACTTGTGTGCTACCTGCTCCATTACCTGAAATGGTCTAAGCACCTTGGGAGTCAAGACTAAGCCTCTTTATTCCCCCCTTTTCCTGACCGGTGCCCTGCACTCAATGGGTCTGCAGCTTTTGCTAATGACAGAGGGTTGTTTATTAGAAAAAAAACATATTCATAAAATCCACCAAATAATATCCATGCAATAGTTTTATTATTTTACATAAAAGGTCCATGATATTTATATGTTTGGTGAAAATAGTCCCCAAGAAATGAAAAGGTAACACTAGATTACAAAGGAGATTTACTCGGCTGCTATGTGTCCTCCTTACCTGTGAGGCAGTGTACTACATGTGAAAAGGCCATGGAGTCAAAGAGATTCCAATTTTCATTCCAGTTTTACTATGTACTATCTTTGTGGCTTGAGGAAAATTCTCCACTTCCTTCTACTTCTGGAGATCCCCATATATTCCAGCAATCTCAGTAATGTATCAAAATTAATGTATTAAAATTCAGTAATGTATTAAAAGTACATGTTAGTTGAGGTATAGTCAAGATCCAGTTGTGTGAGGGCTCTTCAGAACAAGTCTGTCATTTAGCCTTGAAGAATTGAGGTACTATTCTTATTCCAATAAGCAATAAAACCCCCCAAGTAACCCCCCTATTTCTTTCTTTCTTCTTCTTCTTTTTTTTTAATGAAATAGAAATCATACCAGATTCCAACTTTGGTTTTATACTTTAACAACGTTCCCCATAAGCTTCAGGATATGGCAAAATAAGTTGTTAGATTCTTTTTCTGAATGTAACTTTTCATCCTCATATACCTCTGCTGGTTTCTAGTGAATACTAGTGTTAATTCCATTTTTTTTCTGGATTTTAGTACTCACTATATTCTCTAAACCATTGGTTTCTAGATATCTGAGTTTTAAAAATAAAATCAAGTAAATTAAGTGATGTGTACTGTATTGGGCACTGCAGGGAACATGAATCTGATAGGCAGGACAGAGGAAATTAGTGAGGACAGAGTATAGGGATTGATTGGGTCAGCGAAGGTGTCAATGTTTTGGTCTCATGGAAATTCCCATATGTACAAAGGAAAATGCTGGGTGAATTTGACTTGGCTCATACGAGACTTTATTGTTGAATTATTTGAGTGGTGGTCCCCAGTATGAAACCCAGTATTTACATTTCCTCCTTAAAATGATTTTACTCAACCATTTCAACAGGTAAAATAATTAATTAAAGCCCTAATGTGTTAAGTGACTTCGCCATGTTTACAAAGCCAGTTAGTGGCAAAGGAAAGATCTAGATTCAGGATCACTGTGTACTTTCTTCACTAACATGCAGTTTCCATGATCATAGAGATTTTGTATGGTTTGCTCACCACTATCTCTGTTTTTGGTTCTAGTAGTTTTTTATTTAGGCACTAAATAAATATCTGTAGAATAAATGATTGATTTCTCACTTGGATTTCACCGCCTAAAAATTGTTTTGTTTTCCCTCACCTATGTCTTTTCCCCTGGCACTGAAAACTGGCGAAAGTTGGGTAGTGTTCCTGTAGCTCATTTTCAGTGTCTGATTTACTGATACACATATCTAATTTATGGGCCATTTCATTATAATCTTTGTAAATGTTTTCATAAGTGTACAAATCAAGATATTCTTCCTATGGATTTAAATATCGCTGATATTTATCCTCTCTTTGCAAGAGGGGATTTTGATAGCCAGAGGTACAGCAGTTTTCTGCTTTCTTCAGTAGATGTTTGTTCTTGTTTGTCATCTTTTCAAGAATGTTTGGTTCATCATAATGTCTCTTGTATGTGCCCTACAGGAAAACACGCCGACTCTATTTTATAGTTCAGTTGAATTAATACCACCTTCATTTAAATTAGAAATATTAAAAATAATTACAGAACTAAATTATCTTTTACTTTATGAAATTAATTAATGTTTAATATATAACGTGAAGGATGGCACTCCGTTATTCTTTTGTTATTAATGAAGATATAGTCATAAAATCATTTCATTGCTTTATTTCCTAGGCAGCACTGGAGCCATGTAAGCCATTTTGCCTGAGAGACTATATTTTTAGCATTTAGATTATTTTGTTAAATTAATGCTATTCCATTATTTTAGATGATGTCTTCTTGAAGTGAATCATTTACAATTACCTGCTTATGGTACAGGGCAATTTAAACATCTCAGGGTTTCCTTGAAGATTTTTCTTGCTTCATTCTATGTGTTTATCTTTTGCCTATTCCCATCCTACTTCTTTTAAAAGGGCCAGAATTATTTATGTCTCTTTATCAATGGCTCTCCACTACATATGTTCTACATACATGCTATTTTAGCATACATTTAATTATCAGATTATTTCTGAGTACCTAAAAGGTACTATGCGCTGTTCTAATGTGCAGGCAACACCCATATGCAGTAGCCTCAGAACTGCACCATTCTTAAAATAATAAACTTTGGAATCTGAAGAAAATAAAATATATTTCAAAGTGGAAATTTGGAATAAATATTAAACTATAGAGTATTTATACTAGGATGGAGTGGTAGAGTGTTGATTACAAGGTACTACTCTTATCATCTACTATAAATTTTTAATAATGCATTACTTTCATAATCAGAAGATTTAAAAATAAGATGTTTTCTAGTACCTACAGCAAGAAATCTTTTCCTGGTCTATATCTGAGTGCGTAATTTTTACAGGGTATCAGGCTATACATGTCAAGGAAGTATTTTCCAAAATTTTTGTTCATAACTCATAGGTATAAATAACATTTAATCAAAATTGCTATTATACACATACACACATACATAACTGAAATAAATATAGTATAAAACAATACTTACCCCTTTAACTATGGGTAATATATACTATTATGTTTTCATCTTGTTTTCTTAAATTTGAAATTTTAGTCTTAATTTCTAAATTGATTTTATAATTCAATATACAAGGTCACAATCTATAGTTTGTGTTAGGGATGCACAAATAAATATTTTTATCCCTAATCTACAGCTTATATATTCTACTAGGGAATATAAAACATTCATACAAAGAACTTTACTGAAAGACAACATGTTAGAAATTCTGTAAAATAGTATTTCCCAAATTTCCATCATTTATGGACCACAGTCACAATTTTCACCTCATTTATGTAACACCATACAGTTTTACTTACTTAATATTTTTTCTATCAATCAATTTTAAAGTGACTGAAATTTTTCTTAGTCTTGTTCTATGTGAAATCATGAGTTAGATGCTCCAGCTAAGTTTTTTCAAATACCTAAAAACATACATAATTATGTAAATATTAAAGTAAGGATTTTATGTACCACCAGCAATAGACCTAATGTTCTGGTAAACAGTCAAAAGTGAAGCATGTAATAGGGGTTTGGAAAGAACATAGCACTTGGGGTGGCCCTTGAAGGTGGGATTGGTTACAAAGAGGTCACGCCTGTGGATAAAGCATTATGAACAAATGCGCAGTTAGTAAAAAGCTGCTTGGAGAATAGCAACATGTAAAGTTTAGCTACAGCATTGGACACAGATGGGGATTTGTAGGAAGTAAGAAAGGAAAGGTGGATGAGAACTTAGAGGACCATGAATGCCAAAGGTCTGAGGTTTCATGTCCTAGGCGATTAGAAGCTATTCAAGGTATCTGAACCATGGGGTGACATAATGAAACCTATGCTTAGGGAATCTTATGCTAGCAATAGTGTGGGAAAGGAACTAGAAAAAACTCTGATTTGAATTATAATTTAATTAAAAATTGTGTTTTTAAATTATACATGGATCTTATGGCTTTCATTAGATCAAATAAGCAGCCTTACAGGCTGTCAAAAATTGCAAGAAGGCACAAGGCAGGGGAAAAAACCACCAGACCACCAAGTCTGTTTGCTATTTGACTTTTAACAAATAATTTACTCATTGTTTATTTCTATTTCTTCTTTCCAATGGGATTGTAATGCCTACCCTTCCTCATTGACTTGCTGAGAAAATCAAATGAAAGGAAGTCTGAAAATGCTGTGTATATGTAAAGTAGCTTTTTGTATGAGCTTTGTGAGCCAAAGAGGTGACCTGATAATAATTATGCGTTAGAATATCAATCTGGCCAGTCACGTATAAGACAGCTCAAAGGAGAAAAAATGCTAAGGAAAAACAGCAAGGCACAGAAGTAATCATTGAGACTTAGACTAGAATTGTGAAATTAGGAATGAAGAAGAGAGAATAGATGCAAGAGACATTGCCAAGGAAGAATCAACCAAGACTCAACTATTTGGCTGTGAGGACAGGAGGTGGAGGCATCAAGTCAAGAGACAGATGGAGAGAATGCCAAGGCTTCTGGCCTTGGATAAAGGCCACACCTGCATAAAGGGTGTGCCTTGGATAAAGGCCACACCTGAATAAAGGGTGTGCCATTAACAGTAAAGAAAAATCAAGAGAAGGAATAGGTTTAGGGGGAAAAACATCTGGTTTTAAGGTATCAACAAGTGCCCAAGTAACTTTGTTGAGCAGGCAGTTGAAATTTGAGAATTGAAACTTAGGAGTGAGGTTACAGCTGGATATGTAAACATAAATCATTCTTGGAGTGATGATAATTTAAGATAATTTAAGCTCGTGTATTCTAAACGTTAGCTATATGAGTGGTACTTGTAAGCTTTTGGCCATATTTGAACAATACTTACACTCTTGTTTAATATTTTAAAATCTACTTTAACTCATTTTTTAAAACTATAGCCTTATTCTAACCAATAATATTCGTGAAAACTTGAGTTTGATGCGATTGACACAGTTTTTTAATACCTATTAAAATAAATGAATAATTACCATATTTCATGATTGTAAGATGCACATTGTTTTACAATTTAACATTTTTGACATAAGGCTGTTTTACCATTAATGGCATTAATTAATACTATCTTGGTCAGACAGTAGTGGTGATATTTGACATTGTCATCACATGAATCAACCTGGTTGTTATTCCTTGTGGAATGATGTTAATTCCTAATGATATTAGTTCCTTAATATTTCAGTCTATAACCCATTTAAAGATCTTTAGAGAAAATATTATGTTTTAATTTTGTCTAAAAATCTTACCTCTGGTGTGATCAAGAAAGCACTAACATGGAAACTTGCAAAATGGGTATCACCAACATGGAAGCGAATCACAGAGAGAGAAGTTGAAGACATTTAAGAAGTGCTGCATCCCTGATGCTCTTTGTGACCCTGAGGACATTAACAGCTATGAGCTGAAACTGATTCAGAAGAATTGGACACCAACTGTGAGAAATTTTTTAAAAACCTCAACCCATTTGTTTTATATAATTTCCTTTGATGTATGTGTAAGAGTGATATATATATATAGATATAGATATAGATATAGATAGATAGATAGATAAATAGATATATGTTATATATATATATACATATATATAATATCTATATAGAGAGATATATATATATATATGAAAAATCTCAAAGTGAGTAGCCTAAAAGAGCTCTTAGAATAAGTAAAAAATAAAAATTTTAAGCAATAAGAAAGCATTAGGTCATAATGTTGACAGCCATTTTATAAGTTGCATATGAAAAATGGGGCATCTTACAATGGATGCTGTCCAAACTCAGATTGAACAAAGTATCCAAATTTTTAAAAAATGTCAGTTCATGTTCCACTTAAACTCACCTCATAAATACTACTTTATGGAAGCACATTTAAGCCATCAATCAATAATATCACCAAGAGCATGTTTATAAAGAAGAAAAGGGCCTTGGAAGCCTGAGAAAGGTCTGCATTTCATGGGAGAAAGAGGAGTCAGATAAAGGGACCGAAGCAGATTAGTAAATGACTCTGGACAGTGGAGTGTCATGGGTGCCAAAAAAGGAGAAACTTTTAAAGAAAAAGAAGTAACTTGGAGTAAGCAGATACTTCAGAAGGCTGGGAGAGTATTCAGACAGATAAGAAATAGTGTCTTTGAGGAGTAAGAGAGCTTGAATACCGGGGAAGTTGATCCTAGACTTTTTGTGAAAAAAATGAGTAGAGAAATAAAAAGTTGATGCTTGATAAGGATCAGAATTATTATTTTTTCCCTCAAGCTAGAGAACCCTGAATGCGTTTGGGGGCCTAGAGGTAGGAATTGCAGAGAAGTCTTGATGACAACATAAAGGAGAGTAATGGATCATTTCAGCACCTAGAAAGATGTGCAAAATGATAGAATCAATGGCACAAGTTGAAGATGTAACCTTGCAAGGAAGACATACTTCCTTCGAAGCAGGAGTAAAGGAAGAAGAAGGTAGAGTGGATTTTGAATAATGTTGAATTACAAAGGAGAGAACTTCAGAAAGATCACCATGGTTCCAAGTGGGGAACCAGGTTACACCCTGAAGATGAAGGGCAGGGTCAAGGCCTTCGAAAGAGGGTGGAAAAGGCTCAGAAAAGTTGCTGTAGGAACTGTCAAGGGGACTCAGCATGAACAGGTTTCAGAAATGACTGAATTACTGCAAGAGCCCAGCTGAGGTCTGGGAGCTCGACTCTGTAGTGGGTTCACTAGTGTGGTTTCACAAGTCTCCCCAGGATTGCATGGTCAGCCAGAAGTAGGAGCCAAGAAAGAAACAGTGGAAAGTTGATGCCCGTTGAGAACTGGCAGTAGGAATGACAGGAGAACAAAGGAGAGTGATTGTAGGGTGGTAGTGAGTGCAAAGTTGAAATGGCTGACAGTGGGAGGTAGGCCAGATGGGGAGGCAGTGGGAGGCCAAATCAAGGTAATGGAGGGGAAGAAAAGAGGGGCCTTAGGTGATTGACAGAGTGTACGCAGAGAACCTAGAAGGAAGAGAAGGAATGTTGCATCCAGTTGGCTGAATGGAGATTTTGAGAACTTCAAGAGAAATTTAAAATAGAGGACAGAAATAACTATGTGCCAGAATTCTGAATGTACGTTATCTTCTGAGAAGCCTGGCGATTAACAGCAACAGACTGCGGTTTCAATCCAAGCCCAGTTAGCGTTTGCACACTGTGTGACCACTTAGATATACATTTGCCCTCCCCGCATCCACTTTTCTTTGCTTCTGGGGTGACTGACTCTGTGTGCCATGGGCTCCCTTGCCCTCTGGGTTTCAGTAGGTTCACTCAGTGGGGAGCACTGGCAGGACGTGGAACACGGGCAGGAGAGTAAGGCTGGGTTATGGATTCTCTTGTAGGATTGCAGTGTGCCGGCTGCACTATTCTGTCTCCTCGGCTCTTTCTTCCAGAGTCCTGGTAACTACTCTCCCCTTCCCCCACCCTCACCCCCACTCTCAAGCCTAGTGGTGGTAACTTGCCCATTGTTACTTGCCCCAGGCAAAGGCACCAGCCATTGTGGTTTCCCACACCTTTTAAATAAGTCTCTTTATTAAAGTCTGCTTAAATTACCCAATTTGATTATGTGGTCTGTTTTCTATTGGGGCTCCGATAAAATCACCTTGGGCAAGTAACTTAGGCTCTCAGTCTCACTTTTCTAAATCTGCAAGGTTGAGATAATAATAGTACCTACTTTATAGGTTTGGCAGAAGGATTAGATGGGATAACGTAAAATCTGTACACAATGCAGGGCAAATAGTAAGCTCTTAATAAACGATGATGATGATGTGGTATAAACTCTGGAATTTCCACTTATCCATTTATAGATTTATAGAGATTTATAGAGATCAGGGACTGAATGTTTATATTAGCAAATAGCATTTCCTGATGTATCCTCCTCAGTGGCAGAATTGAAGGGACAAATCAGAGAAGAAGAAACTCTAGCTACCTTTATAATCTCTGTTAGCCCCTCTTCCCAAAAATACTTTAGACTGATGGTATCCCAACTTAATTTGAGAGAAGAAACAAAATGTACATAATGCTCTACACTACAATTGGAATATCTGTTATAAGTCTAAGTAAAAGTCATGTGCTTGATGTGCAGGTGCAGCTTCAAGACCATTTCTCCAACCCACTGCTTTGATACACCTTTCCAATAGTCGCTGTTAAATGTGGAAATCGTAGAGCCATCGTTGGTCCTCTTGATTGTGTCACCTTCTCTGGCTCTGATTATATGGCTAATAGAAACCTTGGAAGGCACAGCTGTGGATTTTAGGTGACACAAAAGCAATGGTTTTTAAAACTTTTGGTTCAAAAACAACTTTGGTGGAGGAGAACCCAGAAACTCTTACCTTCTCCACTTGTTGTGACTTAACAAGGCAATACTTAGACTTTGTTAAGTGGATTGAATTATTAATCTATAATAGCAGTGTCATCTTAGACTTGATTAGAGCCTTTTAATTTGAAAATGTTTTGGTCACTTTGCAAAAGTGTAGACATTGTTATTGTTATTGTAAACGTGAATCTTCCATGAGGCTGACCACTGGGAGGCCACCATCAGGGACCAGACTCCGAAGGATACCAGTGATTCTTACCTGCAGCAGCCTCTATGAAAATAAAGGCCTCTTAACATCCAGCAGCGATCCACTCAGGTTTACCAGTGACCATGGTGGTCAGCAAAGACAGCATTTTTGCTGATACACATATTCCCTGGGGCGGTTCTGTAAACCTCACAAATCGTTTAGTGATTTCATGTTTCATGTGCTATATGCATGTAGGCATCTTGTAGAGATAAAGGGGAAAAAGGGGCACAGTAGAAGGGTAAGCAGTGATCAAGAGCAGAGCTCCCTTGTTCAACTCGTGCTTTCGTGATTCTCTGTGCTTTTTGGCCCTGGGTGCTGATGCTAACAGCAGAGGATTTGTGTGGCTTTACTCACCTACACTCCATGTGTAGTTTTAAAACTGAGATAACAACTTCAGTTTGGTAATGCCTTGTTTTTCACTCTTCCAGTTCCTTAAGTTTGATTTTTGAAAACCCTCAAATCTGGAGGCCATTTCTCCATTGGATGTATTTGCGTGTATATCCGCTCCATCAGGAATGTGGTTGCATTCAGGTCTGTTGTCCTAAGTGCCTTTGTTTGTGGCTGCATTCCATGCAGTTCAGTCTTTCAGTCTCATGTATTTACTAACTATTCAAATGCCTTGTGGTATTCACACACAGATTATGTAAAATAAAAAAAAATACATTATTAAGGCTGTGGGTGCTGTGAATGGATTATTACAATTTGCCTATCATGGTAATGGCACCTGTTAGAGGTGTGACACAAAAGGCAGTGACAGGCAGTGTAATTTAGTAATTGTGGCCATTGTACTGTATGGCTGGTCAGTTCACCAGGCAAGTACAAAGAAAGCAGTGTTATAGCAGAGCAGGGGTGGGTACGCTTAATAGAGAGAGCTAGTTGTGTACTGAAAGGGACTTTTGGTGGAGGGCTAGCTCCCAGGGGGGCAACTTCGAATGAGTTGAAAAGAATGAACAAAAGTACGAAAATGGTACAGGTTTTCTTATTTCAGCTCTTAAAGTGACAGACGAGCTATGTTGGTGCACATTGCCAGCACTTTCTCCTACTGCCAAAATAGCCTATTTTCAAAATACTCAGTCAAACCTGCCTTGCACATGCCAGTCACATATAATGTACTCTATTCTTTTTTTCAATATATAAAACATACTGTGTCAAAGTTCAGATCTAACTGGCATGGGGCAAATGCATTAGTCTGCAAAAACTATTTGTTCACCGTCTATAACAGTATTTAAAGGGCACATGACCATATTCAGAGAGGATATAAATATATACCCTTTTCCTCTATTATTTGCCCTGCGTTTTTTCTTAGTATTATTTTGATCTTATGGGCGGTTTTGCTTCGTCTGAAAATCCTATCAAATGTAATTAGGATGAACTTTGGCATCAGAATGGGTGATAGAAATTAATAGTAAGAATTCATGAAGCACATTTTCTCCTCACCTCAAGAAGTCACGAAGTGAAACTATTTCTCAGGGCACAACTGAGAAATCCTGGAGAGGGGAATGAGTGAAAGCACAATTAAAAGGACCCAATATGCCAAGATGACTTTTGTATCCCCAAATAATATGTCCTGGGTTCACTCGTAGGAGGATACCAAACTGACTATCATGTATTACTCCTTAGCGATGTCAGACGTAGTATAGGATGTGCTGTTGGAAAAAGCAATTTCCTTCACATGTCTCTTGCTTCCTTTACTGTCCCAATTTAAATCATGACAATCAGAGCTCTTCTCACATTGGATATCGAATACTTCTTATAGGTCAGGCACCATACTAGGCTTTTTGTTAGCATTTCCTCATTTACTTATTTTTATTATTGTTTGTGCCTACAATACCTGGTCTTCCAGGTGGTCTCCCATCCAAGTACTAATCAGGCCCGACCCTGCTTAGCTTCTGAGATCAGCCATCAGGCTTGTTCAGGGTGGCATGGCCATAGACTGTGGACCGTGGCTCTCTGCACCAACCTATGGATTATAAATAGAATTACTATCCCCATACAACAGATAAGGAAACAGAGGCTCAGGGATTTTCCATAGCCTCCTTATATGCAGCAAGTTAGGGCAATATATTCACACTCTTTTCATATTTAGGGCAATATATTCACATTCTTTCTATGTGTGTGTGTGTGTGTGTGTGTGTGTGTGTGTGTGTGTGTGTGTGTGTGTGTATATATATATATGAGAGAGAGAGATACAAAAATACTTTTAATTCTATAGCATCTTGGAACAAAGTAACCATGAAATATTTGTAATGATAGTTGACAGGGTCTTGAAAACAAATATGTGAAAATTAGCCGTAAGATTCCAGAATCCTATTATGGAATAAAGTATCAGCATTTCATCCCACAAATCATTTAAATAGCATGGGCTGCATTAACTAGGTCCTTCACTGAGGGTAGATCAACTTATGTAGAATATATGGTGCCGCTGGGAGTCAGCCCAGCTCTAATAAAGGGCCACACAGAAGAAAACTCCTGCTACAAAATGTCAATTCATATCTCTAACTTGTGTAAATAGTGTTGCAGACAGTACTAGACATGTGTGACTGGGCGAGGTGTGCCACTGTTCTGACTCACTCATGCAGCCCTGGCCATCAGCCCGACGAAACGGGCGTGCCCCTCAGGAGGGTGCCAGCTGAATGGAGGCAGTTGTGTGATATTTAAAACATGATTTTGTACTTCTGTGTAGAACAGCTATTACAGCTTGTTACTTTGCACCCGTTTTGACATCTGAACATTCTTAACTGAAAAAGAATGTCATTTTCATGAAAGAACTTGCTGTACAATAAAGTTAGCATTTATTAGTCCTCCTAACGGATGCAATGATTTGATCAAGCTTGAATATTCTCGT
Source organism: Macroglossus sobrinus (assembly GCA_004027375.1). Taxonomy (NCBI): domain Eukaryota; kingdom Metazoa; phylum Chordata; class Mammalia; order Chiroptera; family Pteropodidae; genus Macroglossus; species Macroglossus sobrinus. The sequence continues at coordinate 346,639 of PVKZ01000771.1, forward strand.
AGGCAGAAGTTCCTCCTTATTCTGCTTCCTAAAAATTATTCCAAAATTTGCAGGGTAGCCATGGGTAAAGGTATAGGAGGATTATTTCTGGCATCAAGTTGTACAAAGAAATAATAAAATATGGATTTTTTTTTTTTTTTTTGGTTGTGTCACAGGCCCTCCTCTGCCTCTTGGTATCATATTGTCAGCAACTGTGGAAAGAATTAGCATATTGACAGTTGCATGTAAACACTCTTCCACAACTGTAATCTAGCACTCAAGCAGAAAAAGTGGTGGGTGTTTTAGACAGACAGAAGCAGAAGCAGAGATCAATATTCTTAAGTTGAAAGATTGCACTTACGTCTGATTAAACCATCTGGGTTTCCTCAGCAGCTGAGGTCAAGGATGTGGCCACAAACCTGTGTGCTCATCAGACTGTTGGAGTCAAATCCTCTGTTTGTATACAGTGTATAAATGGTAATGTGGATAAACACTGCCCTCTCCAACCACATAATTACGTCGATTGCTGAAAAAACCCAGAAATGTACCAAAATATCACAGGGAAGCTATTTCTAACACGACTTTGCTCTTTATGGCTAAGTGGCAGCCAATGGTTTTTTTTTTTCTTCTTCTCCTAAATTATGTGTTCTTGTTTCAAGCATTTAGATGATGCAAAACAGATTTTTGTGGCAACATTCTTTTTCGCAGCCAAAAAAGCATTCAAGGAAGCTCTATACTCCTCCAAAGTTGCTATTTATTCTGGACCTTTCGTATTATCGGCATAAACTCATTGCATTTTAAAATGAGAAATAACTGACGTAGGGTTGTTTTTTAGAACTACTAATAATGTCAATAAAATATCTAATTATGATGGGAAGTGGAAGTTTTTAAATGATTAGTTACAAACGAATAATAATAAATGAACATAATAGATGCAAAAAATAACAACAGTTCTCTGTTTTCCGTCAGTATTCTAAATAAAGCAGATTCTTTCCAACAGAGACATACTGGTTTTTCATCCAGATGAAATAAAGGATAACTTTGTGATTTCATATGACCTGTGTTCTCAAAAACAAGTAATAATTTTATTACATCTTTTAACATCAACTTCTTTATCATTCTTTGTCCCCTTTTCATCTTTTCCTTTTCACTTTCCTGCTGCTTTCCTGCTGCTTTTCTCTGCTTTTCTCCTTCTGCAGCCAATCTCTTCAGAAACAATTGTGGTTAGCAGAGTCGGAAGTCAAAACAGTTACTTTCATAGCCACGGTAAAAAAGACCAAAGTAAACAAATTCACAATTTCTCATTTCCAACATCTCCATTTTGCACATCCTATTATTATGGCACTTAGTTTTAGGGTGACCACTGGTGATTTAGTCGTCTAAAAATGGCCAGTGGTTTTTAGCAGCAAACATGTTTTATTCTTTCATGGACCTTGAAATTTAAACTCAGAAATTTCACATCCATAAACTTAGCTTGTTCTAGCACCGTCCATTTATATATGTAAGTTCACGTTTTCGTTTGTTTGTCTGACTTCTTAGGAATTAGATTGAGGATCCGGGTAGGGTTTCATATGCTATCTGTGGACTACATACCCCTTTTAATAGGTATAAGAGTCAATTGTTGCAAGAATGTTTTAGTTGAATAAAATTTGTCAGAAATTATTATTTTTCTGTTTGTGGTGTTTACAAAATCATATTCAAGGATCCTTAGCTCTATAAAAGTTCTCAGTGAATACTATTTTCCAAAGGTTTATTTAACACATTAATACTTGCCATGTACATACCACTGCAGTAGTCACTGTGGAAGCATCAGAGGAGTATAATGTATTTTTGTAAGAGCTTATGACACAGGAGAAGGAAAGTTAGACAATACCAAATCAAAAGCTGGGCTGGAGACTGGCACAGAGGGTAAATGAGTGTGATTAAGGGAAAGAAACTGGAAAGAATATCAAGGGAAAAGAACTAGCTCTAACTGTTGTGTATTAATGAAGAGGAAAAGAGAAAGGTAATATGTTTTGATGAAGGAGAACATATGAGGGAGCTATATGAAATGGAATTCCTGGAAATCTAATTATCAAAAGGTACCTTTGGTCTACGTACGGCCTTGCTACCTTGAACAAGCCCGATCCCGTCTGATCTCAGAAGCTTAGCAGGGTCGGACCTGGTTAGTACTTGGATGAGAGACCACCTAGGAAGACCCAGGTGCTGTAAGCGTAAAAAATAAGAAATACAGAGTTGTAAGCTGACAAGGTCCTTGGAATCTGTGAAGTCAACCAAGGGTTGCCTCGCCTAAAAAAATAATAATAATAAATAAAAATAAAAGTTAATAAAAGAGATACCTTTGTAGAAAACATTTAAAATTGACTGCGATTAAGTTACACGTTTTAGAGCACTAAAGGTAAAGAGTAATTTTCTAGACCTGTTCCCATAATTTGAATGGATTAATTAGTAATACAAATACAACTAATACAACTGAGAATTAGATTCCAGGTGGTATAACTGAAATTATAAAAATGTATTACGAAAAAGTAACAGGACTTTAGAAGGTTACTTTTCCCTTCGTGTTAGAGAAGACAGTGACTTTGGGACCCTTTCTTCTCCCCCTCCCTCCAAATTCCTGAACTGTTTTAAGTGCTTCTGATGCCTTCTTACATTCTTAATGCATTGTTTTAATCAGAAGGATTTTTTTTTTACCCTTAACTTGCACTCTATTGGTTTTAGTAAAATAAGGTTTAAAAGCCACATTGAAATGAAATTAAAAACCACTGCTTCTCTGATGTCATGAAAGAAAAATGAGGTGGATTTAGACGGGAAAATTGTGTAAAGAAAACTTCATGGGGCTTTTAAAGGAGCTTGTGCAGTGTCTCCTAACTTGAACTAAGCTGCGATTGTATGTTCAGCGTCTCTCCCTTGAACTTAGTTTTATGAAAAGAAAAAGTAGTCAAGCAACAGAAATATACATAGAAATTCGAGTGGCCTGCAGCAAAAAGCAATAAATATAGCTTGTTTTTCTAGCTTCTCCAAAATAGTTGTAATTTAGGCCATATCATTATGAAGTTGTTTTTTTTTCTTTTGAAAAAAAAAGCCTAATTTCTAAAGCCAATCAGTACTAAACATAGTAAATATAATAATTTTCAGAGATAGAATGTTTATAGGAAGTACTACTTATTGAGTGTTTAAAGTCATTCAGAGAAAGACTGAGAATATTGTAACATTTGAAAATTAGGTTCTTCTATTCATTTCAGAGCTACTATCCTTTTTTTTTTTGTAAATCAATGATAATACCCTTTTATAAACTAAGATCACAAAAAAGGATGAGGCTTTGTTTTACTCTTAATGGTTTAAAGGCATTTCCTGAGTCTCTCTTAGAACTACAGGTAGAAAGTGGTGGGAAGTAGTAACTCACAAAAGGTAAGTTTTATTAGCTTTGCAAGTTCATGTCTCTCTCCTAGGCTGTCGTTGTGCAGGGCTTTCATGCATTATAACATGTGCTCAACACTTTCTGTTAACTGGCAGCATTAACTTCCGTGCACGTCATCACTGTGTCATGAGTTTGTTTAATCACCTTGCTCCTTTATTCCAGGCTTTGTCCAGCTTTCTTACCTCTCCTGACACCTTCACTCACTTACAGAACACAGTTCCTGCCAATGATTGGAGGTTTTTATTTCAGTCAAGGATCAGTGCAGTTTTCTATAACCATTTTTCCTACACATTTCAACCCTTTACATTTCTCATTTTTTATTTTCAGAGTTTTATAGTGAAGGTGCAAATGTCAAAGATCTTTGCTTTTAAGTGAACTGTTTTCTTTGCCTTATTGTGTCTGAGAACTGATTTGTCTTATTAGAACTAAAACCTCTTTCCTCTTAATGGGGGAGGGGTTGGGCGGAGGAGGGGAAATGAATTGCAGAGAATTAACATCTGACATATTTAAAAATAATAGTGATGATAATAGCTAGCATTTGTCAAGCACTCACTATGTGTAGACACCATTCTAAGTACTTTACATGTATCAAATCCTCACCACAACCCTCTGAAGTAGGTAGTATTTTACTAAGGAGGCCACAGAGAGTTTGGTAACTTACCGAAGGCAGCACCACTAGAAAATGGCAGAACGGGGTCTTCAACCAGCAGTCCGACACAGGATCTGAACTCATGACCAGGAAATTATTACTAAACACACAAGTATTAAGTCAGAAGAGAGAAAATGTTATGTTAGAAAAACCTGAATTTATTTCATGAGAATTGCAATGTGCGTTTCCTTAAAAGATGGTTTATAGTTTTCTTCCTTTTTATAGATTTAATGTGTGTAGCGATTGAAGGGCCAAACCTTAATGTTAGGGTGCTATTTATGTGTAGATTTCTAGTTTTCATGACACAGTATTTTTGTACTCAGAGTATGAACTCAGTAACTGAACATAGCTTATTTTTCCACCTAGATGTTTTTACATTAATTTCTATTAGGGATATTATAAACACTAGCTGTGTTTCCTGATATTTAGCAAGAGATGAAAGTTGGTAGCCACTCACAGCTTGTATATGGGTGAGTTACTATTAAGAATTTTTTTTATTACTTAGAGATGATAACAGAAGTGTATGTTTAGTGAATCAGAGAAAGTTATCAAGAGGAAAGTAAAGTATTGAATATATATATTCAGTATATATTCTGTATATATATAGAGAGAGAGAATCTCTATATATGTATTTGTATGTATGTGAGAGATATGTGTAATTTCTTTATTGCGTTAAACCAGAGATCAGGAACAAGAACAGAAGATATGGCCAGGGTAATAATTAGTGTACAGAAAGATAGCCACCACTCAAGAAAGAATTAGCTTCAGCTAAGATATCTCTATTTGAACTGTAATGGTAGGAGCTAAGCATTAAAGCACAGGAATTCAGCTTCTTGTGTTCTCAGAATTATGTCACAAGAGATTTCTAAAATCTTTTTATATTTTTCAGTATATGAAATTTACCTTCTCGGAGCCTTTCCTACCTCTTGCTGGCAAGATAAAACCCTGACATCTCAGGCTGCTGTTCACAGCCCTCAAGCTCCTTCCCCCTATCCCTCAGCATCTAAGCCGCAGCCATATCATACTGATTCCCTTGCAGGTTACTTGGCATGGTGGACAGAATGGCCCCCAAAGATGTCCATGCCCTAATCTCTGGAACCTGAGAATATATGCAATCCATGGCAGAAGGGGCTTTGCAGATGTAATTAAGGTTACAGACCTTGAGATAGTTTCTCACCCTGGTGGTCCCAGTCGAATCACATTAAAATGAACATTTTAAGCAAAGAACTTGCTCTGGCTAGAGGCAGAAGAGATTCAGCCGAAGGAGAATTTGGACAGAGTTGAAGGATATGAAGGACTCAGCTAACCTTGGCTGGTTTAAAGGTAGAGGGGCAGAGCAGTGTGATAAGGAACATAGACAGTCTAAGAGGCTGAGACAGGGCTCTGGCTGACAGCCAGCAGAAAAATGGGGACCTCAGTCCTCCAACCGCAAGAAACCGAGTTAGGTCAACAACCTCAATGTGTTTTGAAGTGGATTGATTCATCTCCGGAACCTTCAGAAATGAATGGAACCTAGGCGCCACCCCGATTTTGGCCTTGTAATTCCCAGAGCAGAAGAAGCAGCCATGCCCACCTGGACTTCTCACGTTTGAAGCTGCGAGATAATGAATGTGTGCTGGTTTAAGACATAAGTTTGAGGTAATTTGTTATAGTAGAAAATGCCCTTTCTTCACCCATTCTAACTGTCTACATCTGTTTATCTTCCAAGGCTTGACTCAAATGACATTTCCTCTATGAAGGCTTCCCTGAAAGTCCCAGGCAAAAAAATTACTCTGCAAATTACGGGGCTATGTAGGAAATAAAACCAATGTTCTTAACACTGTGAAGACTTACAGTTCAGTGGCGGAACGGAAGGTGTTAACCACAGGGCCTGCCGGTGAACTTAGAGTTAGACCTGTGTTACCTATAGTAGGAAAGGGATATATAGTTCTCCAATATAGTGCTTCATAATCAAGTGTTTACTGGATGAAGGAGTACCCATATGAGACTTGAAGAAAAGGCAATAACCATTCAGATTATTCCACTTAAAGGAGAGAATGCATAGTGACAATTTCAAATAGGAATAGAGATGGGCATCTGATACTAAGAGAGGGGAGAAGGCTTCTTTCTCATCTTCTTAAAGGATGCATGAGGAGTGAAATTAAGCTGCATTCTTCAGAGTTTAAGTCAGACTAGGAGTTTTCAACCCTGGTTCAACATTAGAATCAGCCGAGGAGCTTTTAAAAATTGCTGTTGCTTGGGCCCCATCCCAGACCTATTGCATCCGAATCTCCAGGGTAAAGTGTAAGGACCGATAGTTTTTAGAGCTCCGTGGCTACCTTTGATGCCAGTGAAGCCTGAGAACCAGTGCGTTAGCATTTTCAGTGCCTTTTTGGATGTCGTGGTCAAAGGCTAGACAGGGTTGTGACATAGAGGCACTGAGAACCCCTTCCTCAGAAAGAGCTCTATAAATAGGGTAGAAAACGGCTCCTCCAAGTAGATTGATGTCAGTGATTCTATCTGAAAGCAGACTGAAGCTCCTGTCTTTTTTTTTGTCTATTTTGTAATATTAATTAGAATTTTTTCTAATTTGAAAAGTAAGGTGGTCTTGTTTGTTTGTTTGTTTTTTTAGAGAGAAAGTTGAGGAAAAATAGCAAAGCTCCCAGAAGAAAATTTAAATTACTCATAATTTCACCAACCACTCTAAACATTTTTTGGCAAATATTCAAGGGTCACAGACTGGTGGACGCGTGTATATGTTTAAATACATTTATGTATACAGGACATGTGGTCGCCCCTTTCTAAGCTCGGTCACATCACACCATGCATTTGTTGCTATGTTCTATAAACATTTAAGCTTGTGACCCCGGAAATATATGTTCTTTTTGAAGCCCGCTTTAAAATAATTAATAACAGTATGGAGATTTTTTATATCATCAAATATTCTGCTGAGAAAATAAAATTAATGGCTGACTACCACTCCATTCCTATAAGGAAACCATAAATTTATTTAACCAGCCCCCTATTATTGGACATTGTCTCTAACTTTTTTTTTTTTTTTTTTTTTTACTATTCTAATGTGGTGATAAGGATACTTGTTCATAGTTTTGTGCAGACATTTCTGGTTATTTCTTGATGACAGATTTCTAAGAGTCAAATTGTGAGGCCAAAGAACATGGTTATTTTCAAGATTTTTTTTATATAGCACACCAAATTCACCTCCAGAAGGCTCTACTAGTTTAATTTCCCTTTCCCTAAACCTTCAGTCACACTGAGCAAAAAATATGTCTGTGGTTTTTATTTCATTTTTCTATAACTAGGAAGGCTGATATTTTCTCTGATGTTTATTAATCGTTGTAATTCTTTTGCTTATTTTTTCTTTGAAAGTTAATTTTTTTCTGTTGATGTGTTTGTGTTTTTCTTCTTGATTTACATAAGAGCTCTTCTAGTAACTGTTTTGTGTGTCATGTTTGTGGCATACTTTTTTCAAGTTTGTCAGTAAGCTTTTTAGTCTGTTCTTGAAGTATTGAGATTTTAAATTTGATATGGTAAAATTTTTTCTTTTTTTATTATTTTTCCCTTTGAATTCACGCTCAGAGAAGGCTTCCCTGCCATACATAAGATCAAAAACAAACTCATATTTTCCTTCTAATTCCTTTACGGTTCTATATTTTACTTATTGGGTTGTTGTCTGGTTCTCATTCTTTGAAGCTAACTGGAATTGGAGGTTTGAAAATGAGACAGATCTGGAAGAGAGCCTGGACACTACCACTTACTGTTACTTTTGAGAATTTATTGGACCTCTCTGGGTCTGTGTTTCTTTGTCTGTAAATGTTAAAAGTAAAACCTGACCTGTGAGGGCTAAATGAGGTGACATATAAAATACTGAGCACAGGGCCTGGCACATAGTAAATGCTCCAAAAAAAAAAAAAAGTGATTTCCTCTGGTTGTGTTCGGACTAGCATTTGAAGATCCAAGAACATTTCTCAGTCAATTTCCTCCAGTAAATTCTGACACCTTGATTCTGGGCTGTCTACAGTTTATTAACCCCTTTCTCTCTTAGGTCTCTAATTATGGAAAGTGTATGGTTGCATTTTCATCAATGCAACTAGTTTATGTACCATTTATTGAAAGGCCTCTTTCTTCCGTATCATTGTTTTCCTTCTGTTGAGGCTTCGAATGTACCTTTCTATTCTCTTCAGCCTTCGACTGGCATTTCTGTGAAGCATTTTGTGATGTGCATTTAGAATACTATGTAAAAATAAACTGCATTGTGTTATTTAAATATTTAGAGGGCTTTGTAGCCTTGCAGGCTATTTTTAAAATGACCTTTAAAACCATTTGCAAAGAAGACAAAAGTAATGGGGGAAAAGCGTAACCTTTTAATGTTTCCTTCATTAGCGGTGTTGCCTCCCTCGGATGTATTGCCTTGCTTTAATAGCTCATAATGTAGGACACATCAAAGACCCAAATAATGGAGAACAATGGGGAACAATTTTTAAAAGCTTATTTTGTATTATTGCTGCCGCCATTAGGTGTCAGATCCCTTTCTTTTAAATAACCCAGACTCACAGTTGATTTTCTGTATTCTGTGGACACTCTCCATAATGCTGGTATGTAAATAAAGGCCTGCTACATATTCATACATGCATTGGGCTTGCTCAGTTTTCTCAGGCTTTGCCTTTGTGAAATGATTTTATTTTTGAAAGGAGAGAATCACTCTATATTATATCTGATTTCGTAATAACGAGAAGCCAGATCGCAGTAAGATCCTTCCTGCTCTTTTCCTTCCTTCAATCCTCCATTGACCATTTCTTCAGAACATACCAGTCACTCTTTGACTGTGTCTGAGAGTCTGGACCCAGAGCAAGAGCCACCCTTCCAGGAACTTCTCTGAGAAACAAGGGTGAGAGAGACAGGAGGCCAGGGCCACTGTGTGTGGAGCCAAGGTCTGAATGCCTGAAAAGCCCAAAGCAAGAAGCAGCTAGCAGGGTAGGATTTAAAATTCAGCGAGGCTGGAGTGAGGCATGAAACCAGCATGAAGAGGAGTCTGCTGGGGCTGAGACCACATTAGGCCAGAGAAAGCAGGCAGCCAGCAGTGGTGGGCGCTACTGGGCAGATGGCATGCAGGCGGATTTTACATTACAGCTAGGGCTTAGGGAAGATACTGCCCTTGTATATTCTCCTATAGCTAGGGCATACATGTATAAGAAGTTAAATATTATATGTTAAAAGTGTATAAGATAAATGCTAATGAGTGGACAGCCAATAAGCACTAAAAGACAGGGTCTTTGTGGAGAAGTTCAGTAGTCAAAAAGGATAATAATATCCTAGCACAGAGCCTGGCACAGAGAAGGCAACTCAGTAAGTGTTTTAATATTAAATTAAATTATGTGTTTTTGCATTCACTATCTTATTAACATCATGAATTAGAAACTATTATTATCCTAATTTTATAGAAGCAGAAACTGAGGTTTACGAAACTGAGAATTGTGTCCAGGGATCACACAGCTGATGTGTGTTGAAGAAGTTTTAAATCCAAGGCTGCATGATCCCAGAACACTAGTTATTAGCTATCACAATCACAAAACATCTCTGAGAAATGAAATGTGTGAAAACAATGTGTGGTAGATATAATCATGTCCCTCTCCCCCAGTGGTGTCCTGTGAATACTTTACCTTAATGGTAAAAGGGTCTTTGCTGATAAGGTTGCTTAGTGATTTTGAGATGGGAAGATTACCCTGGATTATCAAAGTGGTCCACATAGAATCAGTAGGATCCTTATAAGAGGGAAGCAAGAGCTCCCGAGTCAGAGAAGGAAATGTGATGATGAAAGCAGAGTTCACACAGAGATTTGAAGATGCTCACTTTGAGGATGGAGGAAGGGACCACAAAACAAGGAATGTGGGCGGCCTTGAGAAGCTGGAAAAGGCGAGGCCACATTCTCCCATGGAGCCTCCAGAAGGAATACAGCCCTGCCGACACCTTGATTTTAGTCCCCCAGGATCCATTTCAGACTTCTGACCTCCAAAACGATGTGAGAATAGACTTGTGTTCTTTTGAACCATTACATTGGTGGTAATTTGTTACAGCAGCACTGGGAAGATAGCACACAGTGCTCCAAAAGATTCGTCCAAAATGAAATACAGACGACTCAGCACAGAGAGACTGAAGGCCAGTTCAGGGAGAGGCTGTTGCAGCCAACCAGCCCTCAGGAGACCTGGAAGCCTGTTTTTCTTCACCTTTTATTTCCTTCCTGACATGGGTTGTGTCTTCTGCATTGGCCACTCATATAGTTAGGACAGGCGAATTTTCACTCTCTCTTCTTTTTTCCTATTAACAATCTCATTTGAAAATAACTGAGGTGAATTATTTTGGGGGGACTTGTGGATTTAGGTAGGATTTCCTAATTTTCTTACTAAATGGGGAAAAGTACTGATTTCCCATGTCTCCCTACATCTTCCTTTTTCCACGTGTATGACATACACCAGACGAGTGTTTACACTGGGCTGGCTTTTGCACTGAATCAGTGGCACAAAGCTGGCCAGGACAATATAAAATGCATTTTCAATCTCTTAAGGATTCTTTGTGGTATAGCTTGGGAGTGGGGACAAGGGGTAAAAAAGAAAAAAAAAAAGTGGCTATCTAGTGGGGAAGCTATCCCTTTCAGTTGGACATGGAAAAACTTGACCGCATTTTAGAATTTCCAGAGGAAATCACAGACATCACAGACGTGCTGTCTAACAGCCGGTGACAGAGGTGATGTCTCAGTTAAACATTCATGTTCCTTCCCGTGACTGTTTGCTGAAATATTCATAGTAGAATATACTTCATTCTTTTTTATTCTTTTTTAAAGTTCGCCCAAAATGTGCATGCTTATTTATACCACTGGAGTTAGGATCACTGTTGATGTGATAGGCAACGGATTAAAGTAACTTTACTTTTTAAATTCAGTATGCTTTAAATAGTTTGTAAGTGTGCTGCAAAGTATACCAGTTAATTTTAACTTTATAGCCTCAAAAGCATGTAGATGGATGGATGGATGGATGGATAGATAGATAATAGATAGATTACAGCTATATTCTCATAAATCTTACATTTATATCTCCAGCTTTAGCCATATATGTACCTACCTATTCGATGTATCCAGTCAAAAGCTTAAGCTTAACGTGACCAGAACAGAATTCTTGCTTTCCCCACCAAACTGCTCTTTCTCCACTGTCCATCACCATTGTTAATGGTAACAACTTTCATTTAGTTGTTCAAAACCTTGAAGCCAACTTGGATTCCTCCCTCTATCTCCTGCCTCACACCCAGTCTATCAGCAAATACTAAAGGCACCACCTTTAAAGGACATTTTAAATCTGACCATTGCCCTACAACAGTGTTATGACTCTGAACTAAGCCCCCAGGGTAGCACTGCTCCGTGACCTGCCAAGTAGCATCCTCATTGCTCTCCCTTATGCGAGTGCCCCAGGACAGGCTTTTTCATCCTGGGTAGCAGCCAGAGTGATGCCTTGAATACTTAGATCAAGCTGTCCTCTGGTCAGACCATCTAGTAGATTCACATCCTACTTGGCATAAAACTTAGTCTTTACCATGTGTAGTCCACAAGCCTTCCCATTATCTGGCCTCTTATCCCTCCAATAATAATACCCACCTCTCTCTTTACCTGTACCTCTAAAATGCCTAGCACATTCTTGCCCCAGGCTCTCTGTTCTTGCTATTTCTTTGGCCCAGAAACTCTTCTCCCAGACACTCACGTGGGTCACTCTTCATTCAAGATTCCCCCCACCCCCAGAAATCTCCTCCCTAACCCCCCTGCCTGAAGTACTGTCTCTTTCATTCTCCCCTTACCCTACACTTATCACTACCTGACCTTGTAGTCTGTTTCTTTGTTTATTGTCTTGGTTATGAAATTGACTGTCATGGTATCACAGTGCTTGTGTTCAAGTAAACCTCATTCTACTCAATAATGGCCCCAAGGCGCAAAAGTAGTGATGCTGGCGATTCAGACATGCCAAAGGAAAGCATGAAGTTCTTCCTCCAAGTAAAAGGTGTGTATGTATAAGCAGTAGACATAGGACTCAGTGCTGTCTGCGGTTTCAGGCACCCTCTGGGTCTTGGAACATGTACCCCATGGACAAGGCGGGACTCGTCCTGGCAAAACCTGAATGTTCAAAACAGCATGAATGAATGAATGAATGAATGAATGAATGAATAAACGAACAAACGAACGAACAAAAGAGTGGATTTTTACAAATGTTTAGAATTAGCGTTTGGTATGAATTACCTTATGGCAGGATTTTGCAGTCGTTCATTTAGAGCATGGATACCTACACACAAACATCCCATCTCCTGTCTATAGCTCCTCCTACTAAGGCTTCCAGATACAAATGTGAACAAAGTGCAGCCCTTTGCTTGCCCTCAAAGCATTTACAGTCTCGTAAAGGTGATGGAGTTCAGTAAATGTTGGGCTGACCAGTTTGTAAGTTGTAGTGACTATGAGTACTGTAATTGTGTTGCAAGGACAGCTCTCAGACCTGCAGTCAAAGACGGAACACTCATGTGCAGGGGTTAGGGTCAGAGAAAGTTTTGTGATGGGGAGGGGTGAAGTTTCGTCTAGGTTTGGACACTGAGTAGTATTTAGATATGTGGGACTTAAGGAAAAGGCATTCTGGGTGAAGAGAACTGCTTAAACAAAGGTACAGAAGCAAAAAAAGTTCAAGGTGCTTTTCTAAAGGAAAATATTGACCGACAAGAAACCAGAGTCAATAATACCCCAATGACAGTAAATATTGATGTTCAATAAAAACCAGTTGGCATGTCTGCTATGCATAAACAGTTTTGCTAATATTCAGAATGTTCTGGCCTAAATTCTAGTAAATTATTTACTGTATTTTTTTTTTAATTTAAACATCGATTTCTATAGGGAAACTTTCATAAACATGTCTGATCTAATTTATTCGTGCCAACTAGATGCTCCATACTTGTTGACACTCTTTTTGTTTACTGTTTCTCTGGTATTTGGTAATTTTTATTAGTTGTTCCATGCCTCATTCTAGGAGGTAGGTCTGTCCTGTTTGTGTTCATCATAAGTGTGACTGACCATCATCACCCTTGACCTTTAAGCTGATTGAGCGATAGGAATTCACCAGTTATTCCATCATGGGATGAGGATTCTATGCTGTCAGAAAGGCAAGAAAAGAGAAGTTGCTTGTGCTATGAGGTATCATTATCAATTAATGAGAACGGTCCATGTTTCAGATGGGTTTAAACAAACCCATCTGAAACTGGTTTAGATTTTGATAGAGCATCAGTGATCACAACTAGGGCCCTATGGTGGTCTGGAACTATTCAAATACAAATAAACACATATACACATTTCCACAAATTCTTAAGAAAACGTGGATGTTTTCTAAACCATATTCTTCCGATTGCTGGGGTTAAAAGCCATTAAGAATGGGAAGAGCTAAAATAAACAAATGCAGGCATGACTTCCTCACATTGACAGTCGCTCTAAACAAAAGGCCGTTTTATAGAATGCATTTTTTAATGTGAGCCTTTCTGTAGTTATCATAAGCAATGGAATGTTGAAAGTGGAAATTAAATCGTTAATTCTAACTTATTCCTTTCCTAATTAAGAGTAATTATACCTGAGACTAGGTCTTACTCACCCTTGGACCTCAGCCCTGCCAATGCCCAGTACTAAATGTTCGTTGAGAGAATGAAAGTGTTTTTTCCTCAAAATCTTTTGCTTAGGCAGGTCCACAGATGGCAAGAGGCATAGCCTGGCGATCGCTGAAAATGAGCAACTGATATGCAAAAGTTTGGCAGAATTTAGCCAAAGCAACACAGGGCTTAAAGATTAATAGCTCAAAAACTCCAGGAAGATAGAAATTCATCAAAGCTGTTTCCCAAATTGATCCTTAATCTTGAAATGTTTATCTTTAATTTTGAAACTTTTTAAACCCTAAAATACCTTTTAAAATTTTTTTAATGTTTTGATTACAGTTGACTAACCTGCCTTTTGATAACTAATTTGAAAGGCCTCAATTAATTTGAAATTCTAACTCATGTTTTTAATATAGAATGTTGGGCTGACACATATAAGACATTCTGTTGGACTTACAATGAAGAGTCTTTACTCTCGGGCAGCATTTAGGAAGCAGCTACTAACATGTTTATAAGGGCCGCATACACTGGGAAATTGTGGTCAAAATGTCAAACAGTAAAACAGCAGAGTTCAAGCTAGTTCACATCAATATTTATGTTAATTTTGTGAACATTTGTTTGGGTGATTTTTCCTGATAGAGTAAGCTCTAGAGAATCACCTTTATGGAAACATATCAAGAATCAATTTTTAAAAATCATTTGGCCACATGGAACTTGATGATATCCTCCATATGGCCTGCTAAACAAAAGAGCTGCTTAGTTTTTAAAAAACCTGTTACATGATTGAAAGATTCATTGTGTCAACCAAACAGTTATTGGAGTCAGGGGTGTTTGTTATTAATAGTATCTTATTTTTAATCCATTAAATAAACTGTGGAGAATGGGTTCTCTTCAGGCTTCTGGTAATTAACTACAATACATTTTGCCTAAGTTGTATTGCCACGCTGGCTTGTAACTCAGCCATACCAGGAGGAAAATGACTTGGACTTGTGGCATTTAATTGCAAGCATAATAGGCTAAACCCAAATGAATGTGGACACTGATTAACTGGGAACTTGTTGACAATTTAATGAGATTAAGAGCCCGGTTCCTAATATCACAAAGGCTTTGAGGAACATTGGTTCCACGGAAGTCTTTTGGTCCTATGAGTGGGGGCTACTCATGGCCACTGATGGACAGTAGAGGTGTGGAGGGTTGTGTTTTATTTTTCGATAACATTTGTTGTGTTTTTTATGACTATAAAAAGGTTGTTATTTTATTTTGTTTTGTCTTATGTTTGGTTTGCTTTGGTCTTTAATCATTTCAACAGTAATAGTACTTTTCTTAGTTGTCAGGATTTTTTACATTTAGATATTTTTTTCATAGGAACCAAATACTAGTTTTACTTCTAACTGATGTCTTCACACTGTGTCTCCCAAAATATGTCCTAGGAATTTCCAAAATCCCATTCACTTACTTGAGATGCTCAAAGATTTCTTAGTCAAAGGGGCCATTGCATCTTCAGACCAGCCCAGTAAATGGTAAACAAGAATAGCTTTTATTCACGCACCTCATCCCCAATCCCCACCCCACCCAGACTTACAAGGTCTGGCTGTGTGGTTGCCTATAAAGAGAAAACAGTTACTGTTGGCTTTTGACAACACCCAGCAACAATAACAAAACATCCCCCTTAAAAAAACCATTTAGTTAAGTCCTTCCGGTTCACAGTTTCCTTGTTGTGTTCCCCTATGGCCCAATTTGCTGTTATTCAAGGTTAGGGGCTATCAGTGCCAGATCAACTACGGACTTTAGAAATAAACTCACTTTTTTGGTCTGGGAGTTAACCAAAGGTTCAAGGATCAGAGTAAACTCATTTAGAGCAGAGACCAAGCCCTTTAATCTATTTATTAATTTTGCTTATTGGGTGCAGTGGAACCAGACTGCCGGGTTTGAACCCCATTGTTGCCTCTGTCAGCTAACTGTGTTAGTTTGGAGAAGTTACCCAATCTCTTTAAACCTCATTTTTCTCACCTATAAAATCAAATTCTTAACAACTTCATGGATGGTTAAGAATATACATGTAAAGAGTTACACGTGTAAAGGATTATAAGTCATACATGTAAAGAGAACAACTCACTCAAAGTTGGCTCTCAGTCTGCTGTGATTCTGTCTTTGTTTCTCTGTCTCCTTGTCTTTATTCACTCTCCATCTTCCTCTCTTCTTATTTTTGCTTTCTCTAGTTTCTAAAAAGAATCTAAGGTGCACTAGGATTGAAGATAATCGAGGTAAAGAGAAAATAATAAAACCAAAAGGAAAGTTAGTCAGGAAAGCATTCTCTAAGTCCTTATTCCTTAATTAGAAATGTGTTATAAATTTGCCTCTGAACTTCCTATTGACCAGAGAGGAAAGTCTGATCAGTTATTAGAGCCAAAATAACCAAACGATAAAATGCATCAACTGGTTTGCAGAAGCACAGGCTTTTCTTAGCCCCAAGTTTTATGCACAGTTCTCATGGCCCTCACAGCAGGGATGCTGACATGTGATGCCCACTGTCTCCAACATCATCCTTCATGTTATTTCTCAAGTTCAAACAAGTATGGGATGAGGGCAGAAATCTCAGATTTATTTGCTCACAAGCCCTTCATTACAGAGCAGCTTTGCTAAACTAGCATTCCACCAGATGCAGTATTTCTGCAAATGGGAATGGCCCATGACTGCTAACATGGTCAATTGTAAATTTCAAGAAAAAATATAATCCAGCTTTCTAGTTAAAAGGGTTGCATAGTATGTATATATGTTTATTGTCCACGGCCTATGGACATGCATGCCTTCAAGTATTCTTTGTGGCTTTCAAATAATTTGAAACTTCTATAGACACAGAAACTACTGATTATTTTGCTTAGATTCCAGCCTGGTTCTATATATCACCTCTTTCTTATGAAGCTATTTGGGCATATTTCTGTATAACAGGCTATTTCTAGAAAACAAACAAGTGAACTTGAGGAAAAAAATATTGCATGAAAGTTAAAAGCCGAAAAAGATCTAAAACATCAAATTTCTGATTCTTCATGTTTAATTTATAATCTGATGTTCTTATCTAATTAATGGCACATTTCTTAGTATACATTGGTGATCACCAAGTACAATTTTTAGCCATTTAGGTAATTAAGGTACTACCCTCATTTAGAACAGGGTAATAAAATGTGTCAAAATGGACATTGTTCACAAATAAAGCAATACACCATATAGAAGTTGTCAATTTTGAATTAATTTTTTAGTTAAATATATAACCTCATACCTCTCTGTGATGAGCCTCCTCTGAAAATTTGTGCAGTGTGAAAAAAGTGCAAAAATTCCTTTCGGTGCACATTATAACTTTTTTTCCCCCGAATGGAAGGTTATTTTGGGTTTCGGCTGTGTTCCCGACCCCCACAAGGTTGCCCAGCTGCCCTTCCTACCTGATCTTGTCCCACCCCCGGGCTCCACCCTCTACAGGTTTTTATGTTACCCCTTGCAGTTCACCTCACGTCCAGGAGTGGCCCCTGGGGTGACAGAGATAGAACAATCTGTACAGTGTCTCCTGCTTTCCTTTCACCCCCCTACATATTTATCTAGGGGAGGGTGGGCCATAGTGTACACTAGAAACAGTGTTGAAAGGGAAAGAAATTTACAGGAAGGCAAACAAGTAATCTAAGAGGCAGAGGAAGGGAGGAAAATTGGTTCCTTCCACTTTTCCAGGCAGGAGAAAAAGAATAGGATCATAGCTTTACTGTTTCTTTGCTAGAGCCTCACCTGCTTAACAAGCCGGTAGCCAAGCATGCTGCTTTTAACAGTGTAGATTTGCCTGTCTTCAAAAACAGTTCTGCATACAGTAGAAGCTTACCCCATGTATCTACATCAGGAGTCCATATCTCAGACATGGATATGGGGAGGAAGTTCAGGGAGGAAGTACACGTGTGTTAAGATAGATGGGGTAAAAACAACAGGTGTTTGCAATTTCATGTGATTCTTACCTCCACAATAATGCTTAGTTAGAAGGGCCTGACAGGTAGAGGAATGAGGGAAGTAGAGCAAGTGTCAGACAAAGGAGCATGGCGGATCTCGCTTATATCCTGTGCCTAGAAGGAACAACGGTGATGGACAGTACATCTGAAGTTTTAAGATGGTCCAGCTTTTCAAGAAAACATAGAAACTCGCATGTTCTCATAGAAACTCCCATTTTTCAAAACATTGTATGGGCCAAACAAAACTCACCTGTGGGCCACATACAACCTTTGAGTCATTGTGCGCTAGTCTGATCGAAATCTAACCTACCTGCTTGAGTCACCCCTCCTCCTTCACCAAGTCTTCCTGTCTGCGTCACATCATAGGGGCCGCAGTGGTCAGGAAGCTTGGCTGGGGCTGGAAAATCTGCTTCCAAGCTCACTCAGATGACTGCTGTCTGGAGAAATGAAGGTTGCATTCTACCCCGTGGGTCTCCCAGTAGGTGACTGTACTCACACCTGGCAGCTGGCTTCACCCAGAGCAGACGATCCAGGAGAGAGTGAAAGTGAGAACAGCCAAGACAGAAGCCTTCATATCTTTTATAACCTTGGAACTGACATACCATCACTTCCGTAGTGTTATATTTGTCACATAAACCAATACAATGCCAATACAATGTAAAAGGTGGCCGTACAGGGTGTGTGTTCCAGGCAGTGAGAATCATCAGGACCATCTTGGAGGCTGGCCACCACGGCATGCTCACCCCATACCCTCCTCCTTTGAAAGTTTTTGTTTTAATTCCTCTTAGAATCTCTTTACAAAGGCATTCTTTCAGTAGAATTAAACAACACTTGCACATTATTTGCAATACATGTCTATATAACCAACTATTTAATTTTTAAAGCAAAGTATACCTGGTCCTCTGGATGTGATTAGTAAAGCACTATGTGTATAAATAGAACACTATGAGGTTCTCGAAGGAGCAATGTAAATGATTTACCAGAGAAAAATGATACACAAGGGCCACCGGCCCCTTGGACCATAAGTTTGTAGGTATTAGTTCTTTTCTATACTTAGGTCACTAAAATAACCACTTAAACCACACATGGACATGCTGGCAAATATATATAATCAGTGGTATAAGTATTTATTTCATGATGGGGAAATAGGCCTTTTATATAATGACCTTACAATAAGTGTCATTTTTATATGTGGAAAAATAAGCACCTGTCATTTTCTTGTTATTCTGTGGTCAGAGCCTACCACAGAGCTTTTAATATTTGAAAACGGTTCTATTCACTGGAATCCTAGCATTTAAAATAATGATTTTCTTAAGATACAGAATCCTGATGCACTATATCTGACCTTTCTTGGTCAGGAAAATAAAATCTTCAACACATCTTCTTTCTTATTCTTTTCATTCCATATTGCTCGGAGCTGATGTTAAATGATCAGGATGCATTTTCACTCCTTTGGCATTTTAATTAGCATTTGTGTGTTAGCGTCGCTATCCTGAGACTTAGCAGCTGTTGTGGTTACTGTACCTTCAGTCAAATATTTGTACTTTAGACATCATTTTAACTAGGTTAACTAGTAAAAAATGGCATTGAATATAATAATCTATAGGGAGAGTTTTCATCAGAAAATGCTTTTTTTTTGGTGGGATATATGGTTATGATGAAGATTTAGTGTATCTTATTTTTTTATCAGTAAATTTTAAGAAGTCCCTTTTATACTATGCTGTTTAATGCTACTGAAAAACTGGATATATGCTTTGGGGAGGAATTAAGTGATGAGGTATATTTTTACTCTTTGAAAGAGAATTCATTAAAATAAGAACTTACTCTAAGAAAAGGAAGCAAGTAATATTGAACAAGCATTTTAAATGGTTAAATGAAGGTGGCCTCAGCTTTGGAACAAGATCATTAGAAACATAAGAACTTTTTTTTTGGTGGTTAAAAATAACTTTAAAAGTAATTACACTTATGGTAATGATGAAAAGAACTCTAAAATATTTTAAGAGTATCAACTGTGAGGACAGGGATCATAGCATATTAATTTTTAAAGTCCCCTTCCTAAATCTGACACTTTGAGAACAGTAGGCAGACAATACACTTATTGAACAGATAAATAATGTGGTAGATTTTAATAATTAATTACATGACTTTATTTTTGCATAGAAGTCATTTTCTCATTCTAAGAAACATTTTAATTCTTAAGGTCTTTCTTCTGAATAGTCTGTCATCATAAAATTGTTTCGAGCATTTATCTAGTATGCATCCCTCTCTGCCATATCATCACTCCTCAATTTAAAAAATAAAATGAAATCATGTAGATGACTTACATGTCCTGGTTTTGTTTGGCAGATTCGGTGGTCCCGCAGTGGTCCCACAGAGCAACGGTCCCAAATCTACATGGAAGGGGGCTTGCTGGTGCAATCACTGCACCCCGAATGGGACTTTAAATCTCACTAGTAACAAGATGAAGGTTAGTTTTATTATCACAAAATAAAGACAGTTTATTCCCAGACATTTTAAAGGACTGTACCCCAGCTTTTAAGTAAAATATTGGGTGAGGGGCAAGGTGGGAATGTGGTAAATACCCAGAAAAGAAAAAGTGAAAAGCTGACCCTTCACACAGATACTGAATTCACAAACATATATGAGCTTGTGAGGCAGTAGGCTGAACACTTATTATATATACCTGTAGCATGAGTTTTAAATGGGGTTCATTCACTGATCTTATCCTGAGTAAAATCATCTTCAGCATTTTGGGGAGTCATAGGAAGGGTCTATTTTTCTAGCCAATTTTTTTTTTTAGTTTTTTTTTTTTTTTTAAGACCTTCTGCTGAGGACCATGCCGTAGTGTCGCCTGTGGAAAGCACAGGCTGTCCCAGCAGAGTTTCTAAGAGCTTCCAGAGGGTCAGTGATTACTGTTGATGCTCTAAGTAAAAGCCCCAAAGTAACCTCTTTAGTCTTTTATTCCCATGTCTCATTCTCCTTTCAGAGGCATCTACCAAACCAAAATGCCAAGCAAAATGGGGTGTAACGTCAAAGAATCCTTGATTTGAAAAGGAGCTTTGAAGTCATGGAGTCCTATTATTATCTGCTACCAAAATTCTTAGATAATTGGCTCTACCATTACAACCTAATGAATAAAATAATTTTGACCAAAAGGAATCATTAAATTTGCATTTATTTTTGTTTTGCCTTGGTAGCTTATTTCCTAGCACTTTTGAAAAATTGCCTACTTAAGAAATGTTTTTTTTTTTCTAAAGTTTAGAACACATCTAAACTATCTGGACTCTTCAGTCAACAAATGAAATGAAAATATCTATTGTTTGTGGTCAGACTGATTTTTGCTACTTTCTTAACATGCCTGGCTCTAACCTCCTCCTAGATTTTCTTATGTTAACTGTAAAGACACCTGGAACTACTTTAACCCCAGCCATCTTTGATAGTCGTCCCAGGATAGTGACATTGATAAATAGTAACCTTATATACAAAACAATAATGGAGTAATGTTACTTCCTCTGGCTGAAGTCCAGTGTTTCTAGAAATGGCTTAAAATAAGATCTCTTGTCAGACGTAGGTAGAACAGAATAGAACGTGTATCTCCTGAGCTCAACTGCGTATTCTCTTTATTGCCATTGCTCTTCATTGTTTTCATTATCATGCTATCAAGCAAATAACATGTGAGTTACAAGTTATGAATGGATGCCCATGCTTCCGGTTTGTAAATTCCTCAAAAGCTCCCTGGTAACTGAGCGACCTTTTCTGGTCATTGGTATGTATGTGACCTTCCTCAGTGTATGTAAGAAGAGTGAGTATGAGATTCTATGGAAATCCTTCTGAGTTTCTTAGAGGTAATCAAGAGGGTGTCATTAGAAAATATTTTATATTAGTGTGAGTACCCTAAATTGATATATTTGGAACTTAAAAACAAAAGCTAGAAAACAAAACAAAAAAGTTCTTAGAAAATATTTTATATTGTCAATACCCTAAATTGATATATTTAAAAACAAAATCTAGAAAACAAAAAAGTGAGTGTGCTTATTTTAAAATCTGACAAAGCTGTGGATTCTTAAATTTTTTTAAAATAAAAATGCCATTTTATCATGAGTTTGAAAACTGAGGTGTCAGGATTTTCATGTGACTATAAATGTACCTTCTCTCATATTCTGTTATCAGGACTTAATCTGGTCAGATAGAGATATGTCCCTGGAGAGGTTGAGAATGGTAAACTCGTTTTTAGTTATGATTAATAGAAACTGAGACAACAGAATTTTCAGTCTAAGTTAAATTGTAGTCTTTATTGAATAAATTCCATCTTTTATACTTACAATCCATAGTGATTTCTTTCTCACTTTCACAAGTTTTACTAAAATCACAAGCATCTTTTTAAAGAAGTCTTTTGTAGTTAACCTATAAAATATAGACTACATATGTGTGATTTTTCAGGTACCTAAAATATGTAAGTAAAATGTGCATTTAAGCACTTTTCTGTATTGACAATAGGATAAGTAAAGCAAGTAATATAGACTTATATTTGCATGTCTGGACACCCCACAATTTTTACCATTTATTTTGCATAATATAACCTGAATATTTCACAAATGTGACTGTGAGATAAGATACAGTCTGTTTTCTCCTTTTTGTTTTATGTAAAATGGCCATGTTTAAAAGTGGTGATAATTTTTTCCTAATATTAATACTGTTAGGCAGGGCATATAACAATTATTTTTTCTTTCCATTAACACACATATTCAGGCATTTTGGAAGACCTCATGATGGGGCAATGAAAAAATGTTTTAATAATGGAGTATATAGTAGTTTTGTGGTTGTTGAAAAAGTTTGTCCTTTTCTTAAAGTTACAATTGTGTTTTTTTTAACAAATGTTAAAATTTTTCTTTTACATTTGTATTTTCATATTCAGGTTCCTAGAATTTTTATACTATTGGAAGAATATACAAAAAGTTTGTTTTATCTCTTTGACTTCTTACGTTGGTATGGCCATCTTTACAAAGTTCTTTCTACAAAGATGTCTGAAAAGAGTTACTTCTTATGCCCTATTTCTTATGCCTTCTACCTTCTTCCAAATCTATAGAGCTCATACTCGCTCACTCTTTTTTTTCTCTTCTTTTCTACCTTTTTCTCTTTTTGTCTCCCCTCTGTTACAGACTCTTTGCTGTCTAACTTGAAATTGATTAGAATGCATTAAATTTTAAATAAGTGTCACATATCCTTAACTGAGCACTAAAAGGTTGAGAAGGCTTCATGGTGTAGAGTCTGATCCAAAACTAAGTGAGAAGAATTTTAAAAACAAGGGCTGCCCTTCATTAGCCCTCATGCTATCTCCTGACAGGCTCCGTGCACTGCCGTCGCCATGCCAGGCCAGGGCAAGCCCCGCTGCCATGCACCGTTTACCCTCTGTCAGCAGCTTCAGTCGGGGCTTGGGCGATATTGTACATGCGAGTCTGTCATGCGTCAGCCTCAATTAAGCTCATATTGCTTGCTTGGGAAAGGCAACAGCCTCCTCCTGTTAACCATCTTTTTTGTTGTTGTTCCATTTTTTTCTTCCATTTTTTTTTTTTTTTATTCAATTCTCTTAGAAGCCCATGTTTCATTTGGTGAAAATACGTTCATGGTTTTTTTAGCCTTTTACAAGGAGAAGTGGCTTTTAGAGGAAGTAACTTCTCTACGTAGGTTCCAATAAGTTGATTTTAATCATGGAAATGTGCTCAGTTAACACCTGAGTTTGTTGTTTAAAGAAGGCAATTATAGGCAACTGTCACTGACATTTTGTACCTGTGCCAAGCCTGGTCTGGAGTTCTATGAAGCAATTTTTCTTCAGGCCTTTTAAGAACACAAGAACAATAGGCACCAGCTTTATCAAATCTTGAAGTATTTCTCTTTCTTCTCCACATCCTATTGTTTACTCATGCCCTTGTCATCCATGGGGTGGTGGTTTTCTTTTTTTAAGAGAAGAATGAAACCTTACTATCTTTGAAGGGGGAAAAAAAGCATAGACAGCAGCAGTTTATATTTGGTTCACTATTTTGTGGTTTACCGTAAGTTTATGGGAAAAACATAAAGACCACCCATGGCTTCATTATACCGGATGGTTAGCTGACCAAGTTAGTCTCTTATGAGAAATTATCTGTAAGAGGGTATTCTCAAAAAATAAGAGTCTTTGAGAGGAATTCTCTTTTCTTCCTCTGAATAGCTACAGAGCACCCAAAAGAGCTCTCGAGTGCTTTCATGGACAGGTGAACATCGAGGTAGAAGGGCACCTTGAGGGTTTATAGAAATTTTGTGGGCCTGGTCAGTTTAAGTCAGGTTAGCCCAAGAGGCTGTTGTCAGGTGTTGGTCACAAGGCACAGCATGACACAAATCGCAAAGATGTAAATCCTGTAAGGTCTGTGACAGCAGAAGCGGTTGGTGGTTAGTGAAAAGCAAGGTCAGTTTCACAGGTGAGAATGGATACAAAAAAGTATGTTGGCATTTTTTTTTCTTTTTTCATAAGCACACCACTCACCTGGGTGAGTAGGTTTTAAATAGAATCATATTGATGGATCAATCCAAGGAAACAGATGGAGTATACAGATAATAGGATTCAGATTTCCAAAATATGTGGCAAACGGGTCATTGTTGAAATTATTAGCTGAAAAACTTAAAAATCCATAATTGTCCAAACTTTATATTGGCAATAGGTTAAAATTTCCAGTAAGACTGTATGAGCTTGGCTTCCTGCAAGATATATATTAGCATTAAGTATGACGTTATTAAACATCTTGAATGAAAAATACTTTGCAGGAGTCAACTCACACTTAGCAAGGAAAAGTTTTTGTTTTTGAGATGCTCTTGATCAAGAGATTTCCATTTGCTAATATAAATTGATATATTTAAGAATAGTTCCTTTGCACCTAAGTCCTAATGGATATTGTCAAGAATCTACACTCTAACTTTTCCTAGAGAATTATATTCTTTCTTGTATGTGTGGATGGATGGGTCACATATCACTGACTTTTTAGATTGCTCATTTATTTAAAAAGTAGTTTTGAGCCCCTATAATGTGGCTTATTAGGTACAAGTGAATCAGTGGTGAACAAAACAGCTATTCCTGTGGACTTTATGGCCTAGTGGTGGAAATAGCCATTATAATATATAAATTTTAAACCATATTTAGTGGGTTGACAGATGTCCAGAAGGCTATTAGAGCGTGTAACAGGGGATCTTGATTCTAACCTGGGAGCCAGGGAACCTTCCCCAGATAATGACATTTGATATGTGACCGGAAAGATGATTGAGGGTTAGTAGGTAAGGGAGTGGGGAAGAATGGGGGATGGGAATAGTCCACAAGGAAGAAGAAGGAGCCAGTGCAAAGGCCCCAGGAAGGAGCATGGGACACTAAGAAACTGAAAGACAACGTGTGGAGCACAGGAAGTGAGGCAGAAGGCGGTGAAATGAGCCTTGAGGCTAGCGAGATGAAAGCTAGATCACATTTAACTTGTCCTGGGCCATCTCTGGGTTTTGCCCTTTATCTTAAAAGCAGACATTTTTCCATCTGTAAAATGAGAGGATTAAGAATCAGAGTTCTCAAGTTAGGAGGCTATTGGAAAGGAGTGATATTTTTAATCATTTCAATTACCTGTGTTTAGCAGGTAGAGAGGTCAGGGTTGTTAAATGTCCTATAGCATTTGGGACAGTACCACAGGGCGAAGAATCATCCAGCTCAAAATACCAACAGGAAACACTGTGCTCAATAATCATCACTTGGATGCTTTCCCACTCTATTATTCTGTAAGTAAACGTAAAATGCAGACCTCTAGAAAACAATGAAATTAACGGTAGTGATTTTATTGAATGCTCAAACCTTAGAACTTTTGTGCTGAACAGGAAATATGACAGCTACATTAGTTGAGACAGAGGAGGTGTCACAGTCTATATTTTGACTGGATGTTAGATAAGTTAAAGCATTATTTGAAGCATCGAAGAATTTTCTAGAAAATAAGGAAAATCTCTGAGGAGGGAAAGGGGAAAACAGTGAGCTAAAACCAGTCTACAGAGCAATGAGCTGTGACTAAGAAAGCCTAAGACAATGAGGACCAACTGCCATCAGCAGCAAGCACTGCAACTGGGAATCAAAAATGGAGGGGTGCACACACATTTGCGAATGCATGCGTGTGCATGCATTCGTGCGCGTGTGCGCACACACACACACACACACACACACACACACACTGATGGACAGCTAACCTTGAAACTCTTCTATTTAACCAAGATGCCTAAAGGGCTAAGATAGTCTTGCTTAAGTCACACCTGCTGGCTTCCAGCAAAAGTAAATGTTTGTGTTTTCTTTTGTTTTGTTTTCTGAAAAATAAAAAAGCATTCCTAAATTAGGCTCTTACAGATTAAGTTCAACAAAATATGAGCTAGTATTTAAAAATGTGCACACAAAGAAAAAATTATTACCATGAATAAGAGTCAATTCAAACAGCAAACAATACATTTGGACTTCCCAAGGTTTTTAGATTTTGGAGTTAATCAATATAGAATATAAAAATGGGAAATATATATATATATATATATAGAGAGAGAGAGAGAGAGAGAGAGAGAAAATAAAAGTGGAATTTTAAAATGATCACGGAGTATGAAACTATTAATATGAGCATAAAGAACCATATAGAACTTTTTGGATGAATGAGTTTAAAAGCAGATTAAAGTAAGCTGAGGAGACAACTAGAAAACTGGAAAATAAAACCAGAGAAATTATACAGAATTCAGCACAGAGAGAAAATGAGATGGAGAACATGAGATAGATGTTAAGACATGCAGAATTGGATGAGATGTAAAAAGCGTCAAATCAGAGTTCTAAAAGGAGAAATTAGAAGAGAGATATTTGAAAAGATAATGAGTAGAATTTTCAAATCTAGCAAATAATGACATATACCAAGCAAAATAAACACAAAGAATTCCACATCTAGACATATTGTAGTGAAATTGCAGAACACTAGAGCCAGCCAACAAGGAGTAAATACAGCCAGAGATAAAACGACACCTAACCCATAAACAAATGATAAATTAGATGGAAAGTAGGCCCCTCAACAAGAATCAAAGCCAAAAGACAGGAAAATAATGTCTGCCAAGTTTTAAGAGAAAATAAGTGCCAGTCTAGATTTTCTTCTCAGGAAAGTGTCTCTCAATGACAAGAGCAAAACAACATTTTTAGATAAAAAGAAAGTAAGAGATTACTATCTGTGGATTTTTAATAGAAGTACTTCAGAAAGAAGGGAAATGACTCCGGAAGGAAGATTGTACAAGAAGTACAAGAAGGAAAAGTGAACCAAGGAATATTAAATTTAAATGCAAATCTAAACACCTATTGTAAGATTTATATTTATAATTCAGATGTAAAGATAATAACTGTTTAATTTGGGAGAAGGGGTTGTTGAAAAGAAAATAACTAAAATCTTACTACTTGTCATTGAAAGTTAGGAGAGGAGTGATGGGGTTAATGTTATCAAAGGGCTTGTAATTTTCAGGAAAGGAATAAAGATACTAACTTTAGACTTCATTACATATATGTGGCAAAACTTCAGCTATAACCATTGAAAGAATAAAAATAGAATTGTCTATATTCCAGAAATTGTACAAAAAACACTTACATTCCTATATACTTGCAAATATAAAAAAGAAGACAAATTTTAAAATAAAGGTGCCATTTACAATTACAAAACGCAAGCTGTCTGGGGATGAATATAACAAAAAATGTTATATTTGTATAACATTTGGATGGGTTCCAACCCTCTACTTACTAGCAGTGGTACTGAGCAAGGCAATTTCTCTGAACCTCAGTTACTCATCTGTCATATGGCAATAATAGAAGTACTTACTTAATAGTATGGTAAAAATTAAATGAGAAAAGTAATTTTTAACACTGCCTAGTCCACAAATAAAACTCCCTATAAATATCCGCTACTGTTGTCATCGTCATTATTGTTATTCTCGAAGCCAAAAGCCATGGGAGAGCAATGGCCCCAGCACTCAAGGCTCTTAGAGTCTAATAGGGATGATATTGCAATAGACAAATATTTATATGATATGTATAAAATGTCAATATCAAAAGTTGATATCAACAAACCGTTAGGGAGAAGAAATCAGTCTGGGCTTAGGGAAGAGAGGAAGACTTTGTGAAGTAGATGATTTTTGAGCGGAGCCTTAAAGTACTGATAGAATGTATATACGGCGAGTAGGGCACTGGGGACAAAGTCTACCTTGACTGAATATTATTAAGGTATCCAAGATGAACAGGTCGGTGCGAAAGCATGTTGGCTGATGGGAGTGGATCAGTGTGGCTGTCTGAGAGGAGGTGAGAGGTTGGGAGGATAGGTTAGTGGGAGCACACTGAAATTACAAAAGTGAGTTTGTTGTTAGCACAGCCCCTTGTGACACAGAGCTAAATATTAATTAGCTGTCAGATAAGAAAATGTCTGGGAGACTCTCTAAGGAAAGGTAAATACATCCTCTGGAATAGTGCCTGGCATATTAGTAAAAGTTTTGGGGGTTTTTTTGTTTGTTTTTAATAATATATACAGTTCAGCGAGTTTGGAAAATTGTCATATGGATAATGTCATGTCAAACTAAACTAGGGCTTTTTTCCAGCTGACTCCTGTGATTGAAGGGATAAGTATATGCATGGTCTGAGCCAATCTGTTGTATCTGGAGTAAAATTATTTTTGTGGGAGAAGCAGTGGAAGGGGGCTTCCTGGGACAAAATATGTGGAAATAGGACAGACATGCTCATGATGATAGTTCCTCCAACCCACATACCCCTGCAAGCACAGATGGCTGCACAGCACAGCTTGGAGGGTGGGGGAGCTTCCCAGGGATGGAGTCGCCAAGAGCCCCTGCACCCAAGGATCCTAGTCTCATTTCAGGAGCCGTCCTGACACTCCTCCTTTGAACCACTAGTTGCCCCCTAGCGACAGAGATGGCCTGGTACTTCTTTAATGTCTGCAGAAGACACGGACTATGTTTGTATTTTATTTCTAAACCATACCTAATTTTTACAGACCTTTCTTCTTTAATGTTTTGCCCAGATGCACATAATCATCCTTTTGCTCATGACTAGACACAGCTGGGGGAAGAATGTCTGCTAGATGAGACTTTAATTAACTTCCTCAGGAGAAAGGCTTGGGATAAAACTACAAGAATCTTTCTTACCTTTTTCCTGACAGTGGAATCATTTTGTTTGCCAACTAGTGAGTAGTGGGACAGGGTGGGGAGGATGGAAGTTAGAGGTGAAAGAGAAAGAGACGCCAGCTGGGGAAGGACATCGCTGAAAGGACACCCCGCACCTGGAATATGGACAGCCAGGTGGTGGGAAAGGTCTCAACCCTCTGGGTTGTATTTTTCAGTTTTGGAACTGTTCAGCAACAATCTGGAAGTGTTCCCAGAACTTTTAAAACTCTCTACTAAAGTAATTCTGGCAACAACGTGGACATCTTTGTGATAGGTAAAAGCACACTGTGTTTTCAGGCCTGGTAAATAACTGCATGTAATATTAACAGTGTGTGCTGTTCCTTTCACTCAGCTATTATTGGACTTTAATAAAATTTGTTTCATTATTGGAATATAATCTCTTACTCTTTGAGCTGTTACCATTACTGATCAGAATTGAAGCCATGTGATCCAACAAGTACTTTTTTCTTTATGTGCAATACAGTGTACTAGGCACTGAGGATCTTTAAGAGGAAAGATAGCCCTGTCCTCAAGAAGTCCACACTCTACTGAGTAGAGACGTGATTAAAAAAATAGCCCCAGGAGGCCTCGCTCTCTAGGCTGACAGCTACAACAGAGGTTCAGACTACTTACCAACGGCTTGTAGGACAGAAAGAAGTGGATTCACATGGAGAAAACTGAGAAGACTTCTGATTGGAGGTTAGTTTTAAACTGGGCTTTCCAGGAAGAGTAGGACTTTGATAGGTAGGGGAGAGTAAGGAAGTGCTTTTCAGATGGAATTTTGATCCATGGCCAGGAGAAAGGAGAAATAAGAGATGCTTAGGAAAAGTGGGGGTCTTGGAGCATGAAGTACGTTGGAAGTGTGTTTTGGGATGCAGATGGGGAGCACAGTGGAATGGGCCAAGGCCGATGGTGGAGGCTTTTTCTCGTAGGCAAGGGCTTGACTCTGTGTCGGGCGTTGTGGTTTTTCCCCATTCTGCGCACACAGAACTCAAGAGACCCAGCTGGTGGCCATTTGCTAGCCAACGCTGAAAGTTGTTGGGAAATTACCTGTTCTCTTCCATCCTCTTATTTTGATAGTTTCCACTAATTGCTGTCTGTCCCAATATTCACTTGTAACCTCATTTATACATTTCAGGACTTAATGGCACTGTTTCCTAAGTGAGTTTCTGCATGGTAGGTGTTCCACCAGATGAGGGCTTCGTGGTCAAGTGTCTGTGTGCACCTTTCCACACCACCCCTGTCTGGAAGAGTCGGGTTGTCCATTATCATATTAACGGTTCTGAGGAGTAAAAATGCTTTTAAACTTTGCATGCCAAAGAGCCCATTCATCTTATTAACATCTCACAAAACAAGATCAGAGAAATATTGCATTAAAGTACACTTCATAAATAGTTTTAATATATATGTTTCTCCTAGTCCCCACAAGATCCTTATGAAATAGACATTGTTGTCCCCATTTTTCAGATGAGAATGGAAGGTCAAGTACTTCTCCCAAGTTCATGGGCCGAGAAAAGAGCCAGAATTTGATTGCAAGATTTCCTAACCTGTGACCATTTCGCCACTTTGTTCCACCTCTTGGATTCATGTCTGTCATTTCACTGAGCACCAATGTGTCCTAAGCTAACTGGCTGTGGACTCTGTCTTCAGCAGTCCTTTGAAAATATATGCTCTGCTTCGCC